>OX589604.1:20980495-21396007 GCA_951329385.1 Polia nebulosa
CTAACGCTAACGCTTCGTGCAAAATGTATGGCACGGACATTACCTACGGAGAGAACTGTCACGTGACTCACGCCCAGTAATGTCGTTGCCATACATTTTGCACGAAGCGTTAGCGTTAACGTTAACAGAAAAGTAATTTGTCTAAAGGCTCTGGATAGCTTATATCCCGGATTAACACAAAGTTTATGATTTATAAAGATGGGAAATACTAATTTCACGCGGGCTGAGCCGCGGTCGACAGCTAGTAAGATTATATATTTTATTGATTATATAGTGTTATTGTTATAGCAAGAAAGGAACATTATTATTTTAAGCAAATAAAACAGATCTTTGTTAAATTAATTCAGTGTGATCTTGAGTTGACTACAACGTGGGTTGATTTTATTCAAGATTTAAGTGTTTTCCTCGTACGTACTTTCTTTGAGTAGGTCAAGTAAATTATGTTTGTGTGTGGGTGGGTGCTAATCTCTGTGGCTGTATGTAAACGGTTCAAGGTAACACCATAGTAACATGGTGCAACTTGCTTGGAGTTTCTTTGAAGAAGACTTAAGAAATTCGATGATCACCTTTGCAATACAGGTGAGTGTGGTGGTCTATGGTAACAACTAGTACAGGGGCCAGACTGGGCTGCGGGAGTATTCGAAAGAGTGTCCGTGGTCCTGGGACGCAAAGGACAACTGATGGAAAACAGGTGGGATGTAGTCAGTAAGAGTCTGACACGCTGGTTTCCGCTACACCTAGAGCGGAAGAAGTCAAAAGTCGGCGAAAGTCTGATGCTTTACCACTATCCAAAAAACTGGCCAAGTGCGTGTCGGATTTCGCACACTAAGGGTTCCGTACCAAATATTGGTATTTGTCAGTAAAGTATACGTAATAATAAACATTGTCACCAAATTTCAAGTTCTTAGGTCAATGGGAAATTAAAAAATTCTCCGTAACAAAATTTTGTGACAGACGACGGATGGACAGACAGACAGACGGAGTGACAACATAAAGCTCCGTTTTGACCCTTCGGGTATGGAACCCTAAAAAAGGGGGCCAGGCTGTCAGTATTACACGGGCCTGCGGACGGCGAGTAATGGGTAGCTCGCCGTCTGATCAGCACCAGGCCCGAGAGTCGACGGCGCGTAGTGTTCCACGCGCGCCTCAAAGAGTTGTCAGCAATAATGACGGGGCCCGTCATGGCCGATGCCTGCCCAGGGGTTGAGGATAAATTCGAAACAGAGTTACCTTCCCCCTGGGCACTCAGGGCAGGGAAGGAACAGGGGTGGGTTTTAGTCAGTAAGAGTCTGATACGCCCTAGCTCCACCCTAGAGCGCGAGATGTCATTGGATGATTTCCAACCACACAAAAAAAAAAAAGGGGTTGAGGATAAATTCGAAACAGAGTTGCCTCGCCCTTGGGCACTCAGGAACAGGGGTGGGTTTTAGTCAGTAAGAGTCTGACACGCCCAGAGCGGGAGATGTCATTGGATGATTTCCCACCCCACAAAAAAAAAAAAACTTTTTTACAAAAAAAACAACCGACTTCCAAAAAAAAAATACACTAAAAATTTTTTTTTTGGAAGTCGGTTGTTTTTTTTGTAAAAAAGTTTTTTTATTTTTCGCTTTTTAGTTGTTATATCCCAGAACTAAAACCCCAATAATATGGAACGTGGAATTTAAACATTTGGAGAACACCAAAACGTCATCGAGATATGCGTATTTTTCGTTTTTGTTCAGTTTCTCAAAAAGCTCTAAAGCAATTTCGATAAAACTTATATGGGACCACCTCGGGAGTATATTCTTTCAGATAAAAAAAGAATTTTGAAAATCGGTCCACAACTGACGGAGAAATGCGCGGACATACATAAAAAAAAAAAACACAAGCAGTCGAACATAGAACCTTTTCGAAAGTCGGTTAAAAAAGGCTGCCAGAATTGTGTTTTGGGTTATATATTTACATGCACTTTATATGGAAGACACACATAGATGTAGGAAAGGCAGAGAAAGAGATTGAGAGTACAGTTACAGTCATCCAATCTATGAATAAGGCAATTAATAAGATTTTTAACACGCTTTTATTAGCTGCACTTGTAACTTACTATGTAAAAAAACTTCCCGGTTTCCGACTGAGCTCAAATTTTGCATAAATGTTTAGTTAGGATGACAATGCACGGTTAGCTAAATTCAATATGGCGCCCAATGATGGCGGACTTGTTATTTTTTATGCATTCCCATGGTATGGGTATCAAATGGGTTTGCTGGGAAGAAAACCAAAAATAAAATGACGTCACTCTTACCGTCGTTTGTAGTTTTTACAACTTTACCAATCGGGCTTTTTCTTAGAGCGACAACATGTCTGAAAAACCTTTCCATTAAAAATGTTGGGATATTTATTTTACCTCAAAAACATATCAATCCCGATTTTTATCAATATTTCCACTGATTGGTTTCATTCATCTTTCCTCCACCTACGCCAACAGGGAAATACGGAGTTGTGTACCCATCTATTTTGCCGACCGTACGAAAATAGAATTTGATTATTGCGTTCGCTTACTGGGCCATGATGCCTCGTTCAGTCCCGATCTATTGTTTCACCCAAAGGTTGGGAAGTGATTGTACTAAAAGCGTTTGTTTACTTTACGGCTGGTTTTTGTGAATCAAGGTTTAGGTTGGGCGGTTTGATAGACAAATTGCTTTTGTCAATATTGTTGTTCGGATTTAAGGAAATCTGGGAAAGTTTGGGCTGTTGCGCAGGGGAAAAATATTTTTGTTCGATTGGTTTAATTACGATGGGATTCTATGTTGGTGCCTATGGTCATCCAAAGGTTATCCGCAAACATTTTTTTAGGTAGCTATCTACCATTGAATCCAGAATCCAGCAATTCTGCTTTATTTCAGAACAAACTGGTGTTTGCACTCCGGAAAACATCTATTTATACCTGTAAAAGCAATAAATTCCGCTTTTGTAGCAGCTGTACCGATTTGTAGAAGCATGCAACGACTCAGTAGGTTCTGACCAGCCCCCTACCATGACGTCATAATTCCAGTGTGAGAGAGAGACAGAGATACAGGACGAAGAGCATAATTAATCCTTTCTCACACCGGTTTTTATTTTTGTGGTAGGAAATCATGAACAGATCACCATCAAATCATCATCTCTCGCTCTGGGTGGAGTTACCACTCCACCCAGAGCATGTCAGTCTTTTATGGCCGATTTCACCAATGAAACTAGGTAATCGCTATTAGTTAAACTAAACACAGTTTATGCGTTTAATCGAGTTTACAGCTTCATTTAGCGGTGGCTAATCGCATCGTTGCCTAAACACAGTAAACACGACATACCCATTATAAAATTCCTTTAAAATGGGAGTAGAAGTTGTTCTACGGATAGAACCCTTAGATTTTTTTTTATGAAAACGACTTGTCTCATTATTATGTCGTTACTATCTGCGGGAGTCTAAACACAGAGTGTATTTCACAGAAACAAATTGGCCGATTTTATCTGAACATGACCTAATTGTGGTTCATAAATATGTCAATCTAAAATGGTACGTACCAACAACTTTATAATTTGATAAGTTCGATATAATTCGACACGTGTCAGGCCTGTGAGATCACTAATGTTTGTGGCGTTGTGTGTTGATAATGTATGAGGTACTTCCAATATTACCCGCTAATTAGGTTAAACCCAGGGGCCCAATTCAGTAAAATAACTAACTTGTCAATAGTGTGTCGGTAGTGTGTCAGTGGTGTCTCAATAGAATAGTCATTGACATTTGGTATTCTACAAATTAGTTACGGTAAATTATAATACGTCAACAGCATTTGGAAGTTTTTGCAGAATACCAAATTTGCAACAGTGGCAAAATAATGTCTGTTGTGTGTCGATAGAGTGTCGATGGCGTGTTGCTTAACTTAAAGTTACAGAATTCGGCCCCTGGGCTGTTGATACTTTGATGTCACTTTGATAGAGCGTTTAGTTTTTGCCTAATAGTAGTTTCAGAGGTGCTGAAGGGCTAGTGGCTTAGTGGTAACAGTTTCACAGTTCGACCTTCAAGGTTAACCAGTGCTTGCCGAAGACGGCCCGTGGTTTGATGACCTTGACCATCTATTTATACACGTATGTAACGGAAATAGGTGGTCATTATTTTAAATGCTGCTTCTGCCCATGAACAACTTACTTCAAGGAAGTTATATTCCAGGGATGGCTAACCTTGGGTCGTGGATAAATTCGTAACAGAGTTGCCGCGCCCCTGAGCACTTAGGCAAGGAAGGAACAGGGGTGGGTTTTAGTCAGTCTGACACGCTCGCCCTCCACCCAAAGCGGGAGAAGTCATAGGATGACTTCCCCCCAAAAAAAATAAACGGGATGGCCATTTTTCTACCAAAATAAATAATAATTGTGGTCATAGCGTGCCATCGAAGAATCTTATTGATTTAATTTACTGGACAAAAAAAAAAAAAAATGTACAAAGCAAAAATGTGTGATTTCTGCTGTTCAAAATTAGTTGAACAATAGGCTAATACTTTGCAGCAAAACTGCAACTGGACTGCAGTCATCTGACAATCGTTTCGTTTTGCGTGCCCGTATTATTTTGTGGCGTGCCAACACTGGTACGCGTAGGGTTGCCAACTTTTTTTAAAAAGAAATAAATTGTATCTGGTTTCAGACAGGGCAAATAAAGAGTACCACCTAAAAAAAAAAGTGTTCATTTTTTTTAATTTTTGAAAAGATATTTTTGTGCCTTTTGCAGCACATAACAATTTTTCATAATTTTTAAAAGAATTCCAGGACTCCAAACATTCTTAATCTTTTTTATTAATTTCAATAGACATATTAACAGGCATTAACGTTACATTTCTGGGTTATGACAATGAATAATTATACATGACTGGTATTAGTATAGTAAACATTGTGAAAAAAAGAGTATTTTAGCGTACTCTATTAGTATTACAGATTATAGAGTACAGCAACATAAAATAGAGTACAATACTCTATTTTGAGAGATGGCGAACGAACGGCACGCGTGCCGTTATAGTTTGCTCTGTTATAGTCAATTCCCCAAAAAAAAGGGACTTTCAGTACCCACAAAGTACCTATCATTAGCTGATCAAAATTAGTATGGGATAAAACTTTTTTTTTCGGAATTTAGGTACTAAGTATGGGTTTCTTTGAAAAAATTGTTCATTTCTATGTGCAGAACCAATATTTAAAATATGATCACCCTTTTCTATACAGAGGACCCTCCGAGCCACCGAAACCTAGTTAAGGAGTTCGTCCCCGTTATCATTTTTAACCGACTTCAAAAAGAAGGGGGTTATCAATTCGGCAGTTTGTATTTTTTTTTTTTGTATGTTCGGGCATAACTCCGTCATATATTGATGGATTTGCAAAATTCTTTTTTTGTTCGAAAGAGGTTTGTTCCGAAATGGCCCCATTTAAATTCCATGTAGATCTGATGATGGGTTTCGGAGACAGACAACGGAACTCTTCAAAAATTGACAGCAAATCAACCGCGATTGCTGCGATCGTATGTCTATGAATTTTTAACACAATTCAATGGGGAACCTAAAAAACTTTTTTTTACAAAAAAATAGAACCGACTTCCAAAAAAAGTGCAAAATAAGTCGGTGTCAAAAAACAAAGTAACAAAACCAGAAACACCGACTTCCGAAATTAAAGTTATTTTTTTTAGTCTCTGACAGTCGTTACGGATACTCAGAAACTTGAAAGTCTGTCAGCCAGTCATACCAAGGAGTTAGTATCGTATTTTCTATCCAGTGGAGGTCAGACAGACAGTCGCTCCATGTAAAGTGGTATCAGCCGACCCCAACATACTCTTTAAAGATGATGGTAGTTTTACAGAGTACGAGGGCGCAATGAAAGAGCCGACAGATGTAACGACATTAAGCTTTCTTTTGGCACCTGTCTTGGTCAGTCAGCTATCCTACAAACCTGATGGCTGACATTTTTTTACTACTGCATCTATTATAGCTTATACATACAAAGGAAGAAGAAAGAAGTCTTAGTTTCAGTGTTATCATTATGTCAATAGGTCAATGGCAACGTCTCGTCGTCACACTGGTGACCTACATTAAATTCGTTCAGTTTAAACCCATGATGTCATTCATCAGTCCAGTCTAGCCTTAATTGTGGATGGCTCCTAGTAGGTTATCAGATTCTGCTGAAATTCAGTTGGTCGAAATTCAGTAGGTCCTAATTGCTGGAACACTTTATTGCATTTTTGTGTTTCAGGAATTAGGATTGATGCGTTTAAGATTTGTCGTTCTTATGATTACAAAGGACATGTCCAAAAATGTATGGACCAAAAACCCAGAATCGACAGGAATGAAATGTATACCAGTGGATTGACATTGAAATATAATATAATGTTACCAAGGGGGCAACCCTGAAATCGTTATAGTATAGGAGCTAGGAGAAAAATAAAATAAGAAAAAAAAATCGTTTAAAACAATAATAAAATAAGTTTACGTCATGTTGTGGCTTAATATGACGTTGTTTTAATGTTGTATCACTTGTGATAATTATCATCAACACATTTCACAAGCAACAGCAACATAATAACAACATCATATTAAATCACAACATAACAAACACTCTGTTTTTTGTATATTTATTTTCTTTTGGCCCATAGATACTACAATCGTTACAGTACTGTGTGTATTATTGGTAATTCTGTGGCTAAAGATTGCAAATATAAAAATAATTGGTATAGTATAGGAGCTAAGAGCCATGTTGTGGGTGAGAATATCGTTGTTAATCATTTATTTTCATAATGTAAGTCTTATTGTGATAAGTTCTAATGATTTTTTCTATAACAACAACGACATTCTAAACCACAATAACTTGTGTTACACATGAATGTACAAGCAAAAGAAATACTCTAACTTTTATACTTATTTTTGTTCGCTCATAGATGCTACAATCAACGTATTGTGTGTTATTGGTAATTATGTTGCTTTGGATAAAAAGAAATCAACAATTATTATCATAAAAACTTTATTGCCCAAATAATCAAAGAAAATACAGTTTGGAACTATACACAAACTATACACGAACTAAAAACATGTACGCGGTTTTGTTGTAATTGTAACAGTAATCTCTTTTATTTATTAATTATTTTCTATGTCCAAACATACTAAGTCTAAAAATCCCGCAGGTTGAATCAAATCACCTTCGTTCCTCGCCCATGCAAGATAATATATGATACTTATAATATGGGCACAACTACCTAAAGTGCGACGCCCATGTATACAACTACAATAGTGCTCAGTGACCGCGTGACTATTATATGCTATATAACAATAGTATGTTCTTGTCGTAATGTGTCTTGAATGTATTCAGCATCGCATTAATGTGTGTTCCCTTTCTTCATTAAAATTCACTCTTTCAGGATGCCTGTACACTTCTATTGAGTACACACCTGTTTCTCTTATATGTTCGTAGCAGTACGATCGAGCTAGTTTCACATGATATGTACCGATGCAATCCTTAGCTACAGAATTACCAATAATACACACAGTACTATAACGATTGTAGTATCTATGGGCCAAATAAAAATAAAAAAACATAAAAAAAAAGATTTTTTTACTTATTTTATTTTGCTCTTAGCTCCTATACTACAACGATTTCAGGGTTGCCGCTTTGGCAACATTATATTATATTTAAATGCCAATCCATTGGTACACAGTTCATTTCTGTCGATTCTGGGTCATTTTTTGGACATCATCTTTTACCGACGAGATTCTTTTTATGGCGTTCTCGTTATGGCGCAGTCGGGCTGCGCCATAACGAGGGTAATGTTTTTCGAGAGTATGTATGTAGGTAGGTATGTGTGTGTGTATTTATGTTTATTTGTTTGGCACGCTCTATAGCCTAAACGGCTGGATGGATTTTAACTAATGAGGTATCATTAGATTGGTCTTGATAGCCGAAGTGACATAGAATATGAATTTTGAAAAAAAAAATGGCGGCTTCCAATGTCTATGTAGATGAAGTTTCGATCTCCTCCAATTACGAGTATGTTCAAATTCCATGTTCCATGTTATTGGGGTTATTAATTTGGACGTAACTTTAATATTTAGTTTTAGTTCTGGGGTATTACAACTAAAAAGTGAAAAATAAAAAAACTTTTTACAAAAAATACAAACGACTTCCAAAAAAGAATTTAAGTATACTTAAAATTTAAAAATAACTTTAATTTCGGAAGTCGGTGTCAAATAATCAAGAAATAAAATACAAACACTAATTCCGAAATTAAAGTGTATTTTCTTTTTTGGGAGTCGTTTGTATTTTTTGTAAAAAGTTTTTTGTTGTGACATGATTATGTGGGATATCAAAATAAAGGGCTTGAAGAGGTGATTTCAAAAATATAACTCTCGAAAATATAGGTAGGTAGTAATAGTTATTATATTATCTTTGGTAATAGTATCAGTTCTGCCAGAGATTAGCTCCTACAAACAATGCGATACCTCTTCGTCATCTCTTTCGTCTAAGATTTAATGGCAGTTTCTGTTACCGGTCTTCAATCTAATTAAAGACGCTAGGCAGTTCTTTTTTATAGACGTTTGCAGATCTACGTCAAATAATGGCTCTAGCTGTAAAAGGATTTCCGAATGGCCAGTGCCTATAACGGTAAGTAATTAAACCTAACCTGATTGACTCGTTAGGCTAGGTCGTTAGTGCCCAAACGTGATTATTTTAAGGCTTCCTAGTTAAGTGTCGTACATTTATGTCGAGGTTTTGGCTATGAATAGAATATAAACGGCCTCTTTGACTACCGTGAAAATGAGGACACGAAAACAAACGCCTGGCGTTTTGAATTTCAGATTTTCTACTACAAAATTCTTAGAACTTTGAAGCTACGGTCTGTAAACAGTTTTCTATTATCTTTTAATTTACGAATAAAAATTAGTTTAGGTATTAGGTAGTTCACGTTTAAAAAAACTTTTTTACAAAAAAATAGAACCGACTTCCAAAAAAAGTGCAAAATAACTTTAATTTCGGAAGTCGGTGTTCCTGTTTTGTGTCTTCGTTTTTTGACACCGACTTCCGAAATTAAAGTTATTTTGCACTTTTTTTGGAAGTCGGTTCTATTTTTTTGGTAAAAAAGTTTTTTATTTTTCACTTTTTATTTGTGGTTCCCCATTAAACTGTGTTAACAATTCATAGACATACGATAGCGGCAATCGCGGTTGATTTGCTGTCAATTTTTGAAGAGTTCCGTTGTCTGTCTCCGAAACCCATCATCAGATCTTTTTGAAATTTAAATGGGACCATTTCGGAATAAACCCTTTCGAACAAAAAAGAATTTTGCAAATCCGTCAATATATGACGGAGTTATGCCCGAACATACTTAAAAAAAAAAAAAAAAAATACAAACATCCGAATTGATAACCTCCTCCTTTTTCGAAGTCGGTTAAAAAATGGACTCTCCGATCTACTGGCAAACAAGCTTATCATTTTGTGTACCTCGCCCGCGGATTTATAGTTGGTACAGACCTACATATCTATCTACCCCTTAAAAGCAACAGCGTGATGTTGTGACGAGACTATAGTGTGGAATACTGGAATTGAAATGGTGACAGTATTATCGGAATTTCACATCTTGTTGGGGGGTACTCCGGGTCGGAGGTCGTTAAATGTGAAAGCTTGGCGCCTATACAACTTAAGCTTCATATCTACGTACCTTACAAAGTTCGGAAGTTGTAAGCCTTCTTCACCTTAAGGCGCTATTAACTGCCAACGACCTTGTCCAGTAATAGGACTCGTCCATCAAGGAGTGCTGACCGAAATTAGACGCATTATTAATTTATTATACATAAAACAACAGGTATTATAGGGACCTGGAGCAGCTTCTCTTAGTGCTAGGTCCCTGGAGATTCCTTTCACGTTCCTGGGGGTTTGTCTTACTCGCTGGCGGTGCGAGAGTGTGGTGTACAAGAGTGACTGCTTATGTGTGTTGTGTTATAAAAGAAAGAGGGATGGCACACTAATACGTTAAATTGAATAAAATTAATACAAGTGCCCTCTTCGAGCGGGCTAGGAGAAGTCAACATTCAAACAAAAGTCTTCCTTATTCTTCTTAATTTTCAATCGGCGTTCCAAGAGTTTCTAGAATGTTCCAAACTTCCAACGTGCCAGTCTCCACCATAAGGTTGCCAACATAAGGTCGTCACATGAGCTACGCCCCTACGAATAGAAGCGCAAACGCTAGTAAGTCTTCTATTCAATTAAATATTTGAAAAGCCGATTGAGACCTACCTAACCCTATCCAGTTTTTCCCTGCCTGTGTGAGGAGTTATGGAGATGCAGAAGTCCATCTATGGATAGCCATACTGCACCCCGAGTGATGTGGTCAACTTTCTTTCTATTAATTTGAGCCATTCGGCACACCACATATCCTGACAATGCGCATGGCTTCAGTGAGGCAAAACCTCACTAAAAGCCACACTGCTCTGCTAAATTTTCTGACCTAAGATGCTCTAGTTAGCATCTACCCAGAAGGGGTTTACAAAAATAAAATTCAAAACTGTAATAATTTTAACTCCATTGGACGCTTATGCAGACCAGGAGAAAAAACGACCGCTGTTCTGAACACCTACTCACTGTTCCTGAACTTCCCCCAGAGTGCTCCATAAATATAACTTGAAGTATACTCTCTAAATGAATAATACATAAAAATTGTCATGGGCTCGGTCACACCATACAGAATCAACTCGATCCCACTTTGCGAAGGCATTATACCCCATAAACAAAGCTGGTATAAACCGACAAAAAACCCGGACACATTTTTCCCTAGGAGAGAGGATCGCAATTCCCTCTACCTCCTAACCGTAGTAACATCTTTATTAAAATCGCACTCTGGAGAAACTCATACTTATTTCTCACTAATAATCGCCTAACAAATTTTTTTTTTTCTCATGGTATGTGGTCACATCTCCCATCAGTCTTCAGTCACGTCCGTGCAGCTCATCATATCGATTACATGAAACACACAAAAACACAACGATTAATATCACATAAAAAATAAAACAAATGAGAACCTCCTACTTTTGAAGTCGGTTAAAATTTCAACTTTTACTATATTGTCAACCGTACTAATGTTGACGTACCAGATATCTGACAATTATTTGTCATGTCAAATGACATCTGACACCACTGTCTATTCTCTAAAAATATTTTTAAAAATAAAATAATTTTCAACAAACAATTTATAAATTTTTTCTTAAATTTCCAAAACTTATATTTATTTACAGAATATTGCTTTAATAAATAGTTTACAAGCAATTCTTGACCTCTTTCGCATATTTTTATTTTTATCGAAGAATTTGGGTCATCGTAATTACTACGTCCATACCTTATATTTATGGTCGAAAACTTGTTTGTCACGTTGCTATGACAATACACGTCAGCTAGAATAAATAACATTGATACAAAAATAATTTTATGTTTATCAAAGAAATGGAAAGTATGCTTCTTCGCTAAATACGGGAGGGCACATATATCTCCTCCTCCAGCATATTCAGTGAAAAATGCCGTTCCGCTTGCTGTGAAATGTTGTGATGTTGTGAAGTGATATTTATGATGCAGTTTTCATCCCGATAGATATCCGCTGGACCATCACCTATTGGAACAATAATAGCAGGATTTTGCATGACTTCCATTGGTACGCACAGCTCTTTGGACTCCACCGCCATTTCGAAGCTCTCCTGCTCACAAACATCAGCAGAAACATACTCAACCTGAACAAAATCATCGTCACAAGAACAATGTGTCTCCGACGGAACTTCCACCTCACAGCTTTCCATGCCGACGACATCAGCCGAAACAACTCCCAAACAAATAAAATTTTCATTCGACTCGTGCTCGCCAAATGTTTCTTTTACTACAATTATCTCTTGTTTCTCTGAAATATTATTACTAGGAATAATTGTAAATAACCGACCCGATTCTGTATCTTCATTTTCACAGCTTCGGTCATCATCGCCTAGACCGCAGTCTTCACATTCCTGGACATCATTGACTAGGCCGGCATCAGCGCAGCTCTGGTCATCATCGTCCTCCTCCTTTGCTTTAATTGTTGAGCTAGAAAATAATATTATTTGATTATCCTCGCTCACATTATCCTCGGACTGTTCATCCGCCTCGGACACAACGTCCGGCCTCTCAAGATTATAAAAACACTGATTGATTCTCTGCTTGCAAGACACACACTTGCATGGGAATTCTCTCCTAAGCTCCGCGCACAGCGTGTCAAATTCCATCTCATACTGGAACGTATATTTAAAAAAATAATGCGCAGCTCCTTTTAACCAAATACCAAGAATTAACGAATAATCGCTTTTTTGCCACCCCTTGGCAATGGCCATCGACACAAACTCGTCGATAAATTCTTCGAGGCACACCTCATACGTGTGTCCCGAAAAGTATCGCATTTTGCTCTATTTATATTATTTAACACTTATTAAAACAGAACCACTCAGCTTGGACTATACTCCTCTTATCCTGGTGGCTGTCACTGCATCAGTCCTCAGTTTGTCCACCGCACACCGTTACCGTTGCCGTCACTCTTACATACGGCGCTCGTTCCCGGCGCTCGCCGCCACTTATAGGGACCTGGAGCAGCTTCTCTTAGTGCTAGGTCCCTGGAGATTCCTTTCACGTTCCTGGGGGTTTGTCTTACTCGCTGGCGGTGCGAGAGTGTGGTGTACAAGAGTGACTGCTTATGTGTGTTGTGTTATAAAAGAAAGAGGGATGGCACACTAATACGTTATATTGAATAATAAAATTAATACAAGTGCCCTCTTCGAGCGGGCTAGGAGAAGTCAACATTCAAACAAAAGTCTTCCTTATTCTTCTTAATTTTCAATCGGCGTTCCAAGAGTTTCTAGAATGTTCCAAACTTCCAACGTGCCAGTCTCCACCATAAGGTTGCCAACATAAGGTCGTCACAGTATTATACTAAAAAACCTATACTAAAATATAAATAAAAAACTGAAACTGTCTTTATTTTAAATGACCTTTAAAATAAAGACAGTTTGATAAAAATACGCTTTATAGTTTTTGCGTGATTCTCAATTTTTTATCCGCGTTAGATATAACTTTACTAATTAATTACACTAGGTTATAAAAATATAATTTCAAATATTCACATATCAAATACAAAATCATATACGAAAAAAAATACCTAAAGTAACATAATACGACTAGTCTTATTTCAATATTTGAAAAAAAAATATTATATTTTTTTCAAAGAAATAAGACTAGTCGTTTAGACGTGATCTTCAATTAAAAATCATTAAAAGTCGAATAACTGCGCCTTAAATGGTTTTCTTGATGCAGATCTTCGCATTCTTCGGAATATTAGCTACTCATGGTTCAAGAACAGTGGTGGCCTAGTGGTAACGGCCGCAACTTGCAAGTTGTAGGTCGTGGGTTCAAACTTCAAACCTTGCCTGGGTTTGCTTTGGCGCCTATGCGTTTTACTTTGTGTAAATTAATTCATCACCACTGCTCTCAAAATGGTGAAGGAAAACATCGTGAGGAAACAGGCATATCCTAGAGCTAAAACTTCGAAGACATTTGACAAACACCAACCCGCATTGGGCCTGCGGCGTGGTGGATTACAGCCTACACCACCTCAAAGAAAGGAGGCCTGTGTCCCGGCAGTGGGAACATTATAGGCAGATAATGCATATTTTGACATGAATATTTACTTTGTAAAGTATTCATTTATTTTTTATTACGTCATTACTGTAAATGTGAGGACTGAGTGAGTTATTTTTTCTTTTCTCACTTTTCCAGTCAGACAGTTTGAGTACTTTTGTGGCCTACCTAAATGTCCTTTCTTTGGTATTGTTCGTCGAGTCATTGAGCTCCTGTAGTAGTTATAAGTTGAGCTATTCGACTTCTGACAGAAGCTTGCACTGACTGGACAGGTCTATTCAAGTATGTGTGGTTCTTTCTTCAGAAGACCATTAGATACCATTAGATTTTATGATTGTCTGCCAGTTTTAATACTTTTATGGCCTACCCAAATGTTTTATTCAATTGCTGGGCTGTGAAGGTCAGATAGACAGTCACTTCATGTAAAATACTGGTACCTATTCCGGGGCATCCAGTTAGACTGGAAGCCGAACTCTACATACTAGAGAAAACGCTAAACAGACGATTGCACCTATCTAATATACCTTACATTTTTTTTTTCATTAAAGTCCATTTTCATCGCATGCACGACGACCCCTGAGCCAAAGTCTCCACGAAATTGGTGCCTCAAAATGGACGGCGTCACCAAGGTCTGCCAGAAAAGAGGTGGCGAAACGACCTCGACGCGTACTGCGAGGGCTGGTTTGAGGAAGCAAGGGAGAAGTGTTCCTGGAAGGCCTTGGAGGATGCCTTTGCCCAGCAGTGGGACAGTGTAGGCTAGTAAAAAAACAGTGGCACTCTGGGAGTTCAGTGCCGACAGAAGTGAAAACTTGAACCAAAATGCTCAATGGGCCTCACGATCCGCTACGAGTGCTACGACGTAGCACTCTTGTAGCGAATCGCGTAGTGATCGAGTCGAGATATAAAACCATAAATATCTCGAAAACGGTAAGTCCAATCGCAAAAATAAATAAAATTTGGGCTGCCTTTATAAGACCCCGTAGAAAGATCCATAAGATCTAAACTCATATAAAAAGAAATGCCCAACGCGCCTCGCGATATATGAACTGATATAACAATCTGAACTGAGTCTTCGATATAAGAACCTACACAATAATTCTTTCATAACATTATTCTGCATCGTTTTTTCATATTTGATCGACTGTCGCCAAAAAAACAAAACGCACCAGTCTTCATACTAATTTGGTCATTGTCCTTTGCCGATTTTAGATACGGCTAACGTTCTCACGGAGTTATCCTCCTCGATAAGTCATTGATCTAAGACAAACTTAGCAACCACTTGATCCCACGTCAGCAATATTCACACAGTTGACACAGCATTTCCCATGTCCTCAAACTCGACGATTTCCAACCACATTATACAATTCTATTCACGGTCCGCTGCCAATCCATTATAGTCCATTTACTATAAATACTCGTTTTTTATTTACAAGTACTTATATTGAATTAAACAGCCCGGATGTTGGGGCCGTTTCCCTAAATTACGTCTCTATTATGGACGAACCTGCGACTCATTGTCGAGTTTCTGAGTGAAAACATTGAGTTATAATAATAATGTTTGGTTATTATTGTGTCAAGGTAGTTTACCAGGTTGTCTTGTTCGTTTGACTGTTAAGTATGACGTAGAATTTATTAGTATTGCCCTGTTTGAAAAAAATGCGATTTTAATTGTCTTTGTTGCTCTGGAAGTCACTAGGTGCTACTTTTTTAAAAAATGTGAGTTCTGTTAAAGTATAACAGTAAAAGAATACAAAGTATTGTTTTAAAGTATTGGGTCCTTACATGTGAAATTGGCGTTTTTTTCTCACAAATAGAGAACCTCGTCACTTCTATGAATTAAAATATTCATCAATTGCTTGATATTATATCGAATAATGACCGTCATAGACAACTGCCAATAGTAAAAAAACCTTATTCAGTTTTATAAACAAAAAAAAAATACCTTAAAAAAGAGTCCTCTTTTAGTTAGCAGAAATGACCAATAAATTGGTTTTAACTTAGCCAAAACTTATTTTTATTACTTAATCTAAGTGGCATACGTTATCTTAGTTTTTAAACATTATTGCATAAAAGTTTTAAAACAGTAGTGTTCATAGTTGTTAAATAAATTAAGAAAATGTTAGTATGAAAAATGCAACTTCTTTAAAATTCTCCATACAAAACGCTGATTTAAAAGGTGGGGACCTAATATATACAAGATAAAATAAAATATGTACAAGCAGAATAAACAGGGAGGCGTAAAACTCATTGGGTATCGAAAAATTCGTCCACATCGATGTCAATGGAAAAAGTGCCGAGAACACTGGCAGCGGACATTAAAAATACGATTTTTCAATGCTCATTTTATTTCCTGCTGTTGTTCTGTGTGAAAATCCTGAAAAGTCGCGTTATTTCAGTTACAAATACTAAGAAAAAGTTTCTTTTGTGAATGAACACTAAAATAACTTGAACTTGTTATGTTAACTTGACGTTTACAACTTTAAACAAAAGAGAACAGATGGTACTCGTACGTTGAAAATTTTCATTCATTCTTTGTACGTTCATACATGAAACTATGTTGATGTTAGTATCCCAAGTTTCTTTGGGTTTAAATTAATGTCTGCCTTGAGTCACTTTTCATTCATGACATAGCAAGTCGGTGACTTTACTTACTTAGGTATGACTGTAACGTGTTAATGTTTTTTCTGGGTAGACATTACAACGAAAATTCTGAGTTTTAGGGTTCTGTTACTTACCCTTCGGGTACGGAATTCTATGACTAGGACTCCGCTGTCATTTCGTTTGTCTGCAGCGGGCAGATGCCATGAACCGTAATAGGTAGACAATTGGAAATTTTCCATTCAAGAAACGTGTAACCCTGCATGCAGGATTCCGACTCGCAGTTGGCCGGCTTTTATTCTCCCTAATTTTCTTTTCTAGGAATTACAGATAAATCTACCGTTAGTTTCGATCATTAGATACTATAATATATATATATATATATATATATATATATATATATCTAAATATATATATATATATATATATATATATATATATATATATATATATATATATGTAAATATATATATATATACAGGCTGTAACAGAAAGGTGTGGTCATATTTTAAGAACTGCATCTGCCCATCGATATGAACAACTTTCTTCAAGAAAATCCGAGGAAATTAAAAAAAAAAATTACCTCCCTTATAAATATTGATCAGCTGATGATAACTTTGTATGGAAAAACATTTTTTTTGCCTATTATATATTTTATATGAGAGAAAGTTGTTAATTTCCATGGGCAGAACTGGCTCTTAAAATATGACCACACCTTTCCGTTACAGCCTGTATAAACACTACTTTTCAAATATACCATAAAAAGACTGGGGCGAGGTACATACATTCAATTCAATTCAAATTATTTATTGCATCTTAGTGTACCTAAAGGTGGTAATAGTAGTTAGAGAAACTTCACAAATAAGTACCAATTATGGTACTTATTTGTGAGTAAATCTAAGATGTATGCCTATTCAATTACTTTTACATAATTATAAAATCACTCGCCTCTATTGACCTGACAGCCGTCCTCAATCTATTTATTTTAAAAATGGAATTGGTTTTAATTTTTTTTTATTCATAAGGTGCCATGCTTTTTTTTTATTTACCCCAAAGGGAAGGCTAAAGTCTTTTGACCATATTGCCTAGTCTTACGTAGTGTATTTTTTTTTCATTAGAATGCTGATGTAATACATTCTAATGTTTTTTGGAGTATTTGGCAACAAATGTGTCGAGTCAGCCTTCTCGGCAAACTTCGCTGAGGTAGTCAATACTACAATAAAATTCTCAGCTCCATTTTACCGTGATCTCGCCTGTTTCAATGATTTCACTTATTGTCCATTTGCGTTGACACTTGAGACAAAAAACTACACCAATTTTACATCACAATATCCACTAGGAATCAATAAACGAATAATTAAAACAGCCACTGAACTTCACTCGAACAAATTCCCCCATAAACCTCCATGGTGCCATGAGTTGTAAACCCTCTAAAGAGGTTCTGATTAAAGAGTATATACTATATCTACAACTACATACATACATGCGCTCCGTTTTATGTCCTCCCGTTTGCGAAGACTGCACGGTAAACTTTTGGGTGACGTTATTAGAAAACCTTTGAACAACAATGTCTTTCCGATAGTTATTGTCGCGATGTAGGTAAGTACTTGAAGCTTGGGATGATTCAACGTTTTCTATGAAGAATTTGAATTTAGAATCCGCTAATCAGTAATATTAGAACTATGCATACGGTTAGCGAGTTTCATAAATATGGCTGTTTATGTGCCATGAGTTCTAAATCATCTAAAGAGGTTCGGATGAAAGAGTCTCTACAATACACTTATACGTCCTCTGCACGGTAAAGTTTTGGGTGACGTTATTAGAAAACCTTTGAACAAACAATGTCTTTCCGATAGTTATTGTCGCGATGGAGGTAAGTACTTGAAGCTTGGGATGAAGGCCGCTTGTAAGGAAACGGTTGAGAGGAATCCGGTAAGGCACTTATTGGAAATATTATGGAGAGGGCTCAGGAATGGGTAATAAGGACTGGGGATAAATTAGTTTTATGGACGAGTTCTACCTATGATGTAGGAGAGGTAGGTAAGTTACTATGAAATGGAGATAGGAAAATTATGAAAATTAATTTCGTAAAAGATTATCCTATTTTAGATATTGATTGGGATCTTGGATTGATCGAATCGACTTAAGTCTATATGGTTTGTTTTTGAAGCCTGAGCAGTCAGGCAGGACGCAGCAGACAGGTGGGACGCGACATTGTCACGATGCAGCTTCTATTTTTTAAATATTATCTGTAGAATAATTTTTACGATCAAGCCTTAACACTTCGGGACCCTGCGTTTACGAGGAGCGACAGTAGTCCCCCGCCTGGCCGGGCCCCGCCTCGCCATAAGCGGCGGCAGTTTCTTGCGCTTTAAAACTCTATTATTACTAATAAGGAACGATTTTACTCCGGCAGTGCTGATACGGCGGTGCTCCGGTGGTGTGGGGCGACAGTGTTGATGGCTGTCGCCCCTCGTCGACGCGGGGCCCTGACGGGTTAATTAAGATATAAGACTGTCTGTCTCCCTGCCAAGGTTGCGGGAGTATTTGAAACAGTCACCGCGACCCTGGCAGAGGCAACTGCAGGAACAAGGGTGGGTTTTAGTCAGTAAGAGTAGAATTCCTTAATTCTTCCGCTCCGGCCAGAGCGGAAGAATTAAGGAATTCTAGAATTAATAATAATAATTAAAAATCAAAACTTAATTAATTAATAATTAATTAAATATTATTTATGTATTATTTAATTAATAATAATTAATGAAATATTAATTATTATTTAATTAATAATAATTAATTAAATATTAATTGTTTTTTATTTGATTTATTATTTAATTAATAATAATTAAATAATTAATTAAATAAGTAATCAATTATTTTATTAAGTTATTTGATGATTTCTCATCCTAAAAAAAAGACTGTCTGTCTTTCTTAGAATCTAGGACACTCCTCCAGCGTGTGCTATGCTGCATCCAAGTCGCTTTTACAATGGTGGCTATTAGCCGTGGTTTCTTATAATACCTACCTACCTACTCGTACCCATCAATGAGTTTAAGATCCAAGGAATGTTGAACTTTTTCCTAAATAGAAACACGCTTCCTTTGCTTGTAAAAATATTTTACCAAAAACCTGGTAAAAGTCGTCAAAACGAACTCAATAAAAACCTAAGCACTGTCGGCACTTTGATTTGTAATAACGTTATAATAACACGTATTCAATATATACTCTTCCAAGAAATTATGTTTCAAGTACATATTAATCATAATTCTATTACTTTCATGCCAATAGAAACGCTATTAAAAGTTTTATGTCTTCGTGCTAGACTTCCAAGGAATTATTATCAATAACGGCCGTAGACTACAGACGGACAAGCAATCTATTTATTATCTGTACAGATAATACTGTTTTTCCGCTTTTGTAAAATTCTTAACCAAAATGGTGAGACACAGAAATTGTTTGCACGGGAAAAGCTCTAGCCTTTAAGCTTCGATCAGTTAACCTTAGGTGGTTTGGAAACAAACCTTGTGATAGGGCTGATCTTGTGAAAGGTTTCAGGTGGCAGCTTTATGGGAATCAATAAACCGTATGCCCCATATGCTTCGAAGGCGATGCAGCGATGTGGACCACACCAGCTCTAGTACATACTGTAGGACCCCAAGGCACCAGTACGGCCTGCAGGGATCCTGAGACGTTGTAGTAAGTTCTGAGTACTCTCACTCGCTGGAAACGCGATATATAAAAGGGTAACTCGCTACGGGCGGATAAGAAAAGAGCTGAGGGCACTTTAAATAATTATATTGGTAGTCACAGAAAAATACATGTGTGCCCACTTGCAAGGGCAAAACTCCTGTTTAACATAAAACAAAATTCACACCTACTCTTCTAAAATTATTCCATCGACTCTCCAACATTCTTAACTGCCAGCTAAAGGCTGGTGCAGACCCGCTGAGATTAGGCTGTGTCTACAATCGTCACACTACCTACCTAAGAGCCTTATTTCTAAAAAAAGTTAATCACTGATAAAGAGGAGGGATGAAACACATGTAACTAAAAGAGTTATGAATATAGATGTGGATTGATGGATTGTGTGAAGAGTGATATCAAAGAAAAGGGAATTGATAGCGTGACGGCTGACAGGACAGAATGGAAGAAAAAAACGTGTTGCACCGACCCCAAGTAATATGAGATAAGGCAAGGAAGATGATGAATGATGAATGATGATGACTTTAAACACTGCTTAGCAGGTTCTAAATTCAATATTTTTTGCCCGGATGTAGGCTAGAAGTAAGTAGCAAAGTGCTGACTAATCTTTGAAGGAGATTTTGTCCTATAGATAGCTGAATTTGATGGATGAGAAGTGTGCTATCTTTAATTTAGAATCCGCTAATCACTATTCAAACCAAGTAAGTATATGGTTAGTGAATTTTATAAATGAGGCTGGATTGCAGACCTAGATGAACACTAGCGACTGAAAGTTCACTTCACCTAAATGTTCACGGCGAGGTTTTTAAAGAATAGCACAATTTTTTGAAGTAAAATTTCTTTACGCACGCTTGACTTGGGGAGTAAGCTGGTGAATGCGTGACGAGAGCGTTACGAAAAGTGTGATCGGGTGAGGCGAACGGAAGAGATGGAGCTAAAGAAGTTTTACTTCAGTCGTGTGGTCTAAAGCACACTCATTTTTTTTTAGAACCGAGCTTTCTTAATGCTAATAAAAATCCAGCACTTCACATTTTTGGCTGATCTGATGATAAAATAAACTGTGAAGACAGTTCAGAAGTCAATATAATCACATCTTTGTTTGTATCTTAATACAGCAGTGCGTTCGATCCTCCATTGTATACAAAACACCATCCTATATAAACACATGCTGACAAATAGTCCGTCGATGAATAGGTACCTACAGTGACACCTCGGTTAACTATGTGACAACGAAGGTCGCATGGGAAACCAACCTTGCTGGCTGAATATACTTTTTTAGTGTTTTTGAATTTAGAATAGTTAAAAAAAAATAGAAGAATAGATTTGACAGGCGGTCACAGGCCTATGCGCGTTTTTATTGTAATTTAAAAAGTAAAACAAATTATTTCGTCGTAGTTTGCTCCCTCTCTATGACATCCTAGTGTTGACACAGTTTTGTTTACTAAAGGGAAGTCTACACTTTAATCTTTATTCATCAATACAAATTGGACCACTCATAGTAAAGTGGCCCCCTGCGACGTTTATCCCTCATCCCCCGGGCCATAAGCCAATATATGCAGTAAAAGTTGATTATTCGACATGATTTTTGACTAGCCCCTATGCGTTGAAGATGTTACATCGGCAAATATGATATTTTTATGAAGAAATATTGCATGTTTGAGCACCTTCCCGATCAAATAAGATAGACTTTAGTTGGGATATTTTTAGGCGTCAACAATACGAAACTTATATAAAAAAAATATATACTATATATATAATCCGTGATACTTTGTCGTTGTTTCCACCAAAAAAAATTGGTCATGCTAAATTCTGAAGAACATTGTACGATAAAGAATCCTCTCTTAAATATCAGACGCTCAGTTAAAAAAGTGTAAAAATAGAATCGCATATTGATTCCGATTGTGAGAGGTCTTTCAACTGCACAATCAAAAGACTAGCCGAATGACATAACAGGCCTGAATGGTGTGCATACAAAGTGTATAGCTATCAATCCGTTATATGTCTGCATGACAGACGAACCGTACGCTTCAGGCATTGCTGATGAGCTCTGCGTGTAGTGACGTCACATGTGCGAAATATGCCATTCAGCATTTATTTAAATGAGGGCGGCGTCCATTGCAGCGTAGCGCAGGTGCAAAGCTTACAAATCCTGTGAGACAGGCATTTGTTTCGTAAAGGTGTTCGTAGTCCTGGTATCGCAGATAAATTTAATAGAGAGTTACCGCGCATGCAACTGAAGGAATAAGGGCGGGTTTTAGTTAGTAAAATTCTGACACGCCCTCCTGCTCCACCAAGAGCGGGAGAAGTCATTGAATGATATCCGACCATCCAAAAAAAAAAGAAGTGTTCGTAGTGTATGAAAAGTAATTAAAAAAATAGTTTTTTACAAAAAAATAGAACCGACTTCCAAAAAAAGTGCAAAATAACCCTAATTTTGGCAGTCGGTGTTTCTGGTTTTGTGTCTTCGTTTTTTGACACCGACTTCCGATTTATTTTTCACTTTTTAGTTGTGGGTCCCCATTAAACTGTGTTAACAATAATTCATAGACATACGATCGCAGCAATCGCAGTTGATTTGCTGTCAATTTTTGAAGAGTTCAGTTGTCTGTCTCCGAAACTCATCATCAGATTTATATGAAATTTAAATGGGACCATTTTGGAACAAACCCCTTTCGAACAAAAAAAGAATTTTGCAAATCCGTCAATATATTATTATGCCGGAGATATGCCCGAACAGACATAAAAAAAAATACAAACATCCGAATTGATAACCTCCTTCTTTTTGAAGTCGGATAAAAATCACCATTATTGCAGGAATTGCATGAAAACCCCACAGTCTTCCAGTCATCGCAGAGAATATTTTGGTATAGGATTTATAGTTTGTAATTATGATCCAGCATCCTTCTAATATGAAGTCATTAAGGAAACTCCTCTACTCGAGTAAAGTATACAAGGTGGTGACAACAATACAACAATAAATGGTAAGTACGAGTATAACACTGGCAATACTCATCATTATGAACAACTTTTACTATGGAAATAACTATGAAATCGCAAAAAAAAGTACAGTACATATTGCAGAGTTTTTATGCAAACGTAAATGTATGGGTGTGAACAGGTGGTGGCCCAGTGGAAACGGGGAAAATAATTTACACAAAGTAAAGCAGGAGCTTTACTTTGTGTAAATTATTTCATCATCACTGCTCTTAAAACGGTGAAGGAAAACATCGTGAGGAAACCGGCATGTCTTAGAACCAAAAATTCGAAGATATGTGACATCCACCAACACGCATTGGGCCTGTGTGGTGGATTACGGCCCACATCCTCTCACACAGGGGAGGCCTGTGCCCCAGCAGTGGGGACATTAAAAGGCTTATGATAATGATGATAAAATGTATGGGATAGCTGATTTTTTTCGTCATTCCTGGGTTGGTCACATAGTAAAAGTAGTTCATGAGTATTACCAGTGTTTTAATTTATTGTCGTAACTACCTTGTATATTAGGTTTCTAATTCTAATTTATTGTACGCACTTCAACAGTAAAATTCAAAGTCGATTACAAAACAAAGCGTAACTCGATGTTACTTTTAATCTCACGTCAACTTCGCGACTCTATAAACGAATTGTCGCAAGTTAAAATTTTAAGCGTGACTTACTCCTCGCAGGGGTCTATTAAATATATTGCTTGTAAAACGAGTAGCTAATTTAGAGTTACGTTTTATTGTGTTAACTTAACTAGTTTACGTTATGTCACCGCGGGTGTTCGCCCGAGAACGCATCACTTGAAATGACCTTTATTGTCATAGTAGTAAGAACAGGGGAATATACGATAAATACACAATTACAACTAGCTATGTATGCTTTTTATTAGCCATATGTAATGCGTAATAAAGCAGTGGGGTGTGTTTCTGTTTTACGATCACTAAAGGGGATGAAAGAAGAATGGAACCATAGCTGAATAATATTTTTATGGCATATGTTGTTGGTTAGAAAAAATGTTGTAGTTATTGCTGAAAACGATGTCTGAAACAAAAGTATGAGGCATGTTTTTCAGTGAACTAATATAAAATGTGAGATTTCTTTTTGTACGTGAAAATTTCAGTCGAATTCTTGTGTTCCCTGAATTTTAGTAAATAATTGACTTTGTTTACAAGGAACAAATAATATAATAAAGGAATCTCGTTTACAGCCGCTGAACAAGGAACAAAGGAACTCGGAAATGTCATCGCTCATTTCTTTTCATTTGCACGTTTCTTCCTGTTACACACGACTGCCCTCACATATTGCTTGTAGGCCTCTTTACACAATGGCCTATATTGGACCATCATTTGAGTACTCACGTTTGTCGACTGCTACAAAGAAAGCGAAAAAAAAAAAGTTTTACAAAAAAAAATTGCCTTATCTGCACAGTTGAGCAACATTCACAAAGGTATTGTCTGCGACTAACAAGTTGTAGGTCGTGAGTTCAAACACAGTCGGGCGCTTTACTTTGTGTAAATTATTTCATCACCACTGCTCTCAAAACGGTGAAGGAAAAACATCGTGAGTAAACCGGCTTGTCCTAGAACCAAAAATTCGAAGACATGCGACATCCACCAATCCACATTGGGCCCGCGTGGTGGATTACAGCCCACATCCTCTCACAGAGAGGAGGCCTGTGCCCCAGCAGTGGGGACATTAAAAAGGCAGGTGATGATCCTAAAATGTAAAATAGAAAGAATTTTTCAAACTCGGTCAAAATTGAGTAAGTTAGAAACTTTTCAAATCTGGTGGAAAGGGAAACTGTCAAGTAACAGAATAGGGATGCCCACGCTGACGTATGACGTTACCGCCGTTAGGTTATATGCGTAAAAAGAGATAACGAGATGTACCCACCACACAACATTCCACATAAAAAAAAAAAAAAAAAAAAAAAAAAAATGTAAACGAAATGAAATGAAAATGATGATGAAATGTTACTTGCTGTTCCATATTTATATATAGCAACCAAGTTTGATGCTGTTTTCAGAATAAGATTTGTTTTTGATAATATAAGGTATTTGTTGCGGTCGCGGCAGAGTGTTTGACAGAGTCACCGCCGCGGCCCTGGAACGCAAAGGAAACACTGATGGGTTTTAGTCAGTAAAAGTCTGACACGCCCTCCCGCTCCACCCAGAGCGTGTGAAGTTGTTTGATGATTTCCCGGCCTGAAAAACAAAACGGTATTTGTTGTATTATACAGAGTGTAAGGGGAACGCTTGCGAAGCCAGAACGTCGATTACATACAACCTAAATGCAAAAGGATTCCAGTAATCTTTCGCTTTACGTCGGCGTCGCGTGGACGTGGTCGTTGGACGCGCGGCCGTTGGCGAGAGCGCGCACACTTTGAACTCGTGTTAATGCATAGCGTCAGCTGATATTTTACGAATAGATTTCATGCTAAAGTTGTAAAGAAAGAAACGGTTTATTTAATCTCAAATAACGGTTTCATTTAACTGTTCTCATAGCATAGTGCATGCAAAACACCAAAACAAAAATAGTTAAAATTGTAATTTTTTATTCCAGTTTGATTTATGGTATCATATCAAGAATCACTAGCCTTATCACCTGTCTCCGTTTTCGGAAGCGTGTCCCTTACACCCTGTATAAACTATTGAACAAAACTAAACACGGAATACTACCCTATTCTATATCAAGCCGATGTAAGTTTGGGTATTTACAACGGTTTTTGGAAAAGATCGATCCGTTTCCAAAACGCGTTGTCTCCAAAGTTTTACTAAAGGAACAAATACGCTAGTTGGTTTTTGTGGACTTCCACATTTATAATACTAGCTTCTACCAGGGGTTCGCCCGCGTGTAATTAGTACTTCTCCCATTATAAATCATCATCATCGTCAGCCTTTTAGTGTCCCCACAGGCCTCCTCTCTGTGAGAGGGTGTGGGCTGTAATACACCACGCGGGTTCAATGGGGGTTGGAATAGGTTGGCCATTATAAATGCCTATGTGCTATTCCAGACTATAATCTCTGCGCCAAATTTCATTTAGATCCGTTCAGCCGGTCTGGTGTGATTGAGTAACAAACATGCGTCTATTTCTATTATTCTTTATTGTACACATATAACATATAAATAAAACACAAATTAACAGTTAGTTACAAAGGCGAGCTTAACCCAACATTTGGGTTTTCTTACAGCAAACCTCAGGGTGAAAAATACATTTGCATAAGTAGGTAGGTACATCTTAAGTGCACAAAAAAAACTTAAAATCTGTTACTTAAATAAACTAAAAAAATATGTGATATATAAACATACTACTCGTACATACTATGGGTGTGGCTTACAAAGAAATCCTTTTACAAACATATTACGGGTCATGCTGACAGGAAGTGTTCCCTAATTCCTCTCCTGAACACCTCCAACGAAGGGCTAGCCCTAAGAGTCTATTCAAACTTTCTCATTTATAATATTAGGTAGTAGTAATTTCCATTATTTTAAGTTCGTGTATAAGAATTGTATAACTGTTTCAGTGTTTACGTACAATAAGGTTTTATTCTATTCTATTCCTTGTAATTGATCGATTGTGATTGCAACTACATATATTATATTAGGTACATTGAATTAGATATGCATTGGCTTCTAAATTGATCTATTACCACGTCTATTAATATCTAATAATAATAATATCATCTTAGGTCTCCTAACGTCTATTTAAACTAATCTACAGGACAATACCTTGAATTACTGATAATTGTGGTCTTGCTCTTCCAATTACATGACTGCATACTCGGGAATTGATACGCTTTGTGAGATTATTAACTGTTAGCGAGCTATTCCACCGGTATGCGAGGTAGTTATGTTTGAATTCAGAATTCGGGATTATTGTCAAGTTTCAGAACACCTTATTACTTATAAAACAATGTTCACATTGCAACTCAAACCATTTTAGGGCTTTTCTAATACAAATGGTATTTTTTTTTGGGGGAATACAAATGGTTTTAAAATACAATAAGCTAACGTCGCTACGTTGGTGGCGATATGTAGGTATTGAAACTATCTCGAATTATTAATTCAAGAATAGTGGTGTGAGGATGTGTAGCGGGCGGCGCTGTGAAAGGTGTGATTGTCTCTCTAGCTCTAGAATTACCAATTAAAAAAACATATATTCGGTCGAACCTCCTCCTTTTTTCGTCGGTTAAAAAAACCGGCCTAGTGCGCGTCGGACTTCACACGTTTAGGGTTGCGTACCAAATGACCATTTTAAAGAAAAAATCTGATTCATCAATATATTGGTATTTGTTAGTAAAATATTACGTAATAATAAACGATACTTATCATCAAATTTCAAGTTCGTAATGTCATTGGGAAGTTAAAAATCCTTCAGAACAATATTTTGTGCCAGAAGACGGACTGATGGACACGTGAGTGACAGCAATAGGGTTCCATTTGGACCCTTTGGGTACGGAATCCTAATAAAAATTGGCTAATTATTTTTCTAGGATATGCCTTACTTTCAAATTACATACACTAGGTACTCAATCCCACACATTTTATTAATCAGAAAATAAGTAGATACCTAATGGTGCAGATTCTCTTTTTTAACTAAACTAAAATGAGAGAATCGCTATCTTTTACTAAAAGGCAGTGCCAGAAAAGGACGGATATAGCTATGAACTAAGTTAGAGATGTCAAACTAGTTTACGCCTTGCGCTTTACCGTGTTTTTAGTCGACATGTTTTTACGTGTACCCTTAATTTGTATGGAAATATTAGTTCAACTAAATTTGACAGCTCTAATTTACGTCCGTCTCTTTCTTGTTTTATTATACAGAAAAAGAAGCAAAAGCCTAAATTAAGTTTAGTTTGTGATCAACAGAATCGGCACCAATGTCTGGCGGCACTGGGATCTTAATCTATTAGGACGCGTGTTGAAGTTGTGAAACGGTGTGTAGCTGATAGGCTCACATTCCTCATTAGTGTCTCTCGCAGTCATGCCTCGTTCCTCACACATCTCGCTTTTTATATGTACAAATACCTAGTGGAACTAGGTAGGCCAGTTTCCACCAAAACTGCGCTTAGCCAGGCTAGGAAAATGCTCCATCTGTCCGTCGCCTGTCACAAAATTTTGTTCCGAAGAATTTTTTAATTTTTCATTGACCTATGAACTTGTTTGATGATAATGTATATTTTACTAACAAATACCAATATATTGATAAATCAGATTTGGTACGGAACCTTAAATGTGCGAAGTACAACACGCACTTGGCCAGTTCTTTTTTATCGCTGGCCGTACGCTAGCTCATCTGTGGTGGAGAAGCACCCTAACTGCAGCAATAAAATACTCGTAACAATATGGAATTTCCGATCGGTAAGTTACTTCTGAGCAAGTTATTGTATATTAGCACTTTGAAGTCAGAAGTGTTATGGTTATGTGAAGGTAAATTAAGTTTGTGAAATTGTGTATTAAGTTATTATTCTTGCAGTTGTTATAACTATAAATATCTAATAGTCAATGAGTGCTTGTTAAGCGCAAATTGGTTCCAAAAATTGTTAGCTAAGTGGTTATTCAATTAAATGCAATACTGCATTTTTATTGATACTAATGGGCTGTTCATGAATTTATAATAAGCAATAAAAAAAATTGTTACACCATCAAAATAAGTTTTTCAACACACTTATTTGCAAACCCGCTCCTACTCCTACCACTTTTAGGCTTGCAATGTAGTATATTTCTCACTGGTGCGGAAAAGTTCCGCGAGAAATTTTTCACAATAATTTGTATGATATTATGACACTTTACTTATTAATTTATATGATATGATGACACTTTACTTATTAATTTGTATCATATGATGTCACTTTACTTATTAATTTCGAGTAAGTGTGTTGAAAAACGTCGTCTAATACACGTGGGCAAATGTCATTGCAGTTTCTCGGATCCAAAACGACGTTGCCTTCGGCTCAGGCGTGTATTTCGTGCATCTATTTTGTATTCTTGGCTGAGTTCTTTGAATACCTAGCACTAGCAGTAGTAGTAATTACTATTCAAAGAACTCTGCCAAAAACACATATTGGTCGTAACATCCGTAATAACTTCGTAGCGCTGGGTGTAGACCACGCTGTGAACCGCAATACCATCGGTGAGCGTGACGCACTGGTGTGGTGATTTCAACTGTGGTTTCTCACCGGAGATGCTGCTGCCGTATTCCCCATCTTGTGTGTTTGGTAGGCTCGTCAATCTCTTAAGAGGTAACGGGACCCTTCCATGAGCTGATGGTAATCACCAGGGTGGTGATTTGAAAATCCCACACCCCATGTACTTATCCCCAAGCCCGGCTTTTGAAGGTTTCTCTCCGAAAACCAAAACGGCTGGTCAATCTTAAAGTAAACTAATACCTTAGAATATGAAAGGTTATATGTAGACGGCACGTCATTGGACATTAAATGAAGCAGGATCGTTAAAATTTGTGAGTGACATTGGCGAACGTAACGATGACGGATTGGCTTCTCATTTTATCTATGTGAGCTTATTTCGCGTGTAGGTACAGATACAAGCCGGCTTCTCATTCTGGTACTTCAGATTGCTGGATTTTGACACTCCGTCTATAACCTTTCATAGTCTAAGACTAATACTATAAAAATAAAGAACTCAAATTGTTCGTTTGTTGAAGGTAATCCCTTGGAAGGAAAGAACTGGGGCTCTCGAAGATGTGACATTTATAGCGTTAGCCATAGAGATGACCCCTGGGTACAAAAATACTAATTAATCATAAAGTAGAGTACATAAGTAAAGATTATCAAAGAACATCGGACACGTATTTTTTGCTTAACCAAAGTAATAAAAAACGACAAAGATAAAGTGAAGTGGTAATAGGCCGGCCATATTAACTGATGATCGTTGGGGTAGACGTGTTCTCGAGTGGAGACCGTGAATTGACAAACGTAAGGTAGGACGCCCTCAGGCTAGGTGGAGCGATGAACTTCGCAGGGTGGCTGGTAGCAGCTGGATGAGAGTTGTCGAAAACCGAGCAGAATGGTGTGCAATTGGAGAGGACTATGTCCAGCAGTGGACTGCTATAGGGTGATGAGAGATGATAAGGATGATGATGACAAAGATAAAATGCATCAAAGTTCAGGCGTGGGGGCTCGTCACTTGTAGGTAAATAGTGGTACATCTTTGACGTAAGTGTGACGTCGCGCGTATTTTCCGCATTTTTGTGACAACACGTGGGAAAAGAAAAAAACATGTGTTCAATATTTTTTTGTAATCTAACTGAAGGACCAAATAGATTTTTTAGTCATCTTACCATATTGTTGAAATGCCAAGATATAAGGGATTGACCATTATGCCATTTTTAGTCTTCAACTCTATTGTCGAAATGCCAAAATGTAAGGGATTGACCATATGACATTTTTAGTCATCTTCCCTATTGTCGAAATGCCAAAATGTCAGAGACTGACCATATGCCATTTTTAGTCATCTACCCTATTGCCGAAATGCCAAAATGTAAGGGATTGACCATATGACATTTTTAGTCACCTACCCTACTTTCGAAATGGCAGCATGTAAGAGACTGACCACATGCCATTTTTAGTCATCTACCCTATTGTCGAAATGCCAAAATGAAAGGGATTGACCATATGACATTTTTAGTCATCTTCCCTATTGTCGAAATGGCAAAATGTAAGGGATTGACCATATGCCTTTTTTAGTCATCTACCCTATTGTCGAAATGGCAAAATGTAAGGGTTTGACCATATGACATTTTTAGTCATCTACCCTATTGTCGAAATACCGAAATGTAAGTGATTGATTAAATGCCATTTTTGATCATGACAATCCTGTACATTTTGGATTTTTGTATATCGTGATCGCAGATATAGAATGTCACCTAGTAAGTTGACTGTTGAAGGGTTACCAAATTTTGACAAAAAACCGATAGTGAGTTAGTGTAAGAATGAACGAAATTGAATGAACTTCAATAGTGTTTTCATAAGCAAACTTTTTATTTTAAATTTAATAACTTGTCTTAATTTTTTTTCTTTGAACTGTCAAGTTACTGAATACAATTAAAAGTCGAGCTATAGTACGATAGCGAAAACTCATTATTTATAAACTATACAATCCGAATGTCTGAATGTCATAAGCTTCAGGCTTAGAAAGCTATGAAGTAATTTACCTTATTGGTCGAAACAGTAATATTATCGGAGCGTAACAAAAAAGAAAAATGTATGATTTTCTTCTATTAGTCTGTAAACGTCGACTCGTAATAATGAACCTGCCTATTAATGGCAATAGAAGTCTATTGATTTCCATTACTTCGTTCTACGTCATTGCCTATTCATCGGTGAATAAAACTTGCCTAACGGTTGCCAAATCTAATGATTCACAACGAAGGAATTAGACATTTAACACACACTTCAAACAATCACAAATTCTTATCACTATCTGATATATTAAAATTTAACACGGGCGTTTATTCAAATTGGCCGGGCATTTCGGTAAATCACATATTTGGCTATTGTTTTCAATACGGTTCGCATATTGAGCAGGTCACGTGGTCGCCACGAGCCAACAATCCCTCTTTCCTTTTGTCCTTATCGAATACAAACTATAGCCGGCTATTCTCGGAAATTATGGCTTGCAATCCGCTCATTTGAATAAAATTCATACTGTATAGCGGAGGTGAAAAACTTGTTCTTTTTAAAAGTCGGGCCGCAGGGCAGGATTGTTTTCTGCATCAGATTTTGGATTTTTCGAAGAATTTTGTACAAGAGATAGGTCTGACTATAGTTTCAAATCCTTGTCTCTACTCTTTCACGCAAAAACTACGGCACGGATTTCGATGAAACTTCACAATAACATAGCTTTTATGTATATCAGAATAACATATGAGCTATAATTTATAGGCAGAAGCCTGTAGTATAAAATTCTCAAGAGTTTTGTAGATTATTACTTAGGTTCATTTTTTGGAGGCTGGCTGAGGAGCCTTGATATTCTTTGTTGATATTCCATATCCACGTACTTACTACACACGTACAGGAGGGGAAACATCCAGATTATTTTAAAGTGAGCATTTTAGCCGTAAATATATAACGAAAATACAAGCGTTCACAAAGCGGCGTTGCTGATAACAGTCTTTTTTGTAAAAAGAAAAAAATAACATAAAATTGATTGCCCTCATTGTCTGTTGCGTCACAGCAATCAAAACGAGAAGACAATCGTGCTTGTAATACGTAAAAAATGCTGGCTGTTTCAGCGTTTTGGGTTCACGTATAGGTTGTTCTAAATATAGTTGTGTTCAGACGTAGAGCGTCCAGGCTGCGTGCCCAGGGGTTGTGGATAAATTCGAAACAGAGTTACCGCGCCCCTGGGCACTCAGGGCAGGGAAGGAACAGGGGTGGGTTTTAGTCGGTAAGAGTCTGACACGCTCACCCGCTCCACCCAGAGCGGGAGATGTCATTGGATGATTTCCCAAGCCACAAAAAAAACGGCTTAGACTATGAAAGGTTATAGACGGAACGACATTGGACATTAAATGAAGCAGGATCTTTAAAATGTGTGAGTGACCTTAACGAACGTAACGATGACGTATCGGCTTCTCATTTTGTCTATGTGAGCTTATTTCGCGTGTACAGAAGCCGGCTTTTCATTCTGGTACTTCAGATTGCTGGATTTTGACACTCCGTCTACAGGGTGTAACGGAAAGGTGTGGTCATATTTTAAGAACCGGTTCTGCCCATGGAAATGAACAACTTTCTCTAAGAAAAAATAAAAATATCCCAAAAAAAAATTTAACTTTGCATACAAAGTGATCATCAGCTGATCAATATTTGTATGGGAGGTAAAAATTTTTTTTGAGAAGTTTCTCACTTTTTCTTGAATAAAGTTATTCATATCGATGGGCAGATGCAGTTCTTAAAATATGACCACACCTTTCCGTTACACCCTGTATAACCTTTCATAGTCTAAGCCTCCAGGGATGTGTACCGGTACCTGATACCTACCTATGTCATATTTTGTTTTTGAAGTAAAACTTCTTTACGCACTCTTGACTTGGGGAGTAAGCTGGTGTATACATATTTTTTGTTTATGTTGATTTTTTTCAAAAAGTGCTGAATCGATTTCAATAAAATTTATATGGGACCACCTCTGAAGTATGACCTACCAAATAAAAAAAGCATCATCAAAATCGATTCACAAATGGCGGAGATATCGCGTAACAAATATAAAAATAAAAAAAAAACAGGCGAATTGTGACTATTGAATGCATTTTCGCTATAAAAATACTTAGTAAATAGGTACACATAAATTGTTGGTTCTAGTGCCTAGTTAGGTGTCGTGTTTCAGCACATTAGTACACTCGTAAATTGTGTCTATGTTTGACCTACTTTATTTTCTTTTTATAAAACGTTTGCCTTGCACTTTCAAGCGGCATTATCTTTACTTTGAAAGTATAATAGGCGTAGGTAACTTTAATGTTTTCGGTTTCTTTAGTCATTATTATTTGTACAAATAGCGATTCACCCCAGTTTTGCACGGGTACAAATTATATACCTGAACCTTCCTCATGAATTACTCTGTCTATTGGTGAAAATCGCATGAAAATCCGTTCAGTAGTTTTTGAGTTTATCGCGAACATACCGACAGACAGACGCGGCGGGGGACTTAGTTTTTAACCGACTTCAAAAAAGAGGAGGTTCTCAATTGGTCTGTATGTTTTTTTTATAATGTAGTGATAATAGCCTTCGTTGGCAATATTATAAATGTATGTTGGAAAAGTAAGTGACTTAATACGCGATAGTATTTTGCATGCCATTTTGTTTGTTAACTTTAGGTTTATAAAAAAAAAAAACTAGTCTTTTAATTTATTCTGTATGACTTAGATTACTGTCACTTTTTTTTTTTTTTTTTTTTTTTTTTTTTTTTTTTTTTTTTTTTTTTTTTTTTGGGGGGTTGGAAATCATCCTATGACTTCTTCCGCTCTAGGGTGGAGCGGAAGGGTGTGTCAGACTCTTACTGACTAAAACCCACCCCTGTTCCTCCCTGCCTCGAGTGCCCGGGGGCGAGGTAACTCTTTCGAATTTATCCTCCACCCCCGGGCAGAGATTACTGTCACTTAAGGGGAAGACACTAACACTAACTGGGAATCCTATAATCCAAATTGTATTCATTATGTCAATAAAGAATTATTATTATTATTTAGTACGTTTTGTTTCCAAATCCTTTTAAATACACAGAGTACTACATTTTAATTAAATTTCACGTTTTACACAAAAAGCAATCCTAGTTTTATTCGCAATTGTAGTTAACAGCTAAAATAAATAACGTGTCAGTTAATCCAATGAAATAAAAATCATACACTACAAATTGTAAACACGGCATAGGTAGGCCAACATACTGTAGAAACCGAAACACGTGTTATTGAAAATTCTACCTTATTCTTAAACAACTAAGGATTATGAATCGGTGATTGGAAAGTACAGTCGCGTGGTAAAGTATTTTGGCACGTGCTCTTACCATAGTGAATGATTATTCGCGCGAAGAGTTTTTGTTGGGCCACCGGGTGCGGGCGTGCCAACGATCGCTGCCTGCGATTGTACCAGTACTTGGATCATAATAATCGATTTGCAATGTGATATGAATTCGTCCGATGTTGTTAGTAGTCGAACCGAGTAGAAACGGTATGAGATTGGGTTGGTATCAGGTCATAAATGGAAATAGGCTGGCGAAGGGGTTTGGTGTATTGTATACTAAATATATGTTAAAAACAGGTTTCTTGTCAATTGTTTTTAAGGAAAAGAAGTTACCTAGCATTTAGTATTGGCATTTGGTTGGTTTTGGTCCCGGCTGTCAATCGTGGACCTTTGACAGTCGTTACGGGTCGTCAGGAGCCCGAAAGTCTGACAACCAGTCATACCAAGGAGTATCGTATTACCCAGTTACAGGATTGTGGAGGTCAGATGTCATGTAAAATACTGGTATTCAGCTGCATCCGGTTAGACTGGAAGCCGACCCCAAGATAGTTGGGAAAAGGCTAGGTAAATGTAGAATGTATATGTTTTTTGTTGGGCCAACAATATTAGGGTAAGTATTTATATTTTATTCCAATCTGATGCAAAGCTTAGCCGTAGGAGATGAATATTTATGCTTAGTTTAGCAAATGATTAGACTGATCCGTAGTCTTTCAGTTTATTCTTAAACAGCCTTGTTTATAAAACTCGCTAATATATGCTTAGTTTAAATGCTTATAAATTGATTCTTAATTTCACTGTATAAAGAAAAAAAAGCTCCTCAAAATGATCAGTCAGCACTCTACCACACACATGTACCCAAAATTTCCACTTTTTTACACAATTTCTATATTATTTTAATGAGAACCTGCTAATCAGTCGTTAAACTAACCACATAGTTATTTTTTTTTGTAAATAAGGCCCTTATTTGTAGGATCGTAAATTTTTACACAATATTGTTATTTCAATTGCCGCTCTATCTAAGAAATATAATACTTTTAAAACACTATATTTTTTTTCTCTGTTTTCAAAACCAGCCTCATTTCATCACCAGAGGCGATAAAGCAATTCATAACTTTCACGATAAAATGTTTTTACAACTACAATTATAAAGACAGGATTTTAAATATACTTCTTCTTCTTAGCCTGGCACAATTTTTTTTTTGCTTCTAAAGGAAATCCCTTGCCTGCCCAGTCTTCGGCCACGGCAATGCCGTCCGCTGACGCTCAGATCCTAAAATGAACAGGTAACAGGGCATGGGGCGCTAGTTGTAAGGTGGGACATAGTCTGCGGAGAGACGCCACACAAACACTGAAGATCGGAACCGTAACCATATACAGGGTGTAACGAAAAGGTGTGGTCATATTTTAAGAACCGGTTCTGCCCTGTCTAAGAAAAAATATAAAATTCCCAAAAAAAAAATTGGAATTTCCATACAAAGTTATGGTCAGCTGATTAATATTTGTATGAGAGGTAAAAACAAATTGAGAGCTTCCTCAGGTTTTCTTGAAGAAAGTGGTTCATATCGATGGGTAGATGCAGTTCTTAAAATATTACCACACCTTGCCGTTACTGCCTGTATACTGCGCTACGCTACCAATGAAGGTGGGGAAAGTTCCATCAAAGACCAACACCTCCACCAGTTCTTCCCATCGGTTCGCGAGTGGCTGGAGGTGGATCACTGTGTTGCCCAATTTCTCACAGATCATGGCAACTTTAAGGGTAAATTATTTTCCTTCAAGCTTGCTTTAATTTTATATTCGCAAAATTATTATAAAGATTGCGAATATAAACAATCTGCACATCATATCTATATATATTATGTTAGATAGTATTCAGCCTACGTCTGGAGTTGTCTATTACACGGACCTTGTGGAAACTAGATCGAATTTCCGTTGGTTCAAGCGTTTTTGCCATACCTATTATTGGAATCAAATTAATGTAACAGCTCACAATTTTAGGAACCATTAATATTAGTGTTTTTAACCAGTCGTGCTTGGCAACTGGGGTTACCCCAGTTGTAAACACCCCCTTTGTGCCTAATGGTAATGGCCTAGCTTTGTTCTGTCTCCCGCTTGATTAGGAGGGAAGTGGAAATTATGTTTTTCTTACTCCTCCGCTGTCTTTTCTGATTAATTTCGTTGCGGGACCTAAGAGAGTTTAATTGTTTCTCTGGGACTCGTCGAGCTTCATTCATTGCCTTGGCTTTTTTTCTGGTGGTCGCCACTGTTGATTCCGGCTTACAGAAGTTACAGTGGTTTGGAAATAGTGTGGCGGGATGGCCAAAAAAAAATTGTCCCTGTCAGGGTCGCGGGAGTGTTTGAAAAAGTCACCTAGCCCTGGCACAGGAAACAGTAGGAACACGGGTGGATTTTATATATATATACAAATAAAATAATAAATATATATAAATAAATAAAAAAAAAAAAAAAAAAAAAATACAAAAAAAAAAAAAAAAAAAAAAAAAAAAAAAAAAAAAAAAAAAAAAATAATAATAATAATATAAAAGAAGCCCATACAAGAAATATTATAGCAAAACCTTCAAATACTCAAACAAACCAAATAATAAACAAAAAAGAAGAATACTTATGCAGGATTGCAGTATGACGTCTGTCAATGGCGACGTACATACTCGTATATATGTAAACAGAATGATGGAAAAATGGAATAAATAAAATTAAATGTTGACCAGAGCAGCTGCCCGTAGCGCACGCCTTCCACCCCCGGACTCGCTGCTCAGCTCCGCCTTGCCGCCGCCGGACCTCGGATCACCAGTGTCACCGGCGGCTGCAGCCGCGTCGAGCTCGAGCGACGAGTATTTCTCCCCGCCGACGTCGCCAACACCTGTACGAGTACGTCGGCAGGGGAGAGGCCGGCCACCGAACAGCCTGGGACTTAGGGGCCAACCGGCCCCGAGCCGGGTCCCCGCTGCCGGTGGTTGTGTGCAGCGTATGAGATGGACTCAGTCCATTAATGAAAACGTCATGCGCGCATACTATGGGTCTACAGAGGGGGGAACTAACCTCACTGCGTACCGTGTCAGGATGCTATCTCTGTTCCAGGAACTAGAACCAACCGTAGACGTCTCGGCACAACGATTGTCGGATCAGGTGCGAGTCATCCAACGTAATCACAGGTTGGACGATGCTGCACTTGATAGGCTGCGCTCAGAGGTACTGAGCAACCCTATCATCTCTACTCCGATACAGACCGTGGAACAAGCGCCTGCTATTGATGCAATGCCACCGCGGCTCAATAATATAAGTGATGAGGCAGATGATAGGGTTGTCACGGTAAGTAGCCAGTGCAACAATCGACTGAGGAGCGCACTGGAGGATGCGCTTCGCGAGTATAGATCCACTCCGACCGAACTTAGACCCCGTTTACCACGGTTACCCATGCACAAAAAAAATAGGGCGTTGGTGTGTGCTTTGGACTCGCTGCTTGAGAATATCTTTAATAGCAGCGAGAACCTCGTTGATACGCACTCAATCTTGTATTGCGGGGCTGTTGCGGCATGTCGTTTAGCTAACGTAAAGTTCCGAAATAGTGACGTAGCTATTCGACCAAAGCCTGCTGTACCAGCCTGGCAATGCAGAATCGAGAGGCGTATCGATGGGGCCAGGGTACTCATCGGCAAACTAATCTGCTTCAGGAAGGGCAATACACGCCCACGTGTGATGCGCTTTGTGAGGCGGGCGTTCTCGGGGACTGAAATCAGCCCTCGAGAATACATGTCCCATGTCACGGAGCGCATCGACTTCCTGAAGCAGAAAGTTTGTGCATGGGCAAGCCGTATTCGGCGGTATAAGCGGCGAGTTGACCGGTACTCGCAGAATCGCATGTTCCAGTGCGATGAGAGGTGGGTATATAGAGCTTGGGAGCGACCTGAACAAAATGTGACGGACGGCTGCCGCCCGGATGATGTCGCCACGAGTACATTCTGGCGCAGCATTTGGTCGGTGCCCGTCTGTCACACTGAGGGTGGCTGGATGCGTGATGTTGAGCGCGTGTGCGAAGCTATACCAGAAATGGAGAAAGTTAATATCAGCCCAACAGACATAGCCAGAGCAGTCCGTCCGTTACCGAATTGGAAGTCTCCAGGACCGGACGGACTGCAAAACTTCTGGCTAAAGTGGTATAGCAGCTCACACGCGCTTCTAGCATCTCAATTTCAGTCATCCTTAGAGTCTGGGTTGCTGCCTGAGTTCCTAACAACTGGTGTTACCCACCTGCTCCATAAAACAGGTGGTACCGCGGAACCTAAGAATTATAGACCGATAACGTGTTTGTCGACGGTCTATAAACTTCTTACATCCATCCTGAGAGCGAAAATTAATCATCACATTGAGAGTAATTTAATTATGTCTGCCTCTCAGAATGGATGTAGGAACGGGTCCCGCGGTACTAAGGAGCTACTCCTCATAGACATGGCCATAAGCCAGCAGGTTCGTCGATCCCACAAGGATTTGTCGACATGCTGGATAGATTATAAGAAGGCCTACGACTCTGTTCCACATACATGGCTCATGAGGGTGTTGGAGTTGTACAAAATAGATGCAACTCTGCGCACCTTCCTTGGGTCATGTATGGGGCAATGGAAGACGGTCCTTCGCTATCCAGGATGTCGACCAATCCAGGGGAACGATGAGCCTATATGGATTAAACGGGGAATATTTCAGGGCGACAGTTTGAGTCCTCTTTGGTTCTGCTTAGCTCTGAATCCTCTAAGCACATTGCTGGAGGATTCGGGGCTGGGCTATCGGTTGAGAAGAGGTGGTCAGGCCATATCTCACCTTCTTTACATGGATGACCTGAAACTCTTTGCCCCCAACAATTTGCGACTGATGGAGTTACTGAAGGTAACTGAAACTTTCAGTAACGCGATCAGGATGGAATTTGGTGTGGACAAATGTGCAGTCATGCATGTAAAGCGAGGGGGGATTATGGAATCCGAAGGGATTCAACTCTCGGATTCCATACACCTTAGATCCCTCTCCTCGACCGAAACATACAAATATTTGGGTATGTCGGAAGCGTTAGGCATTAACGTTACTGACATGAAACAATCGCTGAAGGAGCGCTTCTTTGGCCGCCTGAAAAAAGTATTGAACAGCCTTTTGTCGGGCGGGAATAAGGTGCGCGCCTTCAACGGTTGGGTCATGCCGGTTTTGATGTACTCTTTCGGCATACTCAAATGGACTCAGACCGAACTCGACGCCCTGGATAGGAAGGTCCGTACGCTGCTGACCGCAAACCGGATGCATCACCCACGATCATCGGTGATGAGACTGTACATCCCGCGGAAATGTGGAGGTCGAGGTTTTTTAAATGCGAAAACTCTCCACAACCGCGAGGTGTGCAGCCTCAGAGAATATTTTCTTGAAACCGACGTGGGTATGCACCGCGATGTGGTCGCAGTGGACAAGGGACTCACCCCGTTGTCCATGGCTAAAGAGAACTGGCGCAAACCTGTAATACTCACTACTGATGACCGCAAGGAGGTATGGAAAGACAAGGAGCTTCACGGGCGCTTTTATCGGGCTCTTCATGGGCCTGATGTAGATTTCTTGGCGTCCGTGGCCTGGCTACGTTTCAGTGACCTCTTCGGGGAAACTGAAGGCTTTGTCTGTGCGATTATGGACGAAGTTATCTTGACGAATAACTACCGGAGGCATATCATGAAGGACGGGACGGTTGACGTGTGTCGGGCATGCCACCGTCCGGGTGAGTCCATCAGACATATTATCTCTGGTTGTTCTCGTCTTGCTAACAGCGAGTATTTGCACAGGCATAACCAAGTAGCCAGGATTATTCACCAGCAACTTGCTTTAAAATACAAACTTGTGGATTCTGAGGTACCGTATTACAAGTATGCGCCCGACCCAGTTCTCGAAAATGACCATGTCACGTTGTACTGGGATCGGTCTATCATCACTGACAGGACTATTGTTGCCAATAAGCCTGATATAGTGGTGATAGACCAATTAGCGCGCCGCACAATGATAATCGATGTCACCATTCCACATGACGAGAACCTCGTGAAAGCTGAGAAAGACAAACAAATCAAATATCTTGACTTAGCACACGAGGTTGTCGATATGTGGAATGTGGACTCGGCTGTCATTGTGCCGATAGTCGTTACCGCCAACGGCCTGATGGCCAAAAGCCTCGACGACCACCTGTCGAAGCTGTCGTTGCGCGGTTGGATCAAGGGCCTGATACAGAAGGCAGTACTCCTCGATACGGCTCGCATTGTGAGGAGGTTCCTGTCTCTGGAGCCCTAACCACCGGTAGCTTGGACCCTGCTCCCAATACCGGCGGACTACTATTTTTTATATTTTTAAATGTTTTTTTTTTATGTTTTCTTTTAAAAATATTTAAAAATGTAAATTATATGTAAAAAAATAAATAAACGAAATAATAATAATAAATTATAAATATATATATAATTTTTATTTCAGACCAGAGATGATGTCCATTTTGTTAGTAACAATGTTCTTATAGACTAGTGTTAATAATACTTAAAATTACCCACAACCAAACACAAAAAAAAAGACAGTAAACCCATCTATCACTACCTCGCCATTCCATGACAAATGGCGCAGCAATGACCGATGTAATCGCAGTCCAGCCGACTAGCAATCATGCTAAGGATGCTGTTGGCGTTGCCACGTACTCTACGCACCAGGGATGCGCATCTTTTACGCATCGTAGCGTAAAAGCAGTCTACACGATGTTCCGCAAACATCCCTGATGCACTACAGAATCGCCGCAGCCCCATCAGCACCCTGAATGCATTATTAAATTGAACTCGGAGGGCACTGTAAGACTTTTGAGTATAGTCGCCCCACAGGCTGCACGTGTAGAATGATGTACAATATGATCTAAAAAGTGTAATTTTGACTTCTGTCGAACAACGTGCAAACCTGCGAGCTATCATGTTCACTCGCGACTGCCAGCGCCCTCCGTTCCCTCTCGATGTCATCATTGTCCTTGAGGTCAGAGGTCAGCACATGTCCTAAATACTTAAATTTAGACACTCTACGCAAACCTGTACCATTAAGCGTAATATTGGGAAACCATACCACCATTTTAGTCAGTAAAGAGTCTGACACGCGGGCGAAGTTATTTGATGACTTCCCACGCTAAAATACTAGCTTCTGCCAGCAGCTTCGCCCGCGTGATATTAGTACTTCCCTCCATTATAAATTATAGCTTATATGTTATTCTGATTTGTAAGCTATATTACTGTAAAGTTTCATCAAAATCCGTTCAGTAGTTTTTGCGTGAAAGAGTAACAAACATACATCACTCACAAACTTTCACATTTATAATATTAGCAGGATTGTATACATTATCAAATGACCATGACCAGTGGACAGGTCAGGCCAACACCTGCATAATATTGAGTCAAGTCTAACTAGGCCAGGAGTAACTGTTCAAAGTTTTATTACCAGACCAGTTGTGAACGCCATTTTACTTTTCTTACCGACTGAAATTGTTTGTAGTGGAACTTTACAACGAAACATTTTGAAAGACGAGAACCTTATGAAAACTAAATCCAATGTAGGATGAAAATATGGTAGAGACAGAAACTTTCCGAAATTCTGGAAAACCTTTGATTTTTAACCAACGAAAAAAAAGGAAGAGGCCCTCACTCTGCTTTCTTAGAACCGATGTTGATGATTCTGTTTTTGCTAGACAGGGATACCTCAAGGGTGGTCATACCATATCAAGAAAGTCAGGATCTGATGAGAGGAACCCTCGAATCAAAAGCCATGACGGTGATTTCTTCATTCAACGATCAGTCACTTTATTAGACGGTAGGTTATCCGTCAACCACAACCTTTTTTTTTGTGGAGGTGGTAAATCATGCAATGACTTTTACCGACTAAAACCCACCCCTGTTCCTTCATAGTTGCCTGAGTGGCCAAGGGCGCGGTGTTTATCCACAACCTTGACTGTGGTTCAACTGACAGCAAAACTTACCTAGTAATGGACGCCTTAGCAACTGTTCAGAAGTCGAGAGGATTAAAGCTGGCCAATTGGATATTTTTTTTTTAAACTTTGCCCCACATTAGGAATTGTTCCTGTATCGTGGGTGCGTTCACAAACATGTAAACTCACATACACAAGACACCCAGACCCGGAACTCTCTGTAGGCCATACAAATATTTGTTCCGTGCGGGGATCGAGCCCGCGACACGCAGCGCAGCAGCCGAACGCTCAACCACTGCGCCAACCGTGCCGTCAAATTGTAAGTACTTAAAGTCAATTGTCACATCATCAGCTTCGACACATAATAGGAGACAAGCTCCACCTACTGCAAATTATTGGCTAGAAGTTATAAGCTTTCTTTATTAACCGACTGCGCGACGCTACGGAGGGTAATGTGTTTATCAGCCTATGTTTTGATGTTTGTTTCTTTGTGGCGCTTTTGAGACCAAACGCGAGGGCTGACTTTCATAATTCTTACGTCAATTGATTCGTCTTAATCTTGCGAGTGCTAAAGACATGACAGTAATCAAAATACAATATAGCGAAAACCAGACGCCATTTTGTAAAAAAGAAAAAAAGTAAAAGTCGACGAACTATATTATGTGGGGTATCAAAATAAAGGGTTCGTGGAGGCGATTCCAAAAATATAACTCATTAAAATGAAAAACTAAAAAAAATTGTTTTTAAAAAACCCGACTGTAAAAAACGACTAAAAGTTTCAAACAAGTCACTTTTAAAGCAGTCTGATGCAGTTGACGGCATGAAATCAATAATTAAATTAAAATAACTGCCACCAACTGCATCAGACTGCTTGAAAAATCACTTGTGGTTTTTTCAGTCGAGTTTTTTGAAAATACTAAAATTTTTGGAACATTCCTACTTGTGCCTCTATTATCTGTTTCAGTTGTCGGTTTCAAATAAAAGGTCACAGGACGCTTTCCATGTGCAGATAGTGATAACCGGGGTGATTGTAGTGAGGTAAAATGGTCTTATCCACACAAGTCTAGGCGCCTTTTAAAAGTTTTCCCCCCGATGGCAAAAAAAGGTAGTTACCTTCTACAGGGTGTAACGGAAAGGTGTGGTCATGCGACCTCTCGCGCCGTGCCCTGGTTTAGGCCATGGTACGGAGCGAGAGGGAATGGGAGGCCGTCTCCTCCTTCTGCGAAGCAGTAATGCTCGCGAAGAGGGAGGCGGCATACGTTAGGGAGGCTCAACAACAGCCGAGTCGCCCTAGCGCCCCCAGCCGCGACCGCCGCAGGAGACGCCAGGGGCCGCGAGACGATCTCCGGCCACCGTAGACCCGGGCCTGCGGACGACGAGTAGTGGGTAACTCGCCGCCCGATCAGCACCAGGCCCGAGAGTCGACGGCGCGTAGTGTTCCACGCGCGCCTCAAAGAGTTGTCAGCCAAGTGAAGGGGCCTGCCAAGGCCGGTGCCTGCCCGGGGGTGGAGGATAAATTCGAAAGAGTTACCTCGCCCCCGGGCACTCGAGGCAGGGAGGAACAGGGGTGGGTTTTAGTCAGTAAGAGTCTGACACACCCTTCCGCTCCACCCTAGAGCGGAAGAAGTCATAGGATGATTTCCCAACCCCCAAAAAAAAAAAAAAAAAAAGGTGTGGTCATATTTTAAGAACCGGTTCTGCCCATGGAAATAAACAACTTTCTCGTAGAAAAAAATAGAAAATTCCCAAAAAAAAAATTGGACAATCCATACAAATCAGCTGATCAGTAAGGGATGTAATTTTTTTTTGAGATTTTCTTAAAGAAACCGATGGGCAGATACAGTACTTAAAATATGACCACACCTTTCCGTTACACCCTGTCTAAAACCTGCCTAAACTGCCACTAATTTTTTTCTTCTAAAACTTGGTGCCAGTATAGAGTTTTGAAGATGCAATCATGAAACCCATAAACCAGTATTTTCATTGAACTTTGAACCTATCAACTAAATCAGCTTATCACAGCCCAAACTAAACAAACAACCTCTCAAAGGTCTTCCATATTGTTTGTTTCAAGCTTATAACAATGCCACACTGGTAAACACTTTATATCATGCAAGCATTCAAGTTCCGATCAAATGCGATGTCCGATGCCAACAATTACATAATGCATCATACCGATATAATCTTCAGTACTCCTGTATCAAGAACAATATCGCTCGAAGCAGGACAGGACAGATAATCGATTAAGATTATGATGCTGTAAACACTGTAGGTATCAATGTTGCATGGATTAAGTGTAGTGTACATTCTAGGCGGTATATGTGTATAGATCTTAATGAGCCGGGAGATGTAGATATGGAATCGTTTATGTGAAATCACACATATGCTGTCAGATGTGTTGGAGGGCAAATTCCTTTACTTATCATCTACATCATTTCAACTTCAACATACATCCACTTCTGGATATAAGCCTTCGCCTAGTGTAACCACAACGGCCGGTCCTGGGCTTCTCGCATCCATTTGATTCCCGCGACCCTCACCAGGTCATCGGTCCACCTTGTGGAACTGGGAGGCTTGCCAACGCTGCGTTTTTCTTTAATTTACGGTTTTAGATAGTAAGACGAATTATGATACTATGCTATATTGAATAGTTTTTGGGTTATCAGTTATCACCAGAGTTCGGAATTAGGTAGAGTTATTCATGTAATTGCTTCGAAATGTTGATATTAATGTGGATCTTCCCGGGATTTCTAATGGACAATCTCGTGTGGCCAACAATATTACAAATAAATAATAATAAAAACCTCTATTGTTTTCTTTTGTTCTCACAAGCTATGTTGTGTGAACTAAAAATGTGGCAAAATCGCGCGTGTGCGCATTGGAATTTTGCAACTTCGGACATCCGATGTCGTTGATGTAAATTTAAATTTAAATGTAAATACCTTTTTTTTAAAATAAATCACGGGATTTTTCAGCTCTTTAAAATTATTCTCGGGATTTAAGGCATATCCATTTTATTCTTTCGCTGTATGAAATCAGTGTAAGTACATAAATCTACCTAATTCCGAACTCTGGTTATCATTTACCTATCATTTATTTATCCAGGTCAAGGGCGTGCTTCTTATTAACGCGGGATTTCCACGTACAATTTAAAAGTAAATGAATAGTAGATATTGTATGATGGATGAGTCAAAATAACATAATATGGTGCAGCGTTTCGATGTTGGTTGAAAGTTGCACACTGATGTTGTTACACATACTACTGATAGGAATGAAAAAGATACCAAAAAACTTTATCAGGGTTTATTTCTTTGTGGCGAATCCCACCATAATTACTTCTCCAAAAGAAGCACGTTCTGAATAAGTAATTGTGACGAATAGAATCAGATTACCAGGTCATACGTAGGTGGTCAAATGCTACTTAAAGCACACTTCCAAAAACCAACACGTCTTCCTGTAGGTGTTACTGTTTCGTGACCATACATCCATAGAGGAATATTAGTACCGCTAACAGAAATAGATGCATATTTATCATACGTAATATTAACAAGTTTGTTGCAACTGAACTGTTGTAGTGGAATAAAGAAGGTAAGGGCAGGAGGTTCACTGTGGATGAAGAGTGAAAACAACGTCATGCGAAATTTTGTTCAAGAGAAAATCAAACACGGTTGAATAGCGTCTTATATGTGACTGCCGTCAATGGTCTAGAGTGAGTGTTATCACTATAATGATGGCCTCAATCTTTGTGCCTTTATTTATAGGAGTCAGTCAAGGCAATAAAGACATAACTGAGAATATATAGATAGATGGGATTGGAAGTAGTCTGGTTCTAACTTCATTAGCGATTCTAAAATCTGCAAAAATTGCCTATATCTTGTAGAAAACTATTCTTACTGGTATATACATATATATATATATATACACATTTTAAAAAACGTTGCTCCACACTAGGAATTACTCCTGTATCGTGGGTGCGTTCACAAACATTTAAACTCACATACACAAGACACCCAGACCCGTAACAACTATCTGTAGGAAATACAAATATTTGTTCCGTGCGGGGATCGATCCCGCGATACGCCGTGCCGTCAAATATATATGTATAGAATCTCGATACAGCGGTTGCTTATCCAAGATTTCATCTCTACATTCTAATATTTCTGTCACCTACCACCTCGTGCACCGATCGATTTATCTGACAACCATTTAGCTAGAACCTCTCGAACAAATTGGCTTTCTGTTCCTTCTTGCTTCACTGCACTAGCTACTTGTACTTGTGTTGCTCCGCACTGGGCGTTGTTTCCTGCTCCTCCCACGTCTGCAACCGACGGAATACATTGTTAATTATTTATGTTAATGTTATTGATAACTAGTACTACAGCTTCTGATTCTCTGGTTTTGACACAAATGTTGAGGGAAATTAATAGTTGATTAGACGCCGCTATTTGCTCGAATGAGTTGCTTAGGGAGCGACCCTGTTCGGGGTATGAGGTTGGTCCCACAACGGGATAAATATTAGTTTGACCTTTGAACAGTAAAGGTTAACAATATTTATTTCTGCTCTCTATAAAATATCGCGTGTGACGAGGTACTGAGAATTCCTCATTTTTCTTCCTTTAATTAAACTTTTTCCCTATATTGCGTTGAGAATATATTGCCCGAAACGAAGTTTACACTCCAAGTAAAACGGAAGACTTCAAGAAATAATATCAGGATGGTACCGGGCAAACATGACGAAGCAGAAATATTTAAAAATGAAGGAATGTGTAAGCCCTCCCAGGATGTGGTCCGCATAAAGTCTAAAACAATTCTGAGCACACAATTGTTTTGGAGCTTCCGTACGCCCGGCATTCTTCACGGTGAAATGTATGGCGCTGACGACAAATTGCCTGCACGGACTGTTTCGTACACGCTATGTTATATGTTTTTCTTAATTGAAATAAGAAGTTCTCTTAACTTTTATTACACAAAAGTAGTCATTATGATGGACTTTATTCAGTTTGGAAAGTTCAATGGATTTCTGCAGTTTTCAATTTGAGACTAATTACCGAATTCTGAATTAAGAAACTTTCGCCTGAAAACTTCTACCACCATTACTAAATACAAATTCTCAATTCACAAACTGGCGATAGGTTGACCTTTTGAGCATAACCTGTGAGCGAAGTTTATTTAGGTAGTTAAAGCAAAAACCATGTTGGATATAGAGAAGAACTTAACGCAGAGCTTAACTTACACAACCTATTCGAACACTATTCCCTACAAACAAAATAAATAACGAGATACCCATCCCAATCTCATCCAGAGATATTTCATAGCCAGGTAAAATGAAAATCTAAATACCAGGATGCCATACATACTCAGCCGATTGCAAATTTGTTCCAACACATTTCTCGCTCGGGTCGGCAGCGTGGTTTCATAACCGAGAATCGTCAATGCCTGATGTGGCACATTCCGGGAACCAGTGACGTCACGGGACTCTGTGGTCATATTCCCCGTAATGCTCCGTCACGGGAATAGTTACAACTTTGCCAATCTCGGTTGCAGGATTGAGTGGGAATGGCGCTTAGGAAGTCTTATGAGCATGTAGTAGGAACGACAAGTTATAGTGTGCTTACCTTTGTTCTCTCATAGCTATTAATACTATAATATGGGAAAACGTTAAGGCCCTTCTCGCGGTCCAGTGGCGCCCTCATTGAATAAAAAATCGTAGCATAGCACAGAAAATAAATATTAAAAAATCCAACTTCACGTTTGTTACAAAGAGGATAAAGAATTTTTACGTTGTTAAAACAGGTCTCAAAATGTTTCGTATCCAAAGTAGTAGGCAAAAGTGTCAGAAACGGCCGTTTTTGGCACTTTTTATGTTACGATATTTTATTCAATGAGGGCGCCACTGGACCGCGAGAAGGGCCTTAAGGCGCTATTAGCTGCCAACGACCTTGAGTGGTTAGCTTGCGTGTTCTGCGCTGAGCTCACGTAACGCGTCGTATGTCCACATTGTCCACCCAGTAATAGGACTCGCCCATCAAGGAGCGCTGTCCGAAATTAAACGCATTATTAATTTATTACACATAAAACAACAAGTATTAAACTAAAACACTGAGACTAAATTATAAATAATTAAATGATCTTTAAAATGGTGAAATTTTCATAAAAATACGCTTTATAGATTTTGCGTGATTCTCAATTTTTTATCCGCGTTAGACATAACTTTACAAATTAATTACACAATGTTATAAAAATATAATTTAAATTTTCTCAGGTCAAATTACGACGAAAATAGTAAAAAATAACAATTTTTTTCAGAGAAACAATACTAGTCGTTTAGACGTGATGTTCAATTAAAAACCATTAAAAGTCGTATAATTGCGCCTTAAAAACCAGATAAAGTTGAAGAGTAACCATGGATTTTTTGTCGGTCTTCTCTATAAGAAATTACTAAATTTAACCGTGCTTCTGTTCCGTAACTACCCAATTAAAATAATTAAAAAAATAATGTGATATACAAATATTTTTAAATTGAATTAGTTCTCTCTTTTCTGATTTAAGTCCTCTTTTACCTTTTTCACTTATATTTTTCGGTTCACTCACTCCTTGATTTCTAGCGAATCTGATTCAACTATTTATAAATCTCTTAGCTACAATATTTTATCAAGAAAAGTAGGCTTAGTCGACACAGACACTTCTGTTACTGCGAACCTTTCTTCCGAGAATCTTCACAATCGACAATCGTAATTTGCGCCCCGAGAATGACAAACCCGGGCCGAGTTCCTTGCTCCTTACATAACTCCTCAACGACCTTGAAACAAAAACAGCGTGGTTTATCTCAAGCACAAAATACACAGATTATACACAGAAGGCCAGTTCCATACAACGAGCGAAAACAGAAGCAACATGTACCTAATACTTTAATTGATAGTGAGAGATTACTTCAAAACATCACCAGTATCGCTACCAATTCAAGTATCTTCTTGTACTTTGTATATTTTAAGTTGAACTTTATGTGACCATTTGTATTTATAAGGGCCTAAATAAAGATAGGTTGCAATAGAATTTCAACTTTGTCTTATTTGATAAAGAGTTTGTTATTCAAAAATTTGATGATATTCTAAAATTCTGAATTCAAATATACAATATTATACAAGAAGTGTACGAACGGACGGAAAAAAATGAACGGCGTTCTATAAACAACAACAACAACAGCTCGCTGTATGTAGACGTCGCGATCACATCTATATAGCCTCTATTGCCTGCTATAACAAACTCACGATGCACACGATGTCGTGGTATGGGCATGTGATGCGGAGGAATGAAGAAAATGTCGTGAGGAAAGCCTTGTGTATGGATGTGGATGGCAATAAGAGTAGGGGAAGGCCAAAGAAACGATGGTTGGAGTGTGTGAAAGAGGATATGGGTAAAAAGGGGGTGACTACAGAGATGACGACTAATAGAGGAGTATGGAAAAAAAAGACATATTGCGCCGACCCCTAATAAATTGGGATAAGGGCAGGAGAATGATGAACAAACTCACGATGCACTGTGGCCACCAAATCGCCTTCGCACCCGCCCTGTAGCTTGAGACAAATTACTTTTCTGTTAGCATTCACGCTAACGCTTAGTACAAAATGTATGGCAATGACATTAGTGGACGTAAGTCACGTGACAGTTCTATCCGGAGGTAATGTCATTGCCATAATTTTTTTACTAAGCGTTTTCACGCTAACAGAAAAGTAATTTGTCACCTCCCTGGTTGCGTTCACGAGGCCTCAAGGGTATGCGTGTACCTTCTATCCCAATCCCTTTGCTGTCTCCAGCGTCAATTCAAAGAGCCAGCTGTAAGGAATGGGATACTTAATGATGGTCACAAACGACGGGCTCAGTACTGTAGCCACTGAGTTATAGTTAGGACGATATTTCATAAGACACTGTTTAATTTTAGACTGGCATACCAATTGTAGTCTGGCGACAAAAGTGGTCCAATTGTGAGTTACGTTTCAGCTGGAATATGATCTGGGCTGCTGGCATTTGGAGGAATGACAGTCTAGAGACATCCTTAATAGGTGGCAGACGGAATTCACTGAGTGTATTTTATAGTGCTTGGCATGGTTGTAGTGAATGCGATAACACTTAAGTATCGGCTTTGAAGTAAGTCTTGTTGATTTCTCTAATCGAGCTGTTGAAGTATTGGGCTGAAGAAGCTTTGGGCACGCCGCAATTGTGGCGGTAAGGCCCCACTTTGAGGAGTGGCTGGAGAGGCACCACGGCGTCCTCACCTTCCGCCTGACGCAGGTCGGGAGGTTCCTGTGTCGGATAAGGCGGGTGGAAGCGCCCGGGTGTCTCCACTGTGCGGATCGCCCAGAGGACACGGTGGAGCATACGGTGGAGTTCTGTCCCGCTTGCGCGGAGCACCGCCGTGTCCTCGTGAAGGCGATCGGCGGCAGCGACCTCTCGTGCCCAGCCCTGGTCCAGGCCATGGTACGAAGTGAGACGGAATGGGAAGTAGTCTCCGCCTTCTGTGAAGCAGTAATGCTCGCGAAGGAGGAGGTGGAACGGGTGAGGGAGACTCAACAGAGTCACCCACACGCCCCCAGCAGCTGCCGCCGCACGAGACGCCCTGGGCGTCGGGGGTCGCAGGACGATCTCCGGCCACCATAGGCGCGGGCCTGCGGACGGCGAGTACTGCGTAGCTCGCCGTCCGATAGGACCAGGCCCGAGAATCAACGGCGCGTAGTGTTCCACGCACGCCTCAAAGAGATGTCAGCAATTCATGACGGGGCTCGTCATGGCCGATGCCTGCCCAGGTTTCGTGAATAAATTCAAAACAGAGTTACCGCGCTCCTGGGCACTCAGGCAACTGAAGGAACAGGGGTGAGTTTTAGTCAGTAAAAGTCTGACACGCCCTTCCGCTCCACCCAGAGCGGGAGAAGTCATTGGACAATTTCCCATCCCCACAAATAAAAAGGCTGAAGAAGATTCATGTAAAACATAGTTTTAGAGGTCTTCAACCGACTATGTTGAGCATGCAGAAAAGCTCTCTGCGAGCCACCAACTGCCGTGGCCTACGAAGCCAGGTGGGTCGCTGCAGGCACAATTTAGTCAGATGGGGGTACTCCAATGAGCTACAATGCGATTGCAGAGCTACGTCCGAAACAATGCCTCACCTCTTGTCCTGCCCTCAGCGCAACAACACCTGCATTTTGAAAGACCTTTACGAGGCAAATGCTAACGCTGTCGACGTGGTTTAATTTTCGTCCAAAGAGATTTAATTTTGGAATCATCGATACGATAAAGACGCTGAGGTGTTTTTTTCTTTCAGCAATATAAATCATCCTTTCACCTACTACATTAATTTCCTCTTCTGTTAATTTTTTGAAATGTCTGAAATGATAATAAATTCTTCCACTCTTTATTTATCCTTTATATTTTATTTTACATTCCAGACATCATATCGATGCTCAAAGGACACCCTACTCCTTTAAAAACAAAGGCGAGTTTTGAACAGCGCACACATATACGATGTTTGTCCTGAAACTCCTTAGTCGTAAGTAAACAGATAAAAGGGTAATATTCCTTCAATACGAACGTTTTTTCCTAGACAGGTGGGGCCTAACCGTTATTTATGAGGACCCTTCATAACGTCTGTACGCCAGATGACTGTGTTTCATTTTTATAGGATATATGTAACGTCGATATTTGCAATATCCTACGTAGGGCTTGATGTAGAAGTGTCTTCTGAAATATTTATGCGAGTGGGATAAAGGTTTCGTGTAAGGAGGACTAATAGAGATGATGCTAAAATAAAAAAAAATCTATTTAGTCCGTAAGTTAGACTATTAAAAAATATTGATCACGTATTTTTTGCTTTATCAAATAAATGAAAAATGACAAAGATAGAACGCATCAAAGTTCAGGAGTAGGATCTTGTGACGTCACTTTTGAGTAAAAAGTGGTACAATATTAACTCAAGTGTGACGTCATACGAAATTTCAACGCACTGTATAGTATTCATTTTTACCCGATTGCGCGACGCAAGGGAGGGTAATGTTTTTATCAGCCTATGTGTGTATGTACATATGTCTGTTTTGTTCCTTTGTGGCACTATAGAGCCAAACGCGTGAGCCAATTTTGATAATTTCTACATCAATTGATTTGTCTTAACCTTTCGAGTGCTACTAAAGACATGACAGTAATCAAAATATAATATAACTAGCGACCCGCCCCAGCTTCGCTCGGGTACAAATTATACATATAAACCTTCCTCTTCAATCACTCTATCTATTAAAAAAAAACGCATCAAAATCCGTTGCGTAGTTTTAAAGATTTAAGCATACATAGGGACATAGGGACAGAGAAAGCGACTTTGTTTTATACTATGTAGTGATAGTGATACGGCGACAACCAGACGCCATAAATTGTGAAAAAGAATAAAAATGAAAGTTGATGAACTATATTTAAGTGGGGTACGAAAAAAAGGGCTCGAGGAGGCGATTCCAAAAATATAACTCACTAAAATATAGAAAATTTGTATATTTTCAAAAAACCCGACTGTAAAAAAAAACAACTAAAAAGTTCCAAACAAGTCACTTTTCAAGCAGTCTGATGCAGTTGGTGGCATGAAATCAATAATTTAAAAACTAAAATAACAGCCACCAACTGCATCAGACTGCTTGAAAAGTGACTTGTTTGGAACTTTATAGTTGTTTTTTACAGTCGGGTTTTTTGAAAATATACAATTTTTTTATTTGTTTACGTGGCAAAAGAAAAAATACGCGTCCAATATTTTTTGTTAATCTAACTGACGGACTAATTTGATTTTTTTAGTCATCAACCCAATTGTTGATCGATTTTTTTTGTGATAATTAGATAACTATCTTCAGCCAATTCAAATGAAACTTTCGTATTATATTTTTCGGACAAGATACATTCTTATTTTTTGAAGGAAGAACCTGGCAATCTCCAGGTACAATAAAGCTTCTGCTGGACCTGAATTTAACTGGAGAAATGGATACGGAAGACAGAGAAAGAGAGAGAGAGTACTGAAGTAGGCAATGTTGACTGAAAGGAGTTTTAATTCTCATTTCGAAGCTTTGATCATACACTGAAATATTTGAACCATTTTTAATATCTTGGGAAATGTTTCAGCGCAAAAGTAACATCACAGTCTAAATATAATCATGTATGAAATGTAGGTATTCTACATAATGTTACGAGCTGGGTATGGGATAAATTATTTTACACCAATTAATTAACCAAATATCCTTTATTAACTCAACAACTTATAAACACAAACACTAATTCGCTAATAATCACTATTCTCTTCGCAATCGCTTGTATTCGCATCCGTAGTCGAAATCAGACTGACTCACTCGCCCGCCGTCCGGCCTATTTATACGGTCATGGAAGTTTCCAGAACATTGTCGAACTATCTTATAGTGGAATATTCTAGAAACATCTATGAACTTCTACACAGTACCACAATGGAATGTTCTCGAACCTAGTGGAAACTTCTGGAAACTTTGACTACATTCTCGAACGTTCCAGTGTAATACGGTCGACGTAACACTGCCCCCTCCTTAGACATGCTCGTCCCGAGCATCATTAGTCCCGTAGTATCGCGCCAATCGGTCTACATGGACTATCTTAGGCGCACCTCGTGGACCCTTCTGTATTCGGTAGGTAACATCGTTGATCCTGGTCACGATTCGGTATGGTCCATCCCATTTTGCTTGGAATTTGGGAGACTTCCCTTTGCTGCGCACTGGGTTATGCAACCACACCAGTGAACCCTCGTCAAAACCTCTATGGTTTGCCTTCCGGTCGTATCGGGTCTTCATCTTATCAGACATTTGTTGGCCGGATTGTCTGATATGCTCATATACATCGTTCAACTTGTTACGCAAATCATTCGCATAATCGGTCACACTGCGTGGGGCATCAGGGGGGGTTCTGGTGATTAAATCTGCAGGCAACCGTAATTCCCTTCCAAAGTTCGCGAAGGCTGGTGTCACAGTCGTACTTTCGTGAACTGCACTACGGTAGGACAGAAGAAATGGCTGTATGTGCTTGTCCCAATCCCTTTGCCTGCTTTCCACAACTTTTGCCAGATATCTCTCCAACGTTTGGTTGAAACGTTCTACCATTCCATCAGATTGCGGATGGTAAGAAGTGGTTCTGGTCTTGTGAGTACCCATCAGTCGACAAGTCTCCTGGAAAACTTGTGATTCAAAATTCCTCCCTTGGTCGCTGTGAATTTCCAAGGGTACTCCAAAACGACAGAAGACTTCCTGAACCAATTTATCTGCGACTGTTGTTGCTTCTTGGTTGGGAATGGCGAAGACTTCTGGCCACTTTGTGAAGTAATCCATGACAACCATGAAGTACTTGTTTCCGTTTTCACTTTCCGGAAATGGTCCTGCAACGTCTAGTGCTATCCGTTCCCAGGGGGCTCCCACGTTGTATAATTGTAAAGCACCTCTGCTGCGTGTCTGGGGTCCTTTCACAGCCGCACAACTGGTACATTTGCGGCACCAGTCCTCAACATCCTCTCGACAGTGAATCCAGTAAAACCGCTCTCGTATCTTCAGTAGAGTTCTTTTTACCCCCATATGTCCTCCTGAACATCCATCATGGTAGAGCCGTAAAACATCAGGTACTTTGGCTTTGGGGACAACAATTTGTAGATGACAGTTGTCTCCTCGAGCGTTTTCCCATTTACGGCACAAGACTTCATCCTGGATAACCAAGCTGTTCCATTGTGCCCAATAACTCTTTGTGATGGAACTTAACGCCGCAACATCACTCCACTTGGGCTTCGGAGCACCAGCTTTAATCCACTCAAAGATCGGTTTGAGGTCCGTGTCATTTTGCTGAGCAAGCTGTAGCGTTTCCTTCCATTCATTGCTGAGATCCATTCTTAGCATCCTCACGGGCACTGCCTCCTTAGTCTCTTGCTTGGTACAGTGCTTACAATCTTCTGGGCAAGGTCTTCTAGACAGTGCATCTGCGTTACCATGAGTTCTCCCACTACGATGTTCAGTAACGAAGTCAAACTCTTGTAGTAGTTCGATCCATCTTGCCACTTGTCCTTCTGGATTCTTGAATTGTAATAACCACTTTAATGCAGCATGGTCAGTTCGCAATTGGAATTTCCGTCCAAGCAAATATTTACTGAAGTGCTGCAATGTCCTTACTACGGCGAGTAGCTCCCGTCTCGTAACGCAGTAATTTCTTTCCGGTTTGGATAAAGATTTGCTGTAGTAAGCTATAACAACTTCTTGGTTTCCTTTCCGTTGAGACAACACGCCTCCAATTCCAGTATTACTTGCGTCTGTGTCAACTATGAAGTCATTTTCAGTGTCAGGATATCCCAGAATAGGTGTATTGCACAGACGTTTCTTTAATTCCTGAAATGCGATGTTACAGTTCTCGTCCCAACAGAATTGCTGCTTTTCCTCAGTGAGTTTGTGTAGAGGTTTTGCAATGTCGGCAAAATTTTTGACAAACCGTCGATAGTAGGAGCACAAACCCAGAAATGCTCTGACCTGCGTCTTGTCTTTCGGAACTGGCCAATCCTTGACGGCGACGATTTTCTCCGGATCTGTCTGGACACCTTCCTCCGAAACTATGTGTCCTAAAAAGTTTACTTGTCGTCTGAAAAATGAGCACTTTTTCGGACTTAACTTAAGATTTGCCGTCCGGATTTTTGACAACACTAGATTGAGGTTTTGAAGATGATCTTCAAATGTACGGCCCACGATAATGATGTCATCTAAATAGACAAGACATGCGTCTCCGATCAATCCAGCAAGTACTTGCTCCATTAGCCTTTCAAATGTCGCAGGAGCATTGCACAATCCGAATGGCATAACTTTAAACTGCCATAGCCCCTTTCCTGTTGAAAATGCAGTTTTCTCCTTATCCTTAGGGTCTATTTCCACTTGCCAGTAGCCACTTTTCAGGTCTAGCGTGGTGAACCACCTCATTCCACTCAGTGTATCCAATGTGTCGTCGATCCTAGGCAGTGGGTAACTGTCCTTTTTCGTGACGTCGTTCAATCGTCGATAGTCCACACAAAAGCGTGTGTTGCCGTCCTTTTTCTTCACCAGGACCACAGGAGAACACCATGGACTCGATGAAGGCTCTATAACACCATCCTTTACCATGCCCTCAATCATCATTTCCACTTCCTTTTCACGTGCAACCGGCAGTCTTCTTGGTCGTTGACGGATTGGTAACCCATTGCCAGTATTAATGTTGTGCTGAACCAGTCCTGTTCTTCCTATGTCAGCATCATTTGTAGAGAAAGAGTCAGCGTACTGAAGTAACATCTTCTTAGCTTTATCCATTTCTACTTCCGTTAAATCGCAGTTTTCTAAAAGTGTTGACACGTCAAATTTCAGGCGGAAAACTTTTCCTGATGGTGCACCTTCCATGAAGATTTCCTCTGTACCACACTTCAATACTCCTTGATCAACGTCGATCTCACAACGATGTTTCCGCATGAAGTCTAATCCCAGGATGCAATCGTCCACTATGTCGGCCACGATGACATTATGCCGATAGAATTTGTTACCTAATTTTAACTCCACCTCCTTTCTGCCTCGGACGATTATGTGCTGACCGGTAGCTGTCAGTAATTGTATACGGTCGTGGTTATTGAAGAAGTCCCCAAGGAACCGACTTGCTAGATGAGAATTGACGACCGTGTGAGAAGCTCCAGTATCCAACGTCAATTTGCATGGTTTTCCGTTGACTTTGCCTTTGATGATCAGGCTGTTTCCGTCATGGGCCTGTGAGATCGAGATCCTCGGGGCTCTTTCAATACCAGCCAGCACCCGCCCCTCAGTCCTGGCGTTTACTCGTTTCCCTGCTGTTGCTGGGCAGTCGTATCAGTCGCCCTATCTTGCTGGGATTGATTTTCTCTCAGTGTGCTTCGCTTTGGACAGCTTGACCGAAGATGACCCCTTTCTCCACAAGTGTAACACCTAGGGCTATACCCTTGTGGACGATCGCGTACAGGTGATGCCACAACCTCCCTGATACGGTGTGTTCGATGGTCTTGCCTCACTGCCTCTACTTCCAAGGCATGGGCCAAGGCGTCCTTCAGTGTCTCATGATGCCCAAGTCTTACAGCGGCTCTAACTTCCAAGTCACGTATTCCGTCGATGAACGCCTGTACCAGATTGCCATTGATGAGTGCAGGAGCAGACTGGTATGCCTTCCGAACCAACTTTTCAACTTCCAAGGCCCACTGCTGTAGGTTCTCGGCACTACGTTGCACACGATCTCTTAACTTAGCGCGAAATACGTGCTCCAAGTGTGCGTCACCATATCTGGACTCTAAGGCTTCCAGCAGCTGCTCATAGGTCACATCCTTGCCAAGAGCCTCAAGTATGGTTAGGGCCTGGTCTCGGAGGCCTAAGGTTAGCGCGGTCATAGCTTGCTCTTTGGTCCACCCATTCGCCTTCAGAACGGCTTCAAATTGAATTTTGTAGGCCGACCATGAAGATGTTCCGTCGAATGGCGGCATCTTAAATCCACGTGCCGAAGGTGCAGCAACCACTGAAGGCACAACCCCGTCTCCAGCCCTAAGTTCACCTAAAGCCTTCTTCACCCCAGCAATCTGAACTTCAGCTTCTGAGATACGATTCTCATGCTGATGAACCTGCTCCTTCATCACCTGGAGCTCCTTGCCAAGTGTTGAATGAAGGTCTTTTATGAGGAGCATCTGCTCTTCTTGGCGGCGAGCCTGCTCCTCTTTGTCTTGGTGAAGCTTCTCTTCCATCCGGCGGGCCTGCTCTTCTTGGCGGCGAGCCTGCTCTTCTTGGCGGCGGGCCTGCTCTTCTTGGCGGCGGGCCTGCTCCTCTTTATCTTGTTGAAGCTTCTCTTCCAACCGACGGGCCTGCTCTTCTTGGCGGCGGGCCTGCTCCTCTTTATCTTGTTGAAGCTTCTCTTCCAACCGACGGGCCTGCTCTTCTTGGCGGCGGGCCTGCTCCTCTTGACGACGAGCCTGTTCCTGCAACAGCACCATTAGCGCAGACAAGTCTGGCACCGCTGGTGCCGAAGAAACTCCACATGGGCCAGCGACTGGCTCTGTCGCAGGCTGAACACCACCCGGCGTCTGTATCGGGGAATCTCCAAACCGCCTCTGATCCATGTCTTGCTGCCGTTGACTCCTTGTACGAATACCCTCCGTGTCGTCCTTTGGTAAAATTGGCATAATTTATCCCTCACTTCTGACACCAATTTGTTACGAGCTGGGTATGGGATAAATTATTTTACACCAATTAATTAACCAAATATCCTTTATTAACTCAACAACTTATAAACACAAACACTAATTCGCTAATAATCACTATTCTCTTCGCAATCGCTTGTATTCGCATCCGTAGTCGAAATCAGACTGACTCACTCGCCCGCCGTCCGGCCTATTTATACGGTCATGGAAGTTTCCAGAACATTGTCGAACTATCTTATAGTGGAATATTCTAGAAACATCTATGAACTTCTACACAGTACCACAATGGAATGTTCTCGAACCTAGTGGAAACTTCTGGAAACTTTGACTACATTCTCGAACGTTCCAGTGTAATACGGTCGACGTAACAATAATATCTAAACTCGGAAATGTCGAATAACATTTGCAACAGTATCCAACTTGGGTTTATGATGAAGATAGTGCGGTAATAAGAAAACTACTGGTAAAAATACCCACAAACTACACGTGAGTAATTTCATATTGATATTAAAACGGAGTGATAAGTACCTACATTTTATATTGTGTAGGTGGTTTTATGCATAAAAAACGGTTTGTTTTTCCGTTCGTATATAATTTTAAATGTTTTCATTGGCTGTTTAGAACGGACACTTTTATTGCATATTGTGTGTGTTAGTAGTAGTCACATACTTTTTATTTAAACTTTTATTTTAACGGTTTTGCCGTTAGTGTTGTTCTAAAGCCCCTTTCTTTTTAGAATGGATGATTGTAATAATTATGTACAAAATGAAGTGACTGAACCATTACCAGGCCCATCTGGTATGCAGCGTAAGTTACGGTCGAGGAGCTCAAGTTCAAGCAGTGATAGTTCTCAGAGCTCTTCATCTTCGTCTTCATCACGCTCCCCAAAGCGTCGACGGAGTCACGAAGGGATACTAGTAATTGGAATGAAATCAGATATTCCGAAACTCAAAAGGCGTATAATCACAAACCGGGTTTTACGGATATTGAGATAAATGAAGAAGTTGCAGCGTTCCAGTCTCCCCGCCATTTGATATACGCTGATAAAGCCTTTGCTGCCTTAACAATGTGCATTTTAAAGCAGAAAGAGTCTCTTCAGAAGGTATTGCTTGATTTTGCCCAGTGGTCTAAAGAATTAACCCCAGATTATGAGGTTATTAATAATAAGTTAACAGACCTTATAAATTGCAGTGATTTTCAAACAACCTCCTCAGATTTGTTACAGCTTGTTTGTGGCCATCGCGCAGAGATATTGCAAATGCGCCGGGACTGTGTAATCAAACAGGTAAAGGAGCCACTGGTGAAATCTACGCTTAGGAAGATTCCTCCTACATGCACAAACTTATTCAACGCAGAAAAATTCACAGCCGCTTTGGAAAAAGCGGGAGGAGTGCGAAAATGTTTTTGGCCGCTAAAGAAGTGTAACAACTCTATCTCGCAGGTCGCAGAGACACACAAAACTAGCGTCTCCTCGCAGGAGTACGCAACCCGAAAAAGGCCCTCGCAGGGTTGTCAACATGGATCATACTATGTGCAAGGCTGTTGTCAAACTGCACCACCCCCGCAGGGTGGTCATAACTCGCACTATCAGGGACATGGCTCTCATTCGGTCGCACCGAATAATCGGGGGCTTTTTCGTGGACGAGGTTCATCGAGAAATCACCCCAAGCCCCGAAATCACTCCAAATCTGGGCAGAAACGAGCACCGTCACCGCCCAACAACAATAGAGACGTCAAACGTCGAAAATATTGACATGATGCAGTTCAAAGCAGGCCGTCTAGCAAATTTTTTAAATCAATGGAAACAATTGGGAGCTCCAACTGTCATTCTCAGGATGATATCGAGGTATCGCATACCTTTTCGTCAAAGGCCTCCAATGATCCATCCAAGGAACATAAAAAAGGGTATGTTAGTTCCTTACTCAGTAGAGATGACCACTGTCATCGACAAAATGAAGGATCAAGGGATCCTCGAACGAGCACATCTGTCTCCAAGTTTCCTGTCATCAATGTTTTTAGTTCTCAAGAGCGACGACGGCTCTGCTCGGCCCATTTTCAACCTGAGGGCCCTCTATCAATACGTAATAACCACAAAATTCAAATTAGTGAATGCTTTTCGTGTGCCAGACTTCCTACAGCAAAGAGACTGGCTGTGCAAAATAGATCTTTCACAAGCATACTTTCACGTTTGAGTGGCTCGCAGCCACAGAAGATTCCTACGCCTAGTCTATCGAAAGGAGCTATTGGAAATGACATGTTTACCATTTGGTCTAAGTACTGCACCCAAGACTTTCGCATCAGTGACAAATTGGGTTGCCAAAATGCTCAGAAAACGAGGAATACGAATACTAGTTTATTTGGACGACTTCCTGATTGCTCATCAGCACAAGGAAAACCTAAAGGAACATGTAAAAATTGTCATTCAGACTCTCGAGACGTTAGGCTGGATCATAAATTATGAAAAATCTGTGTTGACTCCGTCAAAAACACTGGCGTATCTGGGAGTTCAGTGGAACGCTTGGACAAATCAGAAGCAACTCCCCAAGGGGAAGGTGACGTCGCTGATTGTCAAGCTGTCCCAAATGCTAGACATGGAACATGCAAAACTCAAGGAGGTTGAGAGTCTGGTTGGACTTCTGAATTTTGCGAGTTTTACCGTCCCAAGAGGCCGACTCAATTATCGGGCTTTATTGGACCTCCTCAACAAAATGTTGAGATCAGACCAGAAATGGCATTTAATTCCTGTCGAAGCCAGGCACAACATAATATGGTGGCTTCAGAACTGCAAACGCCCTTCAGCCATTCATGTACCTCCACCAACCCATTACCTAACAACGGATGCCTCCGATATAGCATGGGGAGCTCGATTAGACAATTTGTCGTTGAGAGGGATGTGGGCAGATCAGGAAAAACAGTTACACTGCAACCAGAAAGAAATGCTCGCCATCCTAAAGGTGTTACAAGATCATTGTCAGCTCCTGCACCGGAGTACAGTACTAATTCAATGCGACAACAAAACTGTTATCGCATATCTCAGACACGAAGGGGGCACGAGATCCACACCACTGATGGATCTAACATACCAAGTTTTTCAAATTCTGGAAGAACACCAAATTCACGTGAATATTTTTCATATTCCCGGGATGTACAACGGTCATGCGGACCATTTGTCGAGACTTCGGGTCAATCCGGAATGGCATCTCTTGGCCAGAGCCACAGAGACAGTGTTTGCCAGATGGGGCATCCCGCTGATAGACCTCTTTGCCTCCAGTCGAGCACACGTTGTAGTGAATGCGTCCCTAGATCTGAACGATCACCAAGCATTGTTTCACGACGCATTCTCACGACAGTGGAATTTTCAACTGGCGTGGATTTTCCCGCCACCGTACTTGATTCCCAAAGTGCTATCCCATTTGAACAGCGCTCACGGGGTATACTTGCTAGTAGTTCCGCATTGGGATCGAGTATATTGGCGGGCAGATCTGAAGGCCCGAGCGCTGGCAGCCCCATTCACACTTCGGAATCTCGATCAAGTCTTAATAGACATGTCGACGGGACTCCCACCACCGAGGACACAGAACATGATTCTCGAGGTATGGAAATGTGGGGGTGGGCCGACACCCTAAAAGATTGGAATGATAGCCAAATAAAATTATTGAAGAAGTCTTGGCGACCTTCCACACTAAAAACTTATAATGTTGCTTGGAAAAAATGGCTAATCTGGTCTGAGCAACACCAAATTAATCCTCATAATCCTAACGGTAGAGAAGTAGCCAGATTCCTGTCGGACCTTCATCTGGTTAATAACTTGTCATATAATACGATTTTATTGCACAAATCTGTAATTTCCACTCTTTGCAATCCAGACATTGCTGACCAAATTAGTTCTCATATTTTAGTAAAACAGGTTTTAAAATCTATAGCTTTAGAGAAACCAGTTAAATCTAAACCACCGATTTGGAACATAGATAGCCTAGCTGCATACCTACATAGTTATAATTTTACACACGACAATATTTTCCAAGTGCAAAGACACACTGCAACATTATTACTCTTATGCTCAGGTCGAAGAATTCACGATTTGACTTTATTAAGAACTGATGTGGAGCATTGTATTCAAAGTAATAACTCTATCATCTTGTGGCCTGTTTATGGTTCAAAGACTGATTCTTCGGATCACAGGCAATCGGGTTGGAAATTGTTTACTAATCTGGATAGCAATAATTTGGATCCAGTTTATTGGATTAACAGAACAATTGAATTGTTAAAAATTCGCAGAGATTCTGCTAAGATTAATAATCTGTTCATTTCTACAAGAGGTGAAGCAAAAGCCGCTTCAAAAACAATCATATCAGGTTGGATTAAAACTCTACTTAAAGATGCGTGTATAACTGCAACGCCTGGGAGTTTCCGTTCTGCTGTTGCCTCAAAAAACTGGCTAGACAATTTCCCATTAGAGGATATCCTCGCGAGAGGAAACTGGAAGTCCCAGAATACTTTTTGTAAATTTTATAAGCGGACAGTTCTACCCTCATCTTCAAGTACCTCTATAACTATGTTATTTAATCCTGTTGATTGATGTTGCTGATATAATGTTGATTTTCAAGTTGAAACAATTAATGAAACCAAAATCATATTCACATAATTATGTAAGTTTATTATTTTTCTTTAATTAAAAAAGGAAAACAATAAATAGGTAAAATAAGATGCATTTGTTTTATTCAAATGGTCAATATAACCAGTTATATCTTATTTTACTAACAAGTCATTCACATTAGCGTCACCACCACCACCAGGCGATAACAAACAGGTCTCAAATTAAATAAGCTTCGAATAACGGTCAAGTCAAATTAATAGAAGCGTTTTACCTACCAATAAAACGCATATTAATTTACTTACCTTATTCGAAGCTTATGTTTTAAAGTCTGCCTGGTGATTTTCGACTCAATGAGGCATAAAGATGGCGGCTCATTCACTGCGCCCCCACTCTGCCCAGTGGTGGGGTTAGACAAAGAAGGATACAGGAAAGAAAGAGACGGATATAGATGGCGGGAAACGTAGTGCCTATCTTTCAACAAGCTTTCAGCATAATATCTTGCAAAACTTTGAAATACGTTCATGTAGGGAAGATACAATGTAATGAACATCTGCCATGAATCTTTCAGCGCTCTTACATTATAATACCTAACTAAAGCATATAAGTAAATATTCATATCTACATGCGGTAAACTCGGCCTCAATTTCGGTAGTATATATACGTCAATTGCAAAAAAAAAAAAGTAAAGTATATTTCAGAATGTATATTGGCACTGTATATGACGCCAGTACAAACAAACCTACCATTTGTGAAAAAAGCAAAACGCGCTGTCGAATTCACAGAGAGTGATGAATACCTATTTGTGTCACGGCATGCACGGCTTTTTATGTTAGCATTTATTTTTCCGAACATATTATACGAAATCAAACCGGTGGTTTAGAAAATAAAACGCAAAAAATCTAGAAATACATAATGGAATGTTAGGCAAAACTGTTACGATCGTTTACTGTCGAAACGTGAAACGTATATCACATTCTTAAACAACATTGTGAAAGAAATAAGACCGTCTGCGTCGCTCTATACCCGAGTCGCAGCAAGAATATGTGCCGCTTAAATGAAAAAATATAACTTCCTCGGCGATGCTCTCTTGTTCTCCTAGTGAGACATAGTTGAGCGAGCACCTAGACAAGGCATTATGTTGTTCAATTTAATAATAAAGGTCCCAGCCAATTTGGCACGGAGCGAGCTCCTACTGGAGTCAAGGGCCATCGCTCTGTGAGAGTAGTGCAATTTGCCTGCAGCCCGCACCCGGCCCTTGTGCAAGTCTCCAAGAGCACACCAATTAGACGAGACAGATTCGGATTTATTATTCAGTGTGGGCGCAATTGAATTGGATAATAGATCGAGTTGTTTGTTTCCATCGACCACTTACCTAGACATAAATAAGCAGCAGTGGTTATCGATCTGTTTCCACACGCGACTTTTACGGATAACAAAACACTAATACTTATAGTAACCGCTTCGGTAAGTCCTATTCTAGCAGTCTAAGTAGTTTTCTAGGAACCATGTATTGGACGATGCATTCGACCACAAACGACAGTGTACGTGTAATTTGCTTCGGATAATGCGGCGACTTTCTTATACGTGTGTCATCGTTAGTGTATCGAGTAGGTTAGTCTCGTTATGGGCGGCTGTTTCTTCCCACTCTAGGCCATAATCAAAGGCAGGTTTTTGCGCTCCACCTTGTCGTTTTATATAATTTACGTGTAAAAGAAACATGCAATGTCAATCGGGGAGGTATTACCGCCGTATTATTTAGTGTGTACGGTTATAACTCATAAATAACGATGCGCAAAACGCCTATGATTGCTGTAATCTTTATCCATATTTTATCTACCGCTGTCAGCAGTTATCCAGTTAACCCGCCGTGATTATACAGTGTCGGGAATCAACGAGTCATCTACTCGATCTTTTGTAAACATTATGCAAAATACTGTTACTATTTAAGCTTTGTGAGCGTGGAACGGTGTTTTGACAAATGGTAAAGCTGGCTCTGATATAATCTGAGTACGATCTCTGCAACGTGTAATTAGACCGACTGACTAAGCGGAATCTATGGGAGCGATGCCCGTCTGACCCCGCACAAGATTTAAGATCCCATTGTGGAGACTTCTTTATTGCACACTACGGCTTAAAGTAATGGCTGGCATTTGTTCTCAAGTTATCGAAACACACATTCGGCTCGATAGCTTTGTGAATTTATCAGTCAGAAAATTGAATGTCAAGACTTCGACAGTAAATTATATTACTCAATACCTCGGAGTGTTAAAGTTATTCGCTCGAATGAATCATGGTTCCAGAATGAATCTCGTTTTATATGAGAAATGTGTGATGAAAAATACCTGATCCCTCATCAAGTTATGACATAAAGTGGTTACAGAGGGTCGTGTTTACCATATTTTTTGTTCTGTTTAGTACGCGTCGCCGTTACCAATTAGTTATCTGATGTTAGATCAAATTACGTCTCGCCGGAGGTCGACGGTAGATGCCGTTGAATTGCATCACAATTGTGTTGTGGCTAAAAAGCTGCGAGTCACCATCGAGTGGACGAGAACTATTCGGAGAATCGATATGGTGGTACGTGAGGGAAGCGTATGTCGATGTGGCAATAGCGACCTCCTCCATCACCTGTGCAACTAATACGAAACCGATTTTTTTCCAATTGGAATTACGGATCGTGTATCCAATCAACTGTTTTAATAGGTTCAGTGTGAATATCGGAACACTCTACTTTAGGTACATCAAATATTTCACACAGAGCCTACGGAAAATATCACAAGTATTTTTGTAAATTGGACAGGATCATAATTAAGGCCCTGTTAAAGGATTAATTAAAGCCGGCAGTCCCGCCGAGCCGATATGGAAGCAAAAAGGGTCTCACTTCCAAACTACGTCCAAATCAATAGTGTCGCAATTAAGAATTTTGGATAATTATACCGATCGTTCGGGCGGAACGTTGCGATTGCTATTTTGTGCCTCGAATTCGCGATTATTTTGCAAAACGCTCGACTTTTCGTTTTTATTCGGATATCATGACAGGCTTAATTAACACTCTGATTTTGTGAACTCTTTTGTTGACCTTTGATAACCTTTCCATGACGCGTTTTATATAGACATTGGTTTAATCAAACGGGCGGAGGATTATGAACTCATCAATTTATTGTTTCTGGTGTTAATTGAAATGCGCGCGTTTTATAGGTGCCTCCAACAGGCGAGACGGTTTACTTCGTAGAAATAATTAATTCATGTCACTTGGCAATCTCACCACTGCTTCGGTTTAAATGTCATCGTTCTAATATTATATAGATGGCTTGGGTTAGATAGCACTTATTTCAAAACATGCGGTAAGTTGGAATGTGAGTACGAAACACTTGAATCAATACTGTCCCACATTTATTCAAGCTTAATATCAGTTCACATCTGGATACAGTCTTTTATAGAGAAAGAGGTAATAAATCCTAAAACTCTTGTTGCGTAACACTGGCTGCCTTTGAAAACTTCTTTTCGAACTTGGAACTCCAAATTCAAATTTAAAAATGGTAATTACACAGTCATCGAAAGTACGGACATATTTCTAACACGCGGGCTGCCCTTTATTTCAGAAAAAAGAATTAAGAGCTAAATAATGACATGTTATTACGTTTTCAACTGCCGCGCGGTGAGGTAAGGCCAAGATAACCGAATTTTAATGACTAACTTTGTTCGTTAAAAATACTTTAGCATAAATTGTCTTCTAGTAGAAAGTGTTTCCTTCGTAATTTTCTATCACTTATCCCAATTATTCGCATCTGTCGTTCGTTGGGCCTTCTATTCCTTTGGGTCACTTCTGTTTTGTTTTGTAAAATTTATTTGGATATTAAGACAAACATGTGACAAATAAATTTGTGTGGGCATTCAGTGTACATGTTAAAACGAAGCCTAGAAATTTCATGACATAAAAATGTAACCAGCAAAAGGACAGACCAAAATAATTTTCATGCAAATTAAAATGTTATCCAGCTTTAAGTACGAGCCTAGTTTAAAGGCTTTGTAAAACCTGTCCCAAATAGATGTTATTTTAATAACAGGCCAGCCTAATTAGATTTTAATTTCACACATAAAACTCTTTACGACACCCTTAGAAATAAGTGGAATAAGATAGAGGTTACGGCCGGCTTTGTCCTTAATCAGGAAGGGCTGGGTTGCAATAATCCTGAGACAGTGAGATAAGATCTTGGAGGGAAGGTCCCTTTAATAAGTCCGATAGGTCAGGCCACTCGAGGCGCGAAGGTTACCCTCATTTCATTTATTATGTAGTCGTGTTACTTGTGGCTTGCGGCGAGGATGATAATATTGAGTTAGAAATTAAGAGCTTCGGGTTGTGTAGTCGTTAATGTTCGTTAGTGCCATGTTGTATGATATTTGGTCTGTTGGCTGTAGGTTATATATTTTGTAAGCAATGGATGGAGGAAACTTAGGTCTGTCTGCAGTGACACACTTATAATAATTGTAACCTCATTATCCTTTTCAGGGCGAACTTCTCGACTCCGAATTTTTAGGGTTCCGTACCCAAAGGGTCCAAACGGAGCCCTATTGCTGTCACTCACGTGTCCGTCTGTCCGTCGTCTGTCACACAGGTTTTACAAACGGTTGGAGCTACAGTCTTCAAATTTTCACAGTGTTGTTGATCCAAAGCTATACGTTTGTATGGCTATAAGTCAAAAATACATTTGATACGGAACCCTAAATGTGCGAATTCCGATACGCACTTGGCCGGTTTTTGATGTGTAACATCTATTGGCGCGGCTTGGCAGTAAAATCGACTCGAATGCCGTGACGGAAAACGGCATGACGCCAGTCGTGCCACGATGCCCCCACTACGTCGCCGCTCTCGACTCTCTTCTCCCTAGAATCATCTACGGAAAAAAAGTAACACAACTACAACAACAACAAACAATAACCAACAACAACCACAACCACAACCACCAACAACAACACCAATTTTTTTTTTACTATCAATATAAACCTCATCCTCATCTTGTTTTTCTACGAAATTTTACAGTTTTCCTAGTTGGTTATTAGATATTTCTTCTACGTTCTAACATAAGCTTCTAACTTTTAACAACAACAACTTCAGTATTTACGTTCATGCAATAACTAGTTATTTATTAAATAAAATTTTATATTGTTTAAAAAACACATTATATTTTTTTTGTTTGTGATTTTCTCAAATAACCCTTTCATTTGATACCCGTATCATGGGAATGCCTACAAAACAACTAGTCCGCCATCTTTTAAAGTCCGCCATATTGGATTTAGGATGACGTCGCTTAGCTAACCATGCATTGTCATCCAAACTAAACAATTACGCCAAACTACCGGAAAGTAGGTCAAATTAAACTTCTAAGATTTGTTTAAATAGTAAGTTACAGGTGAATGATATTAATAAGTGTGTTAAAAAAAACTTTTTTACAAATAAAACAACCGACTTCCAAAAAAATACACTAAAAATTTAAAAATAACTTTAATTTCGGAAGTCGGTGTCAAATATCGAAGAAATAAAATACAAACACCGACTCGACGACGACGAAGTCGGTTGTTTTTTTTGTAAAAAAGTTTTTTTTTTTCGCTTTTTGGTTGTTATACCCCAGAACTAAAAACCCCAATAACATGGAACGTGGAATTTAAACATTTGGAGAACACAAAAACGTCATCAAGATATGCGTATTTTTCGTTTTTGTTCAGTTTCTCAAAAAGCGCTAAAGCAATTTCGATAAAATTAATATGGGACCACCTCGAGAGTATATTCTTTCGGATAAAAAAAGAATTTTGAAAATCGGTCCACAAGTGACGAAGAAATGCGCGGACATACATAAAAAAAAACATACATACAGTCGAACATAGAACCTCCTCCTTTTTCGAAAGTCGGTTAAAAAAGATTTTTGAAAATCGGTCCACAAGTGACGAAGAAATGCGCGGACATACAATAAAAAAAAAAAACATACATACAGTCGAACATAGAACCTCCTCCTTTTTCGAAAGTCGGTTAAAAAAGATTTTTGTTGACCCATAGCACAGGTTTTACTTAGTATCTTCAAATTGTTCCCTTCATGAACTGTATATGATTTGTTACATATGGGAGAAAATAAATAAATGTTATTATTTATTTTATTTTATTTATTTATAAGAAAACTTTCTCGACAGAACTAAATACCCTTTAGCTGTATGAAGTGATGCATTAGCGAGAGCGGCGATGTCTAATGAAGCGACTAACGAAGATAAATGAATTTGCATTTCCATCGAAAGTTTAATTAAGGCAAGTATGTACTATGCTGTGATATTTATGAAATTTTAGTTTCTGCCAGCGGCTTCGCTAGAATGATAAAAAGTAGCCTATGTTTTATCCAGGTTATAATCTATCTGTGTGCAAAATATCATTCAAATTCCTTCAGCCGTTTTTACATGATTAAAAAACAAATATATAAACTTACAAACATAAAAACTTTCGTATCTATACTAATAATATTATAAATAAATGTTATAAATAATATAATATTATAAATAATATAATATTATAAAACTGAAGAGTTTGTTTGTTTGTTTGAACGCGCTAATCTCAGGAACTATTGGATCGAATGGAAAAATTCTTTGTGTTGAATAGTCCATTGCTCGAGGAAGGCTATAGGCTATATAACATCACGCTGTGACCAATAGGAGCGGAGCATCAGTGAAAATTGTGGTAAAAACGGGGGCAAAATAGTCCTTTTGAAAGGTTAAAGGTAAACGGTTAAAGTTACGCAAAAATTATGTATCACGTAGTTGTTCCTCTTTAAAAGTTCTAAAAAAAAGTCCGCGACGGCATATGTCCATCTTTTAAGGTTAACTCACTACAATCTTTTTTATGGTAATCAAATTCGTTCTAAAATATTGCATTATTTGCAAAGGTGTTTTTATAAACATGACATTAATCCGTATCCAAATAAATACGTTATTCATCGTAAGTATTTAATTTTGAACAAAATTGCCCGGGACCTCATTTGATTTCAACGAATATCTTAGGAGATATCATAGTGTTAATCAAGTACCACGCGCACATTCATGATACATGTGCGAGGCGGGCGATTATGAGGGATGTAGAGAGCGAGGTATCATTTTGCACTGTATACACGGTGTAACGAAAAGGTGTGGTCATATTTTAAGAACTGCCTCTGCCCATCGATATGATCAACTTTCCTCAAGAAAATCCGAGGAAATTCTAAAAAAAAAATTTTACCTCCCATACAAATATTGATCAGCTGATGATAACTTTCTATGCCAAGTCCAATTTTTTTTTTGCGAATTTTCTGTTTTTCTTAGCCAAAGTTGTTCATTGCCATGGGCAGAACCGCCTCTTAAAATATGACCACACCTTTCCGTTACACCCTGTATATAGCCTGTATTTATCGCTTATACGCTACGACACAGTAACCATAACCGCGGTTGAAACCGCGGGCACAGCTAGTTTATAATATTAGTAGGATTCCTCTTCTTTTTGTGTCGACTTTGACTCAGATTTCTTCTAACCAGTATGTAGCCACCGAGATACCTTTGTCATTGGCTTCGTTTAAATCATTCAAGGTGCAGGTGGTTGTCCATGCTGGGCAGGTAAGGTGAGACATGTTCTGTGAAGGGTCTCCACACTGGCACTGAGTTTGTCAAGGTCATCATGGGTCAAGGGTACCTACCCCAATTGACCAGATTATTACTATTGACCAAATTGGGTCCGCAATCGGTTAACAGATTTAGAATTATTAATATAATAATAAAAAATGACCATGTCACGTTGTACTGGGATCGGTCTATCATCACTGACAGGACTATTGTTGCCAATAAGCCGCATATAGTGGTGATAGACCGATTAGCGCGCCGCACAATGATAATCGATGTCACCATCCCACATGACGAGAACCTCGTGAAAGCTGAGAAAGAGAAACAAATTAAATATCTTGACTTAGCACACGAGTTTGTCGATATGTGGAATGTGGACACGGCTGTCATTGTGCCGATAGTCGTTACCGCCAATGGCCTGATGGCCAAAAACCTCGACGACCACCTGTCGAAGCTGTCGTTGCGCGGTTGGATCAAGGGCCTGATTCAGAAGGCAGTACTCCTTGATACGGCTCGCATTGTGAGGAGGTTCCTGTCTCTGGAGCCCTAACCACCGGTAGCTTGGACCCTGCTCCCGATACCGGTGGACTACTATTTTTTATATTTTTAAATGTTTTTTTATATGTTTTCTTTTATTTAAATATGTAAATAATATGTGTAAAAATAAATATACGAAATATTAATAATATAATAATATTAATATTCCACAACTATCACACAACGCCATCTAGTCCCAAGCTAAGCAGAGCTTGTGTTATGGGTACTAGACAACTGATAAACATACTTATATATTTCTAAATACATACATATTATAGATAAATTACACCCAGGCAGAGTATATGAATATTTTTGTAACTACAACCAAAAATACTTTTCTAGCAGAGTAGTAATTAGAATAACCACTAAAAAGTGAATCAAGTTTAACACCAGAAATAATAATAAAGAAAGCCAAACGTATACAAAAATACAGCACCTAAATTATAGACTCATAAACAACATTGATATACGCAGACGTTTCGAAACTCATAAAGAAAACGGAAGTAAAATAAGAAAGTGTATATATGAAAAGCAACAATGAACAGTGACAGACTAAATTAGCGTTATGATGAAGAACATTAACATTCACTTAAACACACAAGACACGCGTGTAAGTGGATGAATGAGGATAAAAAGGAACACCACGGATAAAGGCGTTAATTTGTTGCTTCGTATGTGTGGGTTTGTTTTACTTGCTTTAGGCCATTCAAACGTTTTTCAACTAGTGACACTGTGTGTTGTTTTGATGCGAATGTGATTCTGATTAATGATGGTCGTTTTCATGTCTACGTCATATAGTTTGATGAAGATTGCTCGTTTCGTTAGTTTTGCGTCAATGCGGTCAATTTGTTGACTGAGGCCAAAATTAGCCTAGATTTACAATTTGAGTTATTTTTTGTTTTTCGAGAGTATGTATGTATGTAAGTATGTCTATTACTTTAGCACGCTCTGTAGCCTAAGCAGCTTGACTGAATATAAAACAAAATGGCGGCCACCATTAGGTAGGTAAGTGTGGTCGTTTTTTTTGTGACATGTACATATGGGATTTCAAAATAAAGGACTTGAGGAGGGTTGTTGGGAAGAGGTCCACGATTCTATTGTTCTTCTTTTCCCATTGGGTCCATGAAAGAATTTCCAACGGGTCCACGAGATATATCGAAAGTACAGTCAGTAAACACAATTTCTTATAAGAGAGAAGAATATTTGGAACTGACTTGTTTACTGGTTTTATGCTCGTGATAGAAAATGTCCACTTAATATAACTGTTTCTTTTACATACCTTATTCTATGGCAGTCAACTTACTGGATGCCTTGCGATGACACGAAAATATAAAAAATATAAACCATATAAATATGTATTTATCCTACTAATATTATAAATGTGAAAGTTTGTGAGTGTGTATGTTTGTTACTTCTTCACGCTCAAACGGCTGGACCAATTTGAATGAAATTCGGTATGTAAATAGCTTATAGCCTAGATTAACATATAGGCTACCTTTTATTCCGGTCTAGGCGGGTAAAACCGCGGGGTGCAGCTAGTTGTAGATAAAGTTCAATGACAATTGACTAAATAAAATAGTTTTTGTTAAGTAATTCGGCTATGATTCAACAGATGTCACTCTGCGACACTATGCTATCGTTAGCACAATTGGCTTTAAAGTTAGAGGTATATTTACCCTATTCTAGTGCTGATTGTGAACAGGAATTTTGTCAAGTTAATTTGATTAAAACTACTCTTAGAAACAGTTTATCACAGAATACACACACAACAACAACACATTACACACAAAACAACCTTTTAACAAATAACACATACACATTGAACATTTTTAACATTATTAGGCTAAGCAATTAATGAGAAACAAAAAAAGTTTTACTAAATTCAAGCCAACAGATAAAATGTTAGAAATGATGACTACTGAAAATTTGTATAAGCCTAATAAATAATCATTATACCTACTTTGTTCCTCGCGGCTTTAAAAACTTAATAGTTACTTTTAATAAAAAAAGTGATTTTTAATAAAAACTTTTTATTTAGTCGTACGATTTTATTATTTAAAAATATCTCTGGCATGCGGTTTCATGCAAGTATCGAACGATCGACCCTTTTTTATACTGTCTATTTAAGTCTAAGATTAAAATTATTTACTGTGATTGTTAAAAAACTGTGATTTTTTAATAGTTACGACCATTCATGTGTTACAATAAAGAGTTCTTTTATCTATATTCATTGTCTTTTATTTCACAAAAGTAATAAACATTTATCCCTTTTTTTTGTGGGGTGGGAAATCATCCAATGACTTCTCCCGCTCTGGGTGGAGCGGGAGGTGTCAGACTCTTACTGACTAAAACCCACCCCTGTTCCTTCCTGCCCTTAGTGCCCGGGGGCGAGGTAACTCTGTTTCGAATTTATCCTCAACCCCCGGGCAGAAACATTTATCCCTTAGCCAAGCTTTTATTGCAGTCTGTACCAAACATTCTCATAGACCCGTAGGGAAAGAAAATATTTTATATTTTAAAATGTCGTGGACCCGTTGGGAAGTCAAGTATGAATTTTCATTTTTCGAGAACAATAGACTCGTGGATAAACCCCTTGAGGGGACGATTTCAATAATATAAGTCACAAGAGGCGATTTCAAAAATATAAGTCACTAAAATGTAGGAAATAATATAATATAATTTTTTTAAAACTTACAATGACTTTTTACTCAATGTTTTTACGTAGTTCTTTCAGAAATTAAAGGTTTTAACAATTTCTTCGTTTTATTTAGAAAAGAGCTAAAATACATCGTCTTTTTCTAACGTGCACCACTGCGCTGTAAATTCCTTAGAGCGCACCGCAGTTCGTAAAGTCAACCAGTCTTTATGGCTAGTTTACTGCAAAGGTCTTGCTCCGGAACAAAATATTAGTATTGAAGGCGTTTACCCGTGTCGATATGTTTGGCCCCGTTCCACTTGAAAGTTCAGACTATTATTAAAAATTCCATTAGTTTGCGTCGGTGCTGCAGTCCTGGCGTTAATTTGTGACTGAGACGTATCACTTGTGTTTATAACTCCCAGTGTGTCCCATTGACAAATTGTTCGCTCGTAACGCGGTTCGTCTCGCCTCGTACCGTTTGTATACGTCACGCTCTTTTTCTTTATTGGGTGAGCAGAAAGGTAATATGAGCTTCAAACGGTATTCTTGCCTCGTTTCAGCTGCGTGAACCCCGGACGTGGTGGGTTTTTAAACACGGAAAGGCTCATATTGTCGTGTCGCATTCTTTATCCATAATTGTTCTTCTTTTATTTCTTTTCTGGAACACTATATGATATTTTATTGTTTTTCTCATTTTAGTCTGCCCTTCGAAATTCATCTTATTAGCCCGTTATATCCCACTGGTGGGAAAAAGCCTTCCTCTCCCTGTTCCTATTCTTTTGTCAATTATAATTAATTTGCTATCTTCAGAACCATGGGCCACATTTATAAAAAAAAACTGGCCAAGTGCGAGTCGGACTCGCACATGAAGGGTTCCGTACCATAAACTGAAACGTGAACGTGGTTCCGTACTATAAACAGAAACGTGTTTTTTTGGGTTTTGTTTTGAGCTGTATCTCATGATCCTTGAATTGAATAGTAATAGGTGGATAAATTAAATTTTCGCAGAATGTGTATTTCTACTGTCGCTATAACAACAAACAACAAAAAATTTAAATAAAATAAAAATTAAAGGGGAAAATTTGTGAAAATTTCAACTGTCAACCTATTACGGATCAAGAGATACAACCCGCTGACATACAGACGGTCAGCGAAGTCTTAGTAATAGGATCCCGTTGGTTACCCCTTGGGTACGGAACCCCAACCCCCCCCTAACCCCAATCCCTGTGATTATAGACTGGTGATGATAAGTTTAAACACTGACAAGCGGATTCTTAATTGAAAATCTCCTATGGCCATTTTGAATTTAGACTAAGCCTACGGTTAGCGAGATTTATATACATATGTGGCTGCATGTATTCTTCTGTAAACACAGCAATGTTTATCCGTGTGTGTGATATGTTCAGTAAGGCCGCGTTTCCACGTGCAAGAAAATTGCATGCAAGTTGAATTACATTGCGAAGTATGAACCACCGATCGATCTCATAGCCCGCAATGTAATGCAACTCGCATGAAATTTGCTTGCTGGTGGAAACACGGTCTTAGGCCGGGACTCCACCAAAGCGGAGATGTGTGCGGTGTGCTGTGTGCTGTGCGAGAACAACCAATAGAATTGTGTTATTCACACATCTCCTCTCCGGTCAGCTTCTTCTATTGGTTGTTCTCGCACAGCACACAGCACACCGCACACATCTCCGCTTTGGTGGAGTCCCGGCCTTAAGAACGTCACTCGCTAATTAAAGGACGCTGGTTGTCTTCGTTTTTGTAAGGCGACACACCCGACAGTTGCGGTTTGAAGCCACCTAGATAGTTAATAAGGTCAATAACGTCTGTTATTATTGTTGTTAGTACACTTGAGCTCTTTAATGTGGCACTTTAGCGTAGGAGTGTGAAAAATTGCCACCATTAATATCTTCCATGTTACAAATATGTGGGTAATTGGCATTTATCCGTATGTGGGTAGAGTACCTAATATCTAGTGTTCTATGAGGTTGAATTTAGTGATATTCAGTTATAAAATCTCCTTAACATGTATTTTGAAATACCTATCTCAAGTATCTTTATAAAACGATATTTTAAGTACGTAGGCAGGCAAAATATACACCCACATGTCTGAATATTATACCTGGATTTTATTGAATTCCCAAGAATTTCGCTCTGACCTACTTTAGAGAGCAGCTCGAGTAGATATCAGGCAAAGTAGTGGTACTCACATCTTGCTTTAATTCACTTTGTTTAAATTATTAGATATACTTTTGAACCAAAACAATGTCAAATTAAATTATTCAGCGAAACTCCGCACACGAGATGGGAATCGAATATTGATATTAAAGACAGACAAATAACAACTTTTTTCTCATCCCAGGCTGTACCACAGCTGGGCAAAGGGCCTCTTCCATATTATTTTACCAGCTCTATTTATGTCTTGTCCTCTCCGGCCAACCGGTCAGGATCTAGTCCAGTGACTGTTCCGAAATGACCCTAGGCAGACAAAATTGTCGTTTTTCCTAAATATCCTAGACTTTGTGTTAAAGGTCGGTTCCCTTGATCGTCATGCCAGCGTTTTTAGGATTGCGTCGGTGACGACGCCCGTCTTCAGGCACCAGGCTTCAGAGGACGATCCTGGTCCATCTGCTCTCATGCATCCTGTAGGTGTGATAAAAAACCTACTCATGTCATTTCAAGTAACTTCCCTACCAGCGGACATTGACCCAGCAAGTAGTTGGTTCTTGTTTTTTGAAATTAGAAGTTTATTTCAAAATCAAAAGTCATTTATTCAAACTAGGCTGAGCGCCAGCACTTTTTGAACGTCAAAGTTCTACATAAAGATTTATTTTTATTTTTTATTGTTGATAGGCACGCGTTTGACCACTATCTCACCTGATGGTAAGCGATGATGTGGTCGAAGATGGAGCACGCTTGCCTAGAAGTAACCTATTCACACTTGACTTAAATACTCCCAGGTTGTAGCTATCAGGAAACACAGACTCCGGTAGGGAATTCCACTCCCTAGCTGTCAAATGCACAATGAATGTTTTCTCAAAACGCTTAAAATAGTTCCCCAAAAACGTCCGCCCGTCACCACTTCCTAGTTCCTAGCTAAAACAGCTGGGAAGAGGAAGTGGCGCAACAAACTCCTGAGCAACACATCTGTCTGATAAGTTTAAAGAACTCGAATTTATACAATCCAATACAATGACTGATGAGAACTGGAGTTTATACAAAAAATTGCGCAATCGCTGCGGTCGTAAGTGTAGGGATGCTAAAAGGCGCCACATCCACAATTCTGTTCAGAACTTCAACACAGCACAAGTATGGCAATTTCTCAAAACTCTTGGTGTCGGCAAAGCTGTGGATGACGGCACGCCGGATATTGACCTTAATACAATTAACTTACATTTTTCCAAACCACCTGTTGTTGTGGACAACAACGTCAAAGCTTCCACTCTTAACAATCTCTCTAAACTTCCACGGCCACTTTGTACTTCATTCTCTTTTCAACCAGTTACAGAGGGGGATATTAGGCGAGCCATCACATCCATATCCACGAAAGCGGTGGGCGATGATGGTCTTCAACTCGAGATGCTTCTTCCTATCCTGAATGAACTCGCTCCTCTCATTCTCCACATTATCAACTACTCCCTTTTTACTGGCTGTTTTCCCTCTGCGTGGAAAAAAGCACACGTTCTGCCTCTACCCAAAGTCCTTAATCCCTCGTCAGTCTCCCAGTACCGTCCCATTTCCATACTTCCAATCCTATCCAAAGTCCTTGAGAGTGTTGTTAATAATCAACTATCTCACTTCCTTTCCTCTAATAGCCTGCTAAGTCCTTATCAATCTGGTTTCCGCCCTGGCCATAGCACTGTATCGGCACTCGTTAAAATAACTGACGACATCCGACTGGCCATGGAAAACAGGCTTCTTACAGTGTTGATTCTACTGGACTGTAGCAGTGCTTTTAATTCAGTTGATTTTGACATCCTCTTAGGTATTCTATCCTCTCTTAATATATCTCCTCCAGTGATTGGGTGGTTTAATTCTTATCTTCGGGGTCGCTCGCAGTAGGTTCGCTCGGAGGAGGCTTCCTCTGACTGGTGCGACCTCGCTGCGGGTGTTCCTCAGGGTGGTGTCCTTTCTCCTCTTCTTTTCTCTATATTCATTAACGCTATCACTATGGTCTTATCTTCACACTACCATCTCTATGCAGACGACTTGGTGGGCTAAAAGTTTTGGACTTTTAGTAAATCCAGCAAAATCACAAGCTATCATTATTTGTGGCAGATACTTTGTAAATCTGTTGAGTAGCCAGTCTCTTCCTCCAGTTTTGTACGATGCCGTCGCTATAGCCTATTCCAAAAAGGTCAAAAGCTTAGGTGTTTTCCTGGACTGCAATCAATCTTGGAATGTTCACATTGCAGAAGTAAGCAGGAGGGTGTTTTGTTCGTTTCGGTCTCTGAAACGTCTCCAGAAGTTCCTGCCTTTTTCGACCAATGTTACTCTCGCTCAGTCTCTTCTTCTACCTCTTCTAGACTATGCTGATGTCTGCTTCCTTGATGCGACTGAGGAACTCCTTGATAAGCTCGAACGTCTGCAGAATTTGTGCATACGCTTCATCTTTGGCCTTCAGAAGTACGATCATGTATCGGAATTTCGGAAGCGGTTGAGGTGGCTGCCTATTCGGCAACGTCGGGATACCCACATTTTTTCCTTACTCTTTTCAGTTCTTCACAATCGCAACTCCCCCTTGTATCTCCGGCAACGCTTTGACTATCTTGTTCCAAGAGGAAAACCTTGCCGCTCATCGTCCTCTCTTCTCCTTCGGTTTCCTTCCCACTCTTCTAGTCGTTACGGTGGATCCTTTACTGTTCGTGCTGTACGCCTTTGGAACTCTCTTCTACACACTCTAGGGGATAGCCCTTCGTTGGAGGTGTTCAGGAGAGGAATAAGGGAGCATTTCCTGTCAACATGACCCATAATAATATGTTTTTATAGAATTTCATTGTTTATATTATAGGTATACTCGTATATTATGTTTGTGTATCACATATTTGTATAGTTTATTTAAGCAACAGTATTAGATTATTATGCTTATTCGTTATGTTTTTCTGTATATGTTTTATGTGTACTATAAAAAATAATAATAATAATAGTATGTAAAGTAATTAACATATCGATAACAATTATCGTCCTTTGATCTCGACAACCTCGTCTTCGGAGTATCGCTAGTTAATTTAATTTGGACCTGTATATAATAAAGATAGACAGAGCTCTTACCGAAATTCTAAGAATCAAGCAAGCACATGTAAGTGCTCTAAGGTAGGTCACTCTCACAGGCCCTTTAGCAAATGGCCGAGTAAAATGGCCGACTTCCTATTAAAATCACAGGCTCGTGCCAGCTGAATAGCTGGGGGCTAAGAAAGTATAGTAAGTGTTTATGGCCTTTTTTACATACATAAGACCTTATTCGTATAGTTATGACTTGTAAAGGATGAACTTTAAGCTTTGCAAGATTGGTTGAAGTAATTTTGTGGCTATTATGATTTGAAATCTGTCGGGTTGCATTTGCCTGGACTACGATCAACAGTTTTAGGAAAAATTTGATGTTCAAGAGGATTTTTAAGTGTCTACCTAACCCACTTTGCAGTAAATAAGATGCTCGTAATAACAAAGGATATCAACATCATCATATTTCAGCCTGTAAACATGACGATAACACAGATTGCGACCATACAATGACTCATAAAAACTTCTTGGTAAAAGTCAAGAAGCTCGAATGTACCATTCTGTTTATTGTTTTAGTTTCCGATCAGATGAACGAACCTTTGCTCCAACTTCTAGCTTAGTTTCAAATACACCCTGTATTCAGCAGTATCGACAAATTGCAACAGTTTATGTCTCGATTTGTAGCGCATTTTGGTTTCAACGGTCGATTGGCACGGAAGAAATGTTCTTTCAGACAATAACCAAATAGAGTCGTAAATAAATGCATTTTTTTTTCTTTTTTACCAATGTTTAGGCGACAGTAATTTGGCTTTCAGCCAGAAGGTCGGTCACGAAATGTTATTTATTATCTGTGCTAATGGCGCGGACATTATTAAATTATGATAGTTCGTTTGTTACGATAGCAGTTACATTTTGATGACAACGACGATAAAAAATATAAATTGGTGGTTATTATGAATTGTGTCGTTAAAGTTTGATGAAAGATATGACGGATTTTGTTATTGTTAGCCATGGTGACTAGTTACGACAGTAAGATATAAGCGTGTACCATAAAGTTACTTTATACGGAGTTTGGTGCATATTTAGGTTAGGTTAGTAGGCTTTACCACATAAGGTTCCATGCATTATCGGCCAATTATTATTTACTCACCTGATAGGAACACTAGAGTATTATCATTGTCATCGGCCAACAGAAGTCCAACGCTGAACATAAGCCTCTCCAAACCCTAGTTGTCTCCCTAGTACGGACTCCAGCCTCTCGCAAAGAAGCGTCGATACTTAAATAGAGAGAAAAATAAAATTGTATTATATAGGATGACTGGTAATTAGTGACCGATACTTAAACACGTGATTGTACTCATGATAACAAACAACTTTCCTAAAGAAACATATTATAGTGAGACAGAACACAGAACGGCGTCACGCGGCTTACAGTTGATAGCATAGGCGCACGCGCGCGGGTTTCATATGGCTGCATGTTGTGTTAATGATAAAAGCGAATGAGTATATAAATATTTCTTTGGGAAAGTTGTTTGTTATCATGAGTACAATCACGTGTTTAAGGGTGCCCTAGACGGTCATTCTTCCATACAAACGTAGTATGGCGATTACTGTACTATTTGATGGTGTATTAACAAAACAAAAAAATGTATCAATTTATTTCGCTATTATCTAGCCCTGTATGGAGACAAAAAAGTAAAAAAAAAAAAACAAAAAATCAATTAAAAAAAAAAGTAAGTACAAAAAATAAAACAAAAATCATTTTTTTTTTACTTTTTTGTCTATACAGGGCTAGGGCACCCTTAAGTATTGGTCACTAATTACCAGTCAGCCTATATATACAGGGTGTAACGGAAAGGTGTGGTCATATTTTAAGAGCCTGTTCTGCCCATGGAAATGAACAACTTTCTCTAAAAACAAATGAAAATTCTCAAAAAGAGAATTGGACTTTCTTTAAGTATAAAGTTATCATCAGCTGATCAATATTTGTATGGGAGATAATTTTTTTTTTTTTATAATTTCCTCGGATTTTCTTGAAGAAAGTTGTTCATATAGATGGGCAGATCCAGTTCTTAAAATATGACCACACCTTTCCGTTACAGCCTGTATATTTTTGACCTTTTTTATTTATTATTGTTGATCTCGATTCTCAGCAACTCTCATCCAGCTGCTATCAGCCATCCTGCAAACTGTGTCGCTCCACATACCCTGAGGATTTTAGACACCACCTTTTGTTCTAAGATTTCTGTTAATTCTACAAGGGATATTACCACTTCTGAAGATCTTCATTTTCAAGATATCTCTAAACAGTACGCAAGTATAACTTCCTATGCAATGTCCGATTTATATGTAACATTGATCGTAAAATCGCAGAAACTGCTAAGTGCATAAATAAGTTCGTGCAGCTGCTCCATTGCAGCTTAGAGCTGTGCCATGTGGTCCATTCACTTGTATCTATACTGAAGAGTTTTATGAATGAATGGTTTAGATTTTACGAGTATTTGCTCAGTTTATGTAACTGAGTTTATTATCCTGAGTGATTGATGAGCAGAGATCGGAATTAGGTAGTTATTTATGTACTTACACTGATTTCATAGAGCGAAAGAATAAAGCGGATTTGCCTCAAATCCCGAGATTAAATTTAAAGAGCAGAAAAATCCCGTGTTTTAGTGAATAAAAAGCTATTTACTTTTACACAATTTAAACCACTGCACGCGCGACGCTGCCAAATTTACATCAACGACATCTGATGTCCTAAGTTCCAAAATTCCAATGCGCACACGCGCGATATTGCCACATTTGTAGTTCACACAACATAGCTTGTGAGAACAAAAGAAAACAATAAAAGTTCTTATTATTATTTATTTGTAATATTGTTGGCCACACGGTATTGTCCATTAGAAATCCCGGGAAGATCCATATTAATATCAACATTTCGATGCAAGTACATAAATAACTCTACCTAATTCCGATCTCTGTTGATGAGTTTGGTTATTGTTTGAAGGATTTTATTTGCCTGATGAAAGCTTTAAATACTAATGACTAATGTAGGAGTCAAGGAGATCAGGCTCACTGCTGCTCTTTTCTAATGAAGCGGATCTTATTTGTTAACCGACTTCAAAAAAAGGAGGAGGTTTTCAATTCAACTGTTTTTTTATGTGTTTAGGTAGAACTTTTTTCTAGATGAGCCGATTTGATGATTTTTTATTTAAATTTGGTGAAGATCTGATGACGAACTTCGGAGATACACAAGAAACTCTTCAATAAATGATAGCAAATCTGCCCGGCTAGTCCCCCTATGCTCGACTTGAAAAATACCTACTATAAAGTTTCGCTATACACGAAATTCTTCGATTCTACTTAAAACAATGGAAGGTACAGTTGGAAAGAAAAGTGTTTGAATTCAAGTTAAAAAATGCATAGTGCTATTCGTATATGCGTAAGCTAAAATTTGTTTTGTCTCGTTCTGACAATCAAAAAAGTCAAATTGACGGATAAAGACAAACGAATTTCAGAGCAATTCTAAGTTAAGAAATGTTTATGAATAGAGAGCTGTAAGCCAATTCTAGACCCACAAGATTTAGCGAAGTGTGTAGACTTCATTACAAATTCTATCTTACTAATATTTCATTAATTACATATGAATGCGAAAGTTACGATATTTGAATGTTTGTTACGCACTCATGCTTCAACGGCTGGACGGATCGAGATGAAATTTGTTAGATACACAGATAGTTCAAATCCTGAATGAACATAAAGATGAAGCCGCAGGCAGAAAATAGTAAAATATAAAATGGCGTACCTAAATAAAAAAATCGTTGACAAAGTCAAACCCTGTATTCATAATATTTCAGTATTATTAATTACACAAATAAAATACAAATAATTACCTATTTCAAAGACAATAAACAATATTAATTAAAAAACTAATAAAAAGTAATGAGACGTAAGTATTATTAATTAAATCATAGAATTAGATATGACTCTTACTATTTAAACCAGAGGCTTTAATACGAATCAAATAATTAATAATAAAATAAAATTAACATTTCTTTCTCGATAATTCGGTTTTAGTATTGTTCTTTGCTTTATCTTTCCAAAACATAGTTATGTGGGGATGACGTCCAAAAAGATTTTCAAGCAGATATCTTAATTTTTTATTGTACACAAAAAAAAAGATAATTATCTTTCTTTTCATAAGGTCTTGACACATTTTTAATTTGGTTGTCGATGGCAATGCTTGATTTTTTTCAATAAACTACTACACTGTAACAGTTTTTTTCATCACTGCCCGCGAATGTGATTTCGTGCATAGCGAAACTTTTTAGTAGGTATTTTACGAGGCAAGCATAGTGAGACTAGAGCATAGGGGGACTAACCGAATCTCTGCCCAGGGGTAGAGAATAAATTCGAAACAGAGTTACCTTGCCCCTGGGCACTCAGGGCAGGGAACAGGGGTGGGTTTTAGTCAGTAAGAGTTTGACACGCCCTCCCGCTCCACCCAGAGCGGGAGATGTCATTGGATGATTTCCCAACCCACAAAAAAAAACCGATTCTGCCGGAATTGCTGCAATCGCATAGGTATCTGTTTATTGTTTATACCACTTCATAACATAACGCTGATACTCTCTGAACTGGGTGAACTGTAAAAATCTGTGTACCCCATACAGATTTTTTCAGTTCACCCTGATATACTCTAATTTTACCAAATATGTTCAAATTCTATATTTTTGGGGCTATCCATTCGGACATAACTTTACTATTTAATTTTAATAATGGGGTACTTACAACAACTAAAAAGTGAAAAATAGAAACCTTTTTTTCAAAAAAATACAACTTTAAAAACACAAAAAAAATATAAAATAACTTTAATTTCGAAAGTCGGTGTCAAAAACGAAGAAACAAAACTAGAAACACCGACTTCCGACTTTTTATTGTACTCTGGGTGGCTGGGTGGTTAGGATAAGCGCTTTCATTGCATTGGGGGATTAAAATAAACCTGTATGTAAAATAGAGAAATAAATAAATAATAATATTTTTTAAATTAGGAAATAAATTCCATATACAAAATTGTTAGTAGCATTAGTATTGAACGGGAGCGTAGGGCTCTGACGGTCAGGGGTAATATGTTGGCACGAAGATTTGCTCGGTGTACTGATCAAGTAAAGATAACGCTTTTTCAAGCTTATTGTAAGAGTTTTTACACCGGTAATCTTTGGGTCAACTACTCGAAAAGATCGCTGGATGCTCTGCGCGTACAATATAATAATGTTTTTAGGATGCTGTTGCGATTGCCTCGTTTTTGCAGTGTCTCGGAAATGTTCGCGGTAACCCATACCGATGGGTTTCATGCCATCATCCGCAAGAAAACGGCCTCGCTCTTGAGCAGAATAAGGGGCAGTCGGAATAGCATCCTGAAGGCCGTGGCGGCCGATGCTTCCTCCACAATAGTAAGGCAATTTGTGAGAAGACTTATACCCTAGCTAGTATTTCGTTTAGTTGATGGGTGGTCTTCTCATTAATTCGTCTTTAGTTAAGTTACTAGCAATAGTGTTTAAGTGCAGACCTGTTACTAACAATTTATGGATCTCTTAGTTGTCCGAAATAAAATGATTTATTATTATTAGGTAGAACTTATAAATAAAAGTATGTTAGTAGGATTAGCTTGACGGAACTTTTTTTAATGTTATGAGAAAAGTTCGTCGATTCATAAATAGATGTTCTTGAAATCTGAACTAACAAGAATGGTAGAAAACTTTTTATTCTTGCTATCTGCGATTCGAATATTAAAGCTACATTTCACCGAGTGATTTCAGGATGTATGCTCATCAAAAATCTTGAAAAAACTTAACCCTTCATTTGCAGTAGTCGGGAAAAAATAGCATTTATGTCGAGCAGTGGACGTCGACTGCAAAGATGTTGATAAAACCTGAATACCTGCAAATTCTCGCTAAGTTTCTCATCATTTTCATCTAGCTATCCAGCTGTATCTATTTTGATGACAAAACAAAAATCTTCACAGCACGTACTTCTATAAATAAAGATATCATTCTGTTACCAAGAATACTTGAGTGGATTCGAGTGGGCTGTCGAGTTGACGCCGTCGAAAGACTCGAAATCAGACGCCGGGCGAACTTGTTGGCTGGAGAACTTACTTTGGCTATACGCGGGATGTAACTTATGTTCTATTTTGTAGTACTTTTAACAGCGCTATGAATAATGTTATTGTTATGGTAAACTATGGTAAAAAACTGAAGATACTCGTAGATAGATTAGACATTTATTCGGCACCAAAGAAAAGAAAACACAACACACAAAAACAGTTACTTAAAAAACTGGCCAAGTGCGTGTCGGATTTCGCATATTAAGGGTTCCGTACCAAATATTGGACTTTGTTAGTAAAGTAGACGTAATAATAAAATTGTCACCAAATTTCAAGTTCATAAGTTAATGGGAGTTTAAAAAATTCTTCGTAACAAAATTTTGTGACAGACGCACAGACGGGCAGACGGACAAGTGACAACAATAGGGATCCGTTTGGACCCTTCGGGTAAGGAACCCTAAGAAAAGATTAGTAAAGAATTTTATTGAAGGCGGATACCTACAGGATGTAACAGAAATGGGTAGTCATCTATACTAATATTATAAACAGGAAAGATTTGTATTTTTGTATGTAACGAATAAACTTAAAAACTACTGGACCGATTCAAACCATTTTTTCACCAATAGAAAGTGTAATTATCAGCGAGTAATATAGGCTACTTTTTATCCCAGAAAAAATAACATTTCCCGCGGGATAGGTCACGGGAGCGAAGCCGCGAGCAAAGTGCTAGTACTTTATATACTGCTGCTCCCATGGTCATGAAACTGCACAATTTTCTTCAAAGATGTCATAGAAAAGAGCAAAAATAAAATTGGACTTTCCGTACAAAGTTTTCAAAGAATGTTGTTCATTTGTATTGACAGAATCAGAATTTAAAATATGACTACCCATTTCAGATATACACTGTTTTAAAAGATGATAAATAAACATTCTATCATCATCATCAGCCTTTCATTGTCCCCACTGCTGGGGCACAGGCCTCCTCTCTGTGAGAGGGTGTGGGCCGTAATCCACCACGCGGGCCCAGTGCGGGTTGGTGGATGTCACATGTCTTCGAATTTTTGGTTCTAGGACATGCCGGTTTCCTCACGATGTTTTCCTTCACCGTTTTGAGAGATTGTGGTGATGAAATAATTTACACAAAGTAAAGTGCCTGCCTGGGTTTGAACTCACGACCTACAACTTGTAAGTCGCGGCCCATACCACTGGGCCACCACTGCTCTAAAAACATTCTATACTTAATTTGAAGTAAGTACTGGTACTACAAGCCATATTAATGTTGTTTGTTGAAGAAAAAAAAACTTTTATTTTTATTACATAAATCTACTCATCACGGGCTCTAGCTAAAACTGACAAAAAAAAAATGTTGATGTAAAAGTGTTGTTAAAACCTATTTACTTAAATAAAATCATTTATCACGTGTGTGTATTTTCCCCTAAATATTTAACCCAGTATGAGTGGGAATTTTAAATTGTATAATAACTTATTTTGTAAAAATATTAGTGTAGAATTGTAGAAATGATTTCTGTAGAAAATTTAGGTACAATTATTTTTCAGTTCCATTTTTTCGTGAATAAATAAAACTGGAATAATAGAGCTGTTTGCAAGAAATAGCAGAAGTGACGGGACCTATTGTGCTATTCCGTATTCAAACGAACCCTAGCATTTTCCTTACTTATTGTGCAACAAATTGCATTTCCTTTTCATTCCATGCTTAACTTTAATAAAGACGGTACCTACACTAGTGTATTCGTTAAGTTTTTCTAGACGACCATGCGCCGTCCTAATATTCGTACGAATTTACGAAACCGCACCTGAGTTTTAATTAAAGAACATGTACGTAAAGCTAGACGGTATTTTCGTACAATATACCGCTACAAAGTTACGCTTTCAGGAAAACCTCGGTACATATGTGCACATAACCGTTCCACGTCAGTCTTTACATCACGAACCCAATGTTTCTCGTCCTCTGTTTACATGGGAATCAATAAAACAAGGGACTCGCCAAAATGTAAACACGAACACTATTCCCCTCTCTATCCACACAACTATAAAAGACGAGGACGGCAAACGAAATGTAGCGGCGAAATTCATTTGATTATCATTAGGTTAAAACAGGGACTGGCGCCGTTGATCGCGTGACGTTTTACTAAAGAACATGCATCCCTAGAGGATTGTTTCCTGTCCTTCTATGCTGTTAACATCATCTTTATTACTGTTGAAATAAAGTTCATAATGGGTTATTTTCTAATTTTGTCTCTAGGGTGTATCGCTGTCATTATTAAGTAATGAGTCATTGCGTTAAGTGGATCTATAAAATGACTCATACTTGGTACTAGGTTAGTATTTTTGAACGGAGAAAGGCAAACTGCAGTGCATGTTGACACAGTGCGGCTTAATATGCGTGGGTGGACAAAGTTCGACGACCCCGGAAAGGTATCTCTGATATTGTGTTGCCATCTTATTGAGAGAGAACCGTATTTGGGAAGGAACCTGAGGAAACTCTAAAGAGGAACGTTTTACGGGAATGTTTCCCATGGTGCACGTTTTAAAAGAATGGCTTGTGTCCCTTTTGTCACTATAGTGAACATTTTACGTGAAGACATTCCTTATTGGTTTTTTGGGCGTAGACATTTGTTTTTGTTGCTATACAGGGTGGTCATATTTGACCTGGCCGGCTTCTGACCATTAATGAACAACTTTCTTCAAGGACCACATAGTGAATTCCCAAAAAACAAAAATGGAATTTCCATACAAAGTTATCACCAGCATCAAAATTTTTATGCTTAAATTTTTTTTCGGAATCCGACCGACAAACCTATTACTTTCTTGAAGAAAGTTGTTAATTTTTATGGCAGAACCAGTATTTAAAATATTACCATCCGTTTCCTTTGAACCCTGTATAAAAACAAGAAAACGTACTTTTTCAACACATTTGCTTAATAAATGCATTTACGAAGCCTGTAAACATTGTTCGAAAGATAAAAATTACGCACCATACAATGGAACGTTCGTTTGTAAAAACCAACTTACCGCACTAGTATCATAAATAACTATTACCTAGGTACGAACGGAACTACTACCTAAAGAAAAACCCAACTTGGAATTGCTTTGTACATTCAAACCATAATGCACCTTACAATATCTTCTTATACAAGACAAATCACAAATGCTGTTAACAATATACTTCGTAAACATTATTAATATTTACGAGGTATTACATTTAACGGGAAACCTGTACTGGCAACAATGTCCTAATAATATCTTCTATACTAATAAGGCATTGCATAAATCGCAGCCATATCGTGGACTATTGAGCAATAGTCCGAGAGCTAGTAACTTATTTTAGGAAGGTATTTTAAGCACAAAGCTTTGCAGAGAGCCTTTCCACTTGAAAAACCGGGGACGAAAAGTCAGATTGGGCGTTCGTGGTTATATTTGGCTACTTTGCACTAATAAAACAAAAGATTTTGCAACAAAAAGACAAACACCTGTCTTCTTCTAGTTGGCGCGGGGTTGTCTAAAACGTTTCTAGTGTTGAATGACTAACGCCCAGCAAAATGCTCAGGAATCCTTAATACCTATGGGCACGTTCTGCTAACAAAGATATCCGCATAAGAACCAAGGTTACCGACATAGCCCGGAGAATCGCCAAACTTAAGTGGCAGTGGGCCGGGCACATTGCTCGCAGTACAGATGGTCGATGGGGCGAAAAATTCTGGAGTGGCGACCGCGTACCGAAAGACGCAACGTTAGAAGGCCTCCCCTAAGGTTGACCGATGACCTGGTGAGGGTCGCGGGTAGCCGATGGATGCGAGACGCACATCCCTCATAGCCAAATAACTTTTATAATAGCGCTAACGCTAACGCTTCGTGCAAAATGTATGGCAACGACATTACCTGCGGAGAGAACTGTCTGTACTCACTACCAGTAATGTCGGTGTCATACATTTTGCACGAAACGTTAGCGTTAACGTTAACAGAAAAGTATTTTGTCTAACCTCCAGGACCGGTCGTTGTTACGACACTTGGGGGAGGTCTTTGTCCAGCAGTGGATGTCTTTCGGCTGAAATGATGTTGACAAAATTATTTTATTCGTCACCAGCTCCCCGGCTACACACAAGTCATTCACGGTCAATTTACTAAAAAGAACTGTTATGATTAACTAAAGAATACATTAAAACAGCCACGACCATTAGAGCGAGAACTTGATTATTTAAACAGAATATTACACAAACTGAGGAATGTCTCTTAAATGACTTTCCCTACTTTTAGAAATGGCTTAATTATACGTCGTTAAGACGTACGTTATTGGATTTGACGCCTACGATCACACGTTTAGTTAATGAATGCGTCTTGTTGATGCTTCAATGCAAATGTGATAGGAATGTTGGAATTGAAGATAAATATTGAATGATGTGACTGGTTCCGTTTATTTCTTAATCTAAACTAATGTGTTAAAGAGGTAAAGTTTTTTTGTTTGTTTGTGGGTAATCTTCGGAAGAACCAATCCGATTTCGAATGCTATATAGGTTACTATTTGTTCCGGAACATTGAATCGCGGAAAAAAGCACTAGCTTTTGTATGTAACATAATAGAAGCACTGCGACTCACTGGTGAGTTTGACAAAAAAAAAAATATTAAAGAGAAAAATAATAAAAAAAAATCGGCTGTCAACCCGGGTTGTCGTCGGGGTTCAATTTGACAACCCGGATTTGGCCGCGGGGGTTGAAGGGTTAATATGTTGAAAAGGATTTTAACCGACATCCGGCGGCGGCCAGCTTCGGCCACAATTTTTCATTCTACCAGGCTAGTCGCCGGGAAGCCTCCATCAAGGAACATGAAAAAAAAAATCTACGATTCTCAAAATAATTGGTTACCTACAAAATTTTACTTATTAGGTATTTTCGAGTGCCTGCCCAGGGGTTGTGGATAAATTCGAAACAGAGTTACCGCGCCCCGGGCACTCAGGGCAGGGAAGGAACAGGGGTGGGTTTTAGTCAGTAAGAGTCTGACACGCCCTTCGCTCCACCCAGAGCGGGAGAAGTCATTGGATGATTTCCCACCCCAACAAAAAAAAAACATGTAACACAATAAACGTAACATTAACAAATAGAACAAAATTTAAAATATAAAAATACTAGACCGATAATAAAATACATATATGTTCTAAAATAATATACTAATAAATATTGTAATAAATACCAAATAATACAGTACATAAACACAAAAAAAAGAACCCCCCTTTCCCTAACTGGAAATCTCCAGGGCCGGACGGGCTTCACAATTTCTGGATCAAATGGTTCCAAAGATCGCACGCTCGCTTGGCAGTTCAGTTCCAGTCTGCCTTAGAGTCAGGGTCGCTGCCCCAGTTTCTTACGACAGGAATAACCCACCTGCTCCATAAATCAGGTAGTACTGCGGAACCTAAAAATTATAGACCGATCACGTGTTTACCGACGGTCTATAAAGTTCTTACATCCATTCTGAGAGCTAAAATTAACGTACAGACTGTTGTCAACATTAGCTAACCCACCCAAAATCAAACGACTTTGGACCCTCTGCCTGTAACATTAAGGTTTATTTAATTTATATGAGCTTATCAGATAAGTGTACGAGGACTCGATGAACAAATACAATAATAATACAGACACGCAAATTTAATCTTTAAAACGTTACTGTTAGGTTACATTTTATAACTATTTGTTATAATATAATAAGTGTAATAGCTTATTTTAATGATTGAGTTCAGGTAATTCTGGTCTTGTGGTCTGTGTGTAAGACTGAGAAAAACAAGTTTCGAGATCAAATCCTGCGACAAAGATATTGTTTTGCTTTCAATATAGAATTTATATTCCAAAACTATTTCTTGTATTTATTGTAAAGAACTACAGACTATACATAAACTTTTTAAAATGGTAATATTTTCACATAACTTGTAATAAGCGGGTAGTTGAAAAATAAATATTCGTATTCATTATAAAGAACTGTGAACTTAAAGTTTTTTAAATTACCCACCCGTTTACATGATGAGTTATTAGGCGAAAATCATATTGGTCGTTCTTTAATATTGCAAGCAATATTGTAAAAATGAAAACAAATTAAAAAAGAAACTGATGTATAGGTGGACTGTGTTTTCGAACCCACATGCTGTTCTTCGTCAATCCAGCATCAAACCGCTATGCCACAAGAACTTGTTGGGAATACGCGAAATTAAAGATTGGGTTGTAATTATGTAGTGTGACTTAAAAGCTTTTCAACTTTAATGTTAACGAGATAATGATTAAAATAGCTTAACAAAAACATATATAATGCCGGTGGCTCCGACTATGTTGGGTGGGTTTAACTAAACGTTACGTGTTAAAGATCAAATTTGCGTGTCTGTGTTATTATTGTATTTTTGTTCATCGAGTCCTCGTGCACTTGTCTGATAAGCTCATATAAATTAAATACTCTCGGATTCTATACACCTTAGATCCCTCTGCTCAACCGAAACCTACAAGTATTTGGGTATGTCGGAAGCGTTAGGCATCAATACTGCTGACGTGAAACAGTCGTTGAGGGAGCGCTTCTTTGGCCGCCTGAATAAAGTACTAAGTAGTCTTTTATCAGGTGGGAACAAGGTGCGGGCCTTCAACGGTTGGGTCATGCCAGTATTGATGTACTCCTTCGGCATACTCAAATGGACTCAGACGGAACTTGACAGCCTGAATAGGAGGGTCCCCACACTGCTGATCGCAAATCGGATGCATCACCCACGATCATCGGTGATGAGGCTCTATATCCCGCGGAAGTGTGGGGGTCGTGGTTTCTTAAATGCTAAGACCCTACACAACCGTGAGGTATGCAGCCTTAGGGAATATTTCCTAGAAACCGACGTGGGTATGCATCGAGATGTAGTCGCTGTGGACAAGGGCCTCACCCCGCTCTTCTTGGCAAACGAGAACTGGAGCAAACTTAAAGTACTGGATACTAATGACCGCAGGGAAGTATGGCAGAGCAAGGAGCTTCATGGACGCTTTTACCGGGTCCTACATGGACCCGATGTAGATGTCTTAGCGTCCGTATCCTGGCTGCGCTTTGGTGACCTCTTCGGGGAAACCGAAGGTTTTGTTTGTGCGATTATGGACGAAGTTATGATAACGAATAACTACCGGAAATACATTGTGAAGGACGGTACGGTTGACCTCTGTCGGGCATGCCACCGGCCCGGGGAATTAATCCGACACATTATTTCTGGTTGTTCTCGTCTAGGTAACGGAGACTATTTGCATAGACACAACCTTGCAGCCAGGATTATCCACCAGCAACTTGCTCTTAAATACAATCTTGTGGAATCGGAAGTACCGTATTATAAGTATGTGCCCGACCCAGTTCTCGAAAATGGTAATATCACGTTGTATTGGGATGGATCTATCATCACTGATAGGACTATTGTTGCCAATAAGCCTGACATAGTGGTGATAGATCGACAAGAGCGTCGCACAATGATTGTTGATATAGCTGTCCCTCATGACGAGAACCTCGTGAAGGCTGAGAAAGATAAAACAACAAAGTATCTTGATCTGGCTCGCGAGGTTGTCGAAATGTGGGAGGTGGATACAGCAGTCATTGTGCCGATAATCGTGACGGCCAATGGCTTAATAGCCAAGAGCCTCGACGAACACCTAAGGAGGCTCTCGTTGGGCAGCTGGATCAAGGGCTTCATCCAGAAGGCAGTACTCCTGGACACGGCACGTATCGTTAGGAGATTCCTCTCTCAGGAGCCCTGACCACCGGTAGCTTGGACCCTATCCCGATACCGGTGGGCTACTACTTTTTATATTTTTAAGTGTTTTTGTATTTATTTATGTTTTTCTAAGTACCTAAATATTTAAAAATTTAAAATTGTATGTATATAAAATGAAATAAATGGAATAATAATATAACCTGGATTAACACATAAGCTATGTTTTCTCTCTCTTATTATCCCGGTCTACGCGGGTGAAACCGCGGGGCGCAGTTAGTTCTTAATAAGGTAAAATACAAAATGTTCGATGAAAGACAAAATGATCGTTTTCCTCAAAGAAATGTCATATATGCTTATTACATAAAGCTCAAAGAAATTTCCTGTACCAGGCCGTTTCCGTGAGTCTTAGGTTATATTTAATTTTCCGGGATGTAAAGTTCCTTTTCAGGTTTGAGTTACCTACCTTCCAATTTATTCAATTTCAATTCTTATGTGCCCATGATATAGGTAGGATAGATTATTTTCAGAATTCCAATATGATCGGATTATCGATTCTCTATAGTCATCTACAGGCATCTCAGCTTCTTTGATCTTCAAATTTTCTTAAGAATATTATAACCGTGGCCCGATGACCTGGTAAAGATCGTGGGAGTCCGCTGCATGCGAAAAGCATAGAACCGGTTGTTTTGGAAGGACAATGTCCAGCAGTGGACGTGTTTCAGCTAAATTATTATAATAATGATGATTCACTTTTGGTTGTCGTGGTATGGGCATGTGATGCGGAGGAATGAAGAAAATGTCGTGAGGAAAGTCTTGTGTATGGATGTGGATGGCTATAAGAGTAGAGGAAGGCCAAAGAAAGGATGGTTAGACTGTGTGAAAGAGGATGGCTACAGAGATGACGACTAATAGAGGAGTATGGAAGAAAAAGATATGTTGCGCCGACCCCAAATAAATTGGGATAAGGGCAGGAGAATGATGGATGATGATTCACTTTTCTAACTGCCTAGCCTTCTCCCAACTATCTTAGGGTCGGCTTCTAGTCTAACCGGATGCAGCTGAATACCAGTATTTTACATGGAGCGACTGCCTATCTGACCTCCACAACCCAGTAGCTGGGTAATACGATACCCCTTGGTAAGACTGGTGGTCAGACTTTCGGGCTTCTAACGACCCGTAACGACTGTCAAAGATCCACGATTGACAGCCGGGACCAACGGCTTAACGTGCTTTCCGAGGTACGGAGGAGTCTCGGTATGTAAAGATGATCACCCATCCATGGACCATCCCCGGCAAGCGTAGCTTAACCTGATAGATCGACCCGTGCGGCTTTTATTACTTTAGCCACGATCTCCTCTCACTCTCACTTCTCTAACTATAGGTAAATAAAAGAAGAAGACGAAGGAGAATCTCCTCGTTTTAAAAATGAGTTCCAAACACCAGCAACTCCTGCCAGGGTCGCGGGGGTGTTTGAAAGATCCACATGGCACAGGCAGCTGAAGGAACACTTGTGGGTTTTCGTCAGTAAGAGTCTGACACGCCGTCTCCCCACCCAGAAAGTTATTTGATAATTTCCCACCCTAAAAAAAATCACCAACAACTATTCTAAAATACTGCTTTTACTAGGTTGTTCCGAAAATTGTTTGTCACAGATTAAATACAATCTCTTTTTTCTTGAAACTATTTTGAATTGACAGCTAATTTCAATACAAATCTCCTTGGTGAAAATCATTGGCCACCTATTACAGTTACAGTACAGTAGTGCTATTCTGTATTAAACTCACCGTGAAAACTTAGGTGAAGTGAACGTGAAGTGGGCTGTCAATCCATACAATCAAGGTGGATTAACAGTTCACTTCACCTACGTTTTCACGGTGAGCTGTTAACAGAATCGACTGGCTGTTCTTTTCAAAATATTTAAAGATGTTAGACTGGAAGCCGACCCCAAGATAGTTGGGAAAAGGCTAGGCAGATTGATTGGGCTGTTCCAAAAATTTTTAAAAAGTTTACCTCTCGCAAGATTCTTTTTTGAAATGTTTCGAAAGCGTTCATTAGAATGCATAAATGCATTGGGTTTGGAGAGGAGTATTTTGAAAAGTTTTAAATAAACTTTTTTCGTATTTTATTTTTTAATTCACTAACAATTTTTGGATCAGCTCACGTGTAATCAACCTTATTTGTTTGACAACATGTAAGCAACAATGCTAAGTCAGTACAACAAGTGATACACAATTCAATTTTAACCACATTCAAATGCAAGAGCCTTGATACCGCAATACAATTTAGATTTGATACAAATGCATTGTCATTGGAAGGTTAGCATTGAATCATACAATCACGTAAGGTTAGAATTGTGCAACCGAATAAAGGTTCGTGCAGATAGGCGCGACGCGACAATAGGACAACGTTTTTTTTACGACTACGCGTTTTATACGACTACGAGTTATAAACGACAAAGCGTTTTATACGACAACGCGTTTTATAGAAATTGATATAAATTTGTCGCAGTGTGGCGTGACTGTTTGCGGGAGCCTTAAGGCACTATTAACTGCCAATAACCTTGAGTGGTTAGCTTGCGTGTTCTGTGCTGAGATCACGTAACGCGTCGTACGTCCACCCAGTAATAGAACTCGCCCATCAAGGAGCGCTGTCCGAAATTTGACGCATTATTAATTTATTACACATAAAACAACAGGTATTAAACTAAATCACTTGACTGAAATTATAAATAATTAAATGATCTTTAAAATGGTGAAGGTTTCATAAAAAAACGCTTTATAGTTTTTGCGTGATTCTCAATTTTTTATCCGCGTTAGACATGACTTTACAAATTAATTACACTATGCTAGAAAAATATAATTTCAAATATTCTCAGATCAAATTACGACGGAAATTGTCTAAAGTAATGTATTTTTTTTAAGGAAATAAGACTAGTCGTTTAGACGTGATATTAAATTAAAAACCATTAAAAGTCGTATAACTGCGCCTTAAGGCTTCGGTCAGACATGAGACCTAAACGTTCTGAAGAACTTCTCAGTTAGGTTCCAACTTTGTCAGAACCTGATTATATGCAGAATTGTAGTCTAAATTCAGCTAGGATAGTACTGGAGCGCAGCAAATGATATTCTACTGAGTACGGTTTGCAAGAAAGTAAGAAACTGATGAAAAAAATAATTTAAAGAATACATTTGCACATTCAAGACATAGTGCAGTAGTATTTCGACGATTTTTATAACACTATTTAGTGATTTAAGCATTTTAAATAAACACTTACGTTCCTTATTCAGGTCATGGTCTACCGTATTCCAAATTCCAACAAAATTTGTTAAGCCGTTGAGGTGTTATTGATAAACAAACATCTGACATACTCGTACATAGACTGTCACATTTACAGTAGGATTATTTTTAAACTAGCTCCTGCCAGCGGCTTCGCTCGCGTGAAATTAGCACTTCCCCCACTATAAATTATAGCCTATGTGCTATTCCAGACTATAATCTATCTCTGTGCAAAATTTCATCTAGATATGTTCAGCCGTTCTGGCGTGATTGAGTAACAATCATCCATCCATCCTCCATCCAAACTTTAGCTTTTACTCGTATAATATTAGTAGGTTTCAAACGTGATCTGCGAACTGTGGAGGAACAGACATCCCACCCCTCTACACTTCATCATTCCGGCAGAACATCTGCCGCCTGGAAAGGAACTGCAGTGGCCAATCTGGAAATCTCTTAATCGATTGCGAACCCAGGTTGGTCGCTGTACTCGGGCCTGCGGACGGCGAGCAGTGGGTAGCTCGCCGTCCGATCAGCACTAGGCCCGTGAGTCGACGGCGCGTAGTGTTCCACGCGCGCCTCAAAGAGATGAGTGTCAGCCACCACTGAGGGGTCCATTGTGGCCGGTGCCTGCATGCCTAGGGGTAGCGGATAAATTCTGAAAATGAGTTACCACACCCCTGGGCACTCAGGCAGGGAAGGAACAGGGGTTGGTTTTAGTCAGTAAGAGTCTGACACGCCCTCCCGCTCCATCCAGAGCGGGAGAAGTTATTGGATAATATCACCACACAAAAAAAAAAGGTTGGTCGCTGTAGAAATAATCTGGCCAAATGGTGTATCCTTGACCCATCCCAAACCCAGTCCCAGGGTGGAGCCCCTTCACAGGACATGCGTCACCTCCTTGCCTGCCCAGCATGCACACCCACCTGCAATATACGGGATTTAAACGAGGCTAATGATAAAGCTATCCATGTTGCTACATACTGGTCGGACAAAATTTGAGTCAATATCGACATTAAAAGAAAAATAAGTAGGTTTCATTAATAACTTATTGTCTCATGAAGTTAATTTGCCGACTCTACATGTGAGAAAGAAAAGTTACAAAGATAAACTAAGTTGAAATGTTAACGTTCGGAATACTAATGTTAGTTCATAGGTGAGTTCTGGTAGAATATTCGATAACAGTTCCAGTAAGTAAGTACGTAAGTTTTGGGCACGAGTTTCTAGCTTGTTCTTCTCTTATGATGAATTTACTTAGGAGGCAACAAGTCTTTATAAATTACAAGTTTTCCTGATAAAACAAGGGTAATCATGCTTTCAAACAAAATTGGTAATTAAGTTTTCTTGAAAATTGTTTTATAAATATTTTTCAGTTGCGTGTTTCAGAGCTGTGGTAGTTCAATGGTAATGGACACGAATTATGAGTTGTAGGCCGTGGATTCGAACTCGAATCCACATGGCCCCTGCGCAAGGATGACACGCAAAATCGTTAAGCATTCCACATTTTTTTTACCCGGGCCTGCAGACGGTGAGTAGTGGGTAGCTCGCCGTCCGACCAGCACCAGGCCCGAGAGTTGACGGCGCGTAGCCGGCCTGTCATGGCCGATGCCTGCCTAGGGGTAGCGGATAAATTCTTAACAGAGTTACCGCACTCCTAGGGACTTAGGCAGGGAAGGAACAGGGGTGGGTTTTAGTCAGTAAGTGTCTGACATGCCCTCCCGCTCCACCCAGAGCGGGAGATGTCATTGGATGATTTCACACAAAAAAAAAAAACGCAGGCACTTTACTTTTTGTCTATAATTTTATCAGAGCTGCTCTAAAATAACACATTACCGTCCTTTTGAGCTCCACCGCAGCGGGGTAAGAACGGCGGAGAAAAACATCGTGTGGGAGTGAGCATTTCCTAGAACCAAACATTCTGAATGTGACATCACCCGTCCCGCATTGAGCCCGCGTGATGGCTTAAGTCTCACTCCCTCTCACAGAGAGGAGATCTGTATCCCAGCAGCCATTATCATCTTCATTTCAACTTAAATGGGCCGTTTATCTTAGTATGGTCATGTGAAGAGGAGGGATGAAACAAATGTAACTAAAAGAGTTATGAATATAGATGTGGATGGAAGGAATGGGAGAGGGAGACCAAAGAAAAGATGGATCGATGGTGTGCGGAGTGATATGAAAGAAAAGGCAGTTAGTGATAGCGTGATGGATGACATGACAGAATGGAAGATAAAAACGTGTTGCGCCGACCCCAAGTAACATGGGATAAGGGCAGGAAGATGATGATGATGATGAGGTCCACTACTGTACATAGGCCTACCCCAAGTGTCACCACAAAAACTGGTTCTATACGTCTCACATCCATCGAATTCCTACGACGCTTACCAGGTCATCGGTCCACCTTGTGGGCGGCCTCCAACGCTGCGTCTTCCGGTACGCGATCGCTACTCCAGAACTTTTCCCCATCGACCATCTGTTCCGCGAGCATCGGGCCTTGCCCACTTGGTGATAGTTCGAGCCCCAGCAGTTGGCGACTTGGCGTTATGGGTCCTAGAAGTGGGAACATAATACTAATGCTTCTTTCTGCAAGGTTTCAGTCTATGACTAATGTCAGTTATGTCAAATGTATTGACCGTAATCACAGAAACAAGAGACCATTAGGAACATTGACGTCTCGAATAAACTATAGTTGTTTGAAAGATCCAGGAATATTCTCACTTCCATTTGAAATAATGCATTTGCGAATTTCATATTGGATTATCGAATGAATACTTAATACTCCATCAAAGGAAGAAGTTCATAATGCTAATTGTTTTTAATTCAATTGAAGTATCACCTAGGCTGCCTGGAGTGGTGAACGTAATGAAATGAGTAATAAGAAGTTTTGCAATTTTGCGATCACTGTTGGTTGTATAGGTTACGCGGATAGCAATACAATGAAGTGGAAAATAACCGAGTGCTTCCAAGAATATTTGAGGTAAACGGTACTGAAATATTTAATATCGCCTCTGTTCTAGTGCTATTTACAGACAATGAGGAAAGGTTGCGGGTAGTGAGCCTATCACTTGGCATCGGCTGGACGCTCGCTTTGCAGATTGGGGTACAATTATATTTTTAAATATTTTTATTGGTCCGAATAAGGTTCTAAGGGAAAGAAAAATTGGAAAAGTTGAAAGAAAAATTGAAAAATTGGAAAAAAAACTGAAAGTGGTTTTTGACTTCTGTCAATGAAGTCCTTTAAATAATACATTTTACATAATTTTATAGGACTAAAGTCAAACTGAAATAAATATAATAAAGGTTTATTAATAAGATTACTTAACTATCAAACAATCCTACAAATATTATAAGTGTGAAAGTTTGTGTGGATGTATGTTTGTTACCCTTTCACGCAAAAACTACTGAACGGATTTTGATGAAACTGTACAGTAATATTGCTTATACATCAGAATAACACATAGGCTATAATTTAAAATGCTGGCAGAAGCTAGTATTGAATAACAAGGTTGAAGGCAGAAATTCCAGAAACTGCGTAACCTGACTATTCTTTCTATATATATACGCTCCGCGTTTGTCTGTTGGAGCCTTAACACTTTTGCTATATTCATCTCAAGTTTTGCTTTTAAAAGCTTATATTTCGAAAACCCTATTTACAAGCCCTGTCTCGTTTTTTCAACAAATCTTTTGCAAAAAAAACACAAATTTAAAGGTCGGGTCAAAAATAAAATAAATGTCGCCTTTCACAAACAGTTAAAGCTTACTTTACATGTTTATTGTTAGGATGCGTGTCCCAGTGTATGTTCGTGTAATATTTGGGCCGCATTCTGTCTGCCAATTAATTAGGATTATACTTAGCCCCGTTGCGGGTCAGATAAAACTTTGTGGGCTGTGTAGGGTTCCCAATTTTTGTACAAGAAATAAAGTGAATTAAGGTCGGAAAAATAAAATTAACAGTATTTTAGAAAAGTAAGCAGTATTTTATTTTTTTGACGCTCTAAAAATATATTTTTTTGGAGCTTTTTGCCCAATTTAACGATTTATTGTCATTTTAAAAATATTCATGCCTCCTCACAATTTTATTAAAATAAATGAGGAGCAAATTTTTCATTAAATCAATAGAAGCTTTTTCGGTTTAGGTTGTATGTAAACAGTATTTTGTATACTTAATTTTTTTTTTATAGAAGAGTAAAAAGGATTGACGAGCGTAAAAATGTTTAATGAAAAAAAAACAGCATGGTGGGAACCTTAGCTGGGGTGGCAAAGTTAAGGGTTTTACTAATATGCTTGGGTTTTGAAACAATAAAGATGGTTAAGTTATTAGGACCTGAGATTACGGCTTTGTAATGTTTGGCGAATATACTAAGGACGTTAGATTGTTGGAAGGTAGTATCCGACCGAAACACGATATTCAGACGAAAACATAACCGAATGTTTGGCTTTCCTTCCAGTGTCGGCCAAAACAGAACCCGAAACTCACGTGGAAACAGAAAAAACCAGCCGAGTGCGAGTCGGACACGCACACTAAGGGTTCCGTAACAACTAAAAAAAAACCCAAAAAAAAAACCAAAATCCCTTTTCATTTATTTTTATTATTTAATTTTGTATTATGGATCATGAGATACAGCCCGCTGACAGTCAGACGGACAGCGGAGGCTTGGTAATAGGATCCGGTGGTTACCCTTCGGGTACGAAACCCTACAAGTTATCTTGTATATAGTTAACCTAATGTTGCATTATTTGCAATCACGTCTATAATCAGCACATTAGCCCATCAGCCCATCAGTAGTCCATTCAGGCAATTGATTTTGCATCAATAATTTAGTTTAAATCTGAATGATGACCATGACACGAAAGTTCAGAGAGATTACAAGATACGTAAGTTATTGACTGAACCTGTAACCACTAATGTTTTTATGAGTCAAGCTTTCGATTCCACTTAATTATCCAAAACACTAACATATCCGCCCTAAGTTGAGTCAACATACCAAACCTATGAAAAGGTGAATCATATCAATTCCCCTAGTTTGTGGAGAAATACATCGTTAACACCAATAAAATGACATTAGCATAATTAATAACCTGCGCTTTGTTTAAGGTGTGTCTCATAATAGTAGCAGTACACGGTTTAACCAAAGTGAATCATTTTGATTGAAAAGCTCAGAAATTTAGGTTGCTTCTTCTAAATTGAAAGATACAGGTGAGCAGTGTTGTTCCCGCTTAAAAAACCACTCCAGTCTGGGCTTCTTTACAGAAATAAAGAAGCCCAGACTGGAGCCCTCAAGCTAGTTCATTCTTATCTTTTAAGGCATTACAACTAGCCTAGGGCCAACCCGTAGCTTTACAAGCTAAGGTCGAGTTGAACATATTTATCCATAGTAAACTGTACAGGGTGCAACGGAAGGGCACGCCACAATTGCGGCTACTCTTTGAGGAGTGGCTGGAGAGGCGCCACGGCGTCCTCACCATCCGCTAGACGCAGGTCCTCACCGGACACGGCTGTTTCGGCAGGTTCCTGTGTCAGATTAGGTGGGAGGAAACGCCCAGGTGTCACCACTGCTTGGGCAGAGCACCGTCGTGTTACCATGGCGATCGGCGACAGCGACCTCTCGCGCCCGGCCCTGGTCCAGGCCATGGTAAAGAGCGAGAGGGAATGGGAAGTAGTCGCCTCCTTCTGCGAAGCAGTAATGCTCGCGAAGAAGGAGGCGGAACGGTTGAGGGAGACTTAACAGCGTCGCCCTCACGTCCAGAGCAGCAGCCGTCGCTGCAGACGCCCTGGGCGTTGGGGGTCGCGAGACGATCTCCGACCACCGCAGGAGCGGGCTGCGGACGGCGAGTAGTGAATAGCTTGCCGTCCGATCAGGACCAGGACCGAGAGTCGACGGCTCGTAGTGTCCTACGCGCGCCTCAAAGATTTGTCAGCATATACCTGACGGGGCCCGTCATGGCCGATGCTTGCCCAGGGGTTGCGGATAAATTCGAAACAGAGTTACCGCGCCCTTGGGCATTTAGGCTACTGAAGGAACAGGGATGGGTTTAAGTCAGTAAAATCTGACACGCCCTCCCCGCTCCACCTAGAGCGGAAGAAGTCATTAGATGATTTTCCACCCCCAAAAAAAGGGTGTATCGGAAACGGGTGGTCATATTTTAAATACTAGAAAGTCAAAGTTAATGCCGAAAATAACTTTGTATGGAAAATAAAATGTTTTTTGGAATTTTCTATGACTTTCTATGACTTTCTATGACTTTCTATGACTTTCTTGAGGACATTTGTTCTTTTCCAAGAGTAGAAGCAGGATCTAAAATAAGACCACCTATTTTTGTTACACCCTGTATAGTATTTCCGGCTTTCGATCTTCAATTACAACAGTGACTGGCCTGTTGGTCTAGTGGTTAGTGACCCTGACTGCTATGCCGGAGGTCGTGGGTTCGATTCCCACCCAGGACAAATGTGTGTGTAATGAGCACGATCATTTGTTCTGTGTCTGGGTGTAATTTATCTATAATATGTATGTATTTAGAAATATATAAGTATGTTTATCAGTTGTCTAGTACCCATAACACAAGCTCTGCTTAGCTTGGGACTAGATGGCGTTGTGTGATAGTTGTGGAATATTATTATTATTTCGTTTATTAATTTTTTAAACATATTAAATACATTTTTAAATATTTCTTAAAAAAGAATATATAAAAAACATTTAAAAATATAAAAAATAGTAGCCCACCGGTATCGGGAACAGGGTCCAAGCTACGCGGTCAGGGCTCCAGAGAGAGGAACCGCCTGACAATGCGAGCCGTGTCCAGAAGTACTGCTTTCTGAATCAAGCCCTTGATCCAGCCGCCTAACGAGAGCCTCCTGAGGTGTTGATCGAGGCTCGTGGCTATTAAGCCATTGGCTGACACGACTATCTATATTATTATTCCATTTATTTAATCTTATATACATACAATTTACATTTTCAAATATTTAGGTACTTACATATAAAAACATAAATAAATACAAAAACATTTAAAAATATAAAAAGTAGTAGCCCACCGGTATCGGGAATAGGGTCCAAGCTACCGGTGGTCAGGGCTCCTGAGAAAGGAATCTCCTAACAATACGAGCCGTGTCCAGGAGTACTGCTTTCTGGATCAAGCCCTTGATCCAACTGCCTAACGAGAGCCTCCTGAGGTGTTGATCGAGGCTCGTGGCTATTAAGCCATTGGCTGACACGACTATCTATATTATTATTATTATTATAGTTTCTTTCTCTTTAATTAAGGGCGTCGGGGCATCCCTAAGTGTGCCGTGTAGCGCCTCAGCCCTTAAATCATTCCGGTACTTAAATTTTACCTAATCCTTCCCGAGGCGCGACCTACTTTTGTCTGATTGCGGTTGTGTTCAAGATTACAGATAAAATGCTTAAGGAACACCACTTTTAATAACACAGATACCACATAAAACGTAGGAAACGGTTGTACGTGCCTGACGAGATTATTTTAATGAGATATTTCACGTAATGATTTGCGAAATAGGTTTGCCGAAATTCGAAAGTTCATGTTTTCGTTTTTGGATCTAGTTCGGCTTCTTCGACAGATGATTTACGTTAATTTACAAAATAATGACCTCATTAGAAAGGAATAGATAAGTACAATATAATAGCATAATTTGTCTTCACAAGCTGGTCCTCAAATAACCAAGATACCATAAAATTACCCCAGTAACAAATTGCATAATTTGCCGTTCTTAAAAAGCTTTTATTCTTACGTGGGTATCTCCGTAACTCGATATTTCATACTCAAGCAAAACATTGCAATATCTTAGAGAACGCGGCAAGAATCGTCCAATGTTTCGAGAAAATGAACTTCGTACGAAACGAGGTCGATTATTGAACTCCCGAAGTCCCGAAAATGACTGACAACGCGGCACAAATGAGTCTGTGTCGTAAAATTTAACGTGACACCCGACGCCCGCTGATAGCGACAATGGCAAAAGAAAGTGCCCATAAAGTGAATTGATGAACGCCCCCCGGCGTAATGTTGCGCTGATGTCGCATGTCGGTCTGTGTGTAGCGAGCCTTATATTGATTCAGAATCGACTATTAGATGGCCTGTCTGTGTCGTGAGTAATGAAGATACGATTGTTGTAGATAAGACTTGTAATGAGATGTTGTATTTTCTACAACTGAGAATTGGAAAAGACGACACAAAATAGAAGTATTATTTTTCGCTCTGTCTGGATTTGGGACCGAGTGGTTTTCGTTTGTAGTACCTAGGCAATTAGGGATTGTTGTGGCTTTGTAATGAATAAGTCTATTTTCAGAATAAGTATTATGAATTTCACGAGGAATAATAAAATAACAAATCTTTCTGCTTGACAAGTTTTCACAGAATAATACTTGTTCGTCTCTTGTAAGCAATTAGATTTTGAGTTTGATTGATTTAAAACATGGATCTAAAAGTAAAGAAGTTTAAGCTTTGAAAATGAAATTTTCCTTTTAGTTTTTGAAACGTAAAATCCCGAATATTTTTTCCCAGTTTTTCCCCAATTTAAAACATCTGTTTGAATTAAAATGGTTCAAACATTTTCAAATTATTCCCAAACAACTGACCTACTCTATTAAAAATTACAGTTCATACCAAAACTGAATAAGTACCTAAGTTACCTACATGTTTTTAGGACTAAGCTGAACATTACAATAGAGAGCAGAGCACACCGACAACATAATTTATTCATAACTAAGTATGTAGCAGTGAAACGTTAGCTTAAAGCAAGTTTGTTCTGTGTTGAGTCTAGAACATTATTATGAGCGCTTATCATAACAACACAGTGACTTCGAAGACGACAATGTGGTGGAATCACGATATTCTGATGTAATTTTTGAAGTGAAATCTTCTTTATGCGCGTTGGGCACTTTTGGGATGGAGAAAAAGCACTGAACTCGTGTGATCGTCACGCAAAGTCGCAAGAAGCTAAGAAGTTTTCACGAGTGACGTGCAGCCCCATGACTGACAGTTTCTTTTTTGTTTACATTGCGTTGACAAAGTTTTGTTAACTAATTAACCAATTTGGGGCTATAAAAGAGTCTTCACGAGTGATGATTAAGTTCGGCACCCTGGGCCGTCAAATTCGATATCCAACTTACCAAACTTGTTAATTGGCTCATAATTTTAACAAAAGAGGAATAAAAACTAATCTCGCACAGAATTTTCTTAGGGACAAAGTAATCATCAATTATGCTGACGCTTGGGGGGCTTCAAAGACAAACTAATGGATTATTGGAAAATAACTAAGATAAATACCTAATGATGTCTCGAGGAGTTAAAGGGACCAGAGTCAAGTTCAAATGCTATATGCATAAGAATGAAGACGCTGTAAGTACTACTTTGGGATTTATTCTAAAGAGACGCTAACTTTAGACGTGGCATTCGTGAACCTCACCAAGCTTTCTTATTGTCGACAGGGTTCCTAGATTCTACTTAAGATTATTAAACTAATTAACCTATTAGAAAATGTTATGATCTTGACCACACTGTCTATGGAATTATTGGAAGAACAATGAGGTCTTGGCCACAGTATAAATATGGACAGTATGGAAACTAAGCCTATTTGTTGAGATAATTACCTACGCTCCATTAGAGAGCTAGGGTTGTCACTGTTAATGTTTGGAAAAAAAATCTATGGAACATGCTTCAAAGTTGCCGCGTAATTTGAAAAACATTAAGATATCCCACAAAGGCCCGTACCCTTTTTTTCACATCAGCATCTCAGCCTTTTTAATGTCCCCACTGCTGGGGCACAGGCCTTCTCTTCGTGAGAGGGTGTGGGCCGTAATCCACCACGCGGGCCCAATGCGGATTGCTGAATGTCACATGTCTTCGAATTTTTGGTTCTAGGACATAGCGGTTTCCTCACGATGTTTTTCTTCACCGTTTCGAGAGCAGTGGTGATGAAATAATTTACACAAAGTAAAGCGCCTGCCTGGGTTTGAACTCCCGACCTACAACTTGTAAGTCGTGGCCAATACCACTGGGCCACCACTGCTCACAACTTTTTTTTCACGTCACGCAAAAATTTTCATGGTTTTCGAGGGTGTTAAAGTGAAGTCAAAATGCGCAGCGCTCGGCCGATAGCTAGTTAACCCTGCGGCAGCGCACCTTACCGCGTTTCAACCTGAAAACGCGTGTGATGTAAATGAAAAACCATTAACATTTTAAAAAACGTCTTTATTTTTCATAACTAAATCATTATTAGGTACCTTTCAAGTTCAGCAGGGAGTTTAAAAAACGAAAGCCCCGGATTTGAAGAAGCCGAGTTCATACAACAGTACACAGCGCAATACGCTCGTGGCATTTTAAAACGGTCCGTGGCTAAGGATATAACACGACCACTCGTCTCGACACGGTAGCCGCAACTACGCGCACCGCGACTATCGCCCTAATAGCATTTATTGTGGGCATTCAGTTGGGCCACGTGCACTTCGTGGGTTGGCCAACTGTTAGATTTGGCCATCTAATAGAGGTAGGGCCTATCAAAGGGCCCACAAAAAATGGCCAAAAAGGGGCCAACAATTGGGCCTGGGGGGGGCCAACAACTGGGCCTGGGGGGGGCCAACAACTGGGCCTGGGGGGGGCCATTGTAGAGCCTACAGTTGACAAATGGTTAGGGTTTGGTTAGGCTGGTTTCACAGCTGTCCGGGAGACCCGTACGGGCCGCCCGTACTGGCACCCGGAACGGAGACATACGTGAGGCGCTAGAACATTGTTTCACAGCGACGCGGAGCGGGTCGCATACGGACCAATCCGCGTCGCTGTGAAACGATGTTCTAGCGCCTACGTAAGTCTCCGTTCTGGGATCCCTTACAGGCGGCCCGTACGGGTCTCCCGGATAGCTGTGAAGCTAGCCTTAAGTGTAGTATTTTAGAATTACAGCTGTGGTACAAATATAATTAGAATTAAAAAATCATCATCATCAGCATTTTAATGTCCCCACTGCTAGAACACAGGCTTCCTCTCTGTGAGAGGGTGTGGACCGTAATCCACCACGCGGGCCCAATGCAGATTGATGGATGTCACATGTCTTCAAATTTTTGGTACTAGGACTTGCCAGTTTCCTCACGATGTTATCCTTCACCGTTTTGAGCGCAGTAGTGATGAAATAATTTACATAAAGTAAAGCGCCTGCCTGGGTTTGAACTCACAACCTACAACTTGTAAGTCGCGACAGTCACCACTGGGCCACCACTGTTCCAAAAAATATGTTAGGGTAATGCCATATGTGACTAACTCTACATTTGACACGATTTGAGTTTTATTTTGCATTGTTTTACGAATTCCACTATTTTTATAGTACTAATTTCAGTAGTTTTGTATAAATATCCTTTAATTAAACCTCCGTGGTAATAAATGTGTACTTTATAACCCCGGTGGCTCTCATGTGTGCCGCTAGTTTGCCTTGCCAAAAACCCGATTCACGCGTTTTAAACCGCTATTATCACTATTAGCCAAGGTCTTTAGACCTGTAACAAGGTTCATACACACGGAACCTGACCAAGTCTGTAGTTACACGATGGCCGCCTGTCAACGGGGACTGACATATGCTGAAACGTGACACGTCCCGGACTTGAGAGGTTAAAAAAGTTAAGGTTTATTTAAACAAATGTAAATGTGACTGACACTTCATGCAAAATGAACTCGTGATGAAGTGTTTTTGAACTACAGATCTTTCTCGATGCATGTTTTATAACTAATTTGTAATAGTAGTCGTAATTTGTGTTTGTATTTGTACATGAAAAAAAATATTGGGATGTGTTGAAATGGAAAACCTTACATTCGTAAAAACTTTTTTATTAGAAAAATAAATTGTGGTTGACACTAATACAGACCAAAACGTCACTGACAAACGTCACTTTGAATTTCAAAATAGTCGTATTTTTTAAATGAAACAGAAACGAATACAGCACAATCATAAGAATGACACTTTACAAAAATAAACTTACTCGTATAAAGAAAAAAATGCTATTTTTGCGTTTAATTACAAAATGCAGAAAATTATACATTCATAGAAACTTTTTTATTAGAAAAATAAATTGTGGTTGACACTAATACAGACCAAAACGTCACTGACAAACGTCACTTTGAATTTCAAAATAGTCGTATTTTTTAAATGAAACAGAAACGAATACAGCACAATCATAAGAATGACACTTTACAAAAATAAACTTACTCGTATAAAGAAAAAAATGCTATTTTTGCGTTTAATTACAAAATGCAGAAAATCATACATTCATAGAAACTTTTTTATTAGAAAAATAAATAGTGGCTGACACTAATACAGACCAAAACGTGACTAACGACACTTGTGAACATCAGAATGACTGGCCAAAATGACCGATCAGCTTTAAAATATTACTAAAATCTAATGCCTATTTGCTACTATTTGATACGTTTGTTTAAATAATTGGTACCTAATTAATAACTGAGAAAATGAATTCAAAAATTGGGCAGTCATTCTGATGTCAAGATGACTACCCACATTTAGAATCTCCACGTAAGGGCTCCAAAATTTCAATTCGCCTTTAAAAAATTAGTACCTATTTGACACTTAAACATATATTTTTTCTAGATTTTTAGGGCATCATTTAGTTCTACCTAATTTTGAGGACAATGAGTCATTTGTATGTTTGCCATTTGTTAATATGACGCTAAGTCATTAAAACCCGCGGGTGCAGTGTTTAATTTTACCTCCAAATTACCACCTCCTTAATTATAGATCAAACAGGTAAGATCAGTATCCTTAAAATCAGCATTTTCAATTTAACCAGTAGATATATTACGCGTGAAAGTGATTTCCTCGGCATTAAAATCATCAGTATAATTTTCTGATATACAATTATTATGATGTTCATTAATAAATGATGAATTAGTACCTGCATTATTACTAGTAACATTACTTTTATCGTTGATCCTTAATTTACCTCTTAATTCAGTTTTTATTGCATTTAGATGACGCCTCTTTGTTCTTGCAGATAGTCCAGAATATTGTCGTGTAGAGCTGCTGTTATTAGCTTCATCATATTCTTCTGTTATCTCTTCCGCCATCTCGATCTCTAGCAAATCTAAACCAGTTTGTTATGACACCTGTGATTCCAGCATCAGTTGCTGTCTCTGCCAACTTGTTTCTTTACACTGCAACTGTAAATATTACGAAGCAGTACTTTAGCATTTCATTTAGAATAACACAATCGATAAATAATAAACCACAAATAATATTACTGGGTAATACGATACCCCTTGATAAGACTGGTTGTCACTTTCGGGCTTCTGACGACCCGTAACGACTGTTAAAGATCCACGATTGATAGCCGGGACCAACAGCTTAACGTGCTTTCCGAGGCACGGAGGAGTCTCAGTATGTAAAGATGGTCACCCATCCATGAATCCCAGCAAACGTAGCTTAAACTGATGGATCGGCCCGTGCAGCTGTTATTACTTAAGCCACGAGCTTCTCCATAAATAAATGAATCTAATATGGTTACATAAATATATCTAATATTATCTGTAATTTTCATAGTCATACCTACTTTCAATGACTTTTGACAATAATTGTAAATTTTTCAAACTAAACTAATTATTTTATCCAGTCCAGTTGCATTGAATTGCCAGAGAGTTGGTGAAAACCCGTTCCAGATTTCTTCTGGTAATTGTGGCAGTTCCTTTGCCACCAACATAGGCCAAAACATTTATCGGCTCATAGTCAATAAGCAATCATAAATAAACGTAAAACAATGTATGTATACTCGTTTATCTATTAAATTTCATATAATAGTAGTATTATAACTACATAGTATATCATCAGTACGTCCAGTGGTCTTGTTTGCTTGTAAAGCTTGTATATTTCTATCAGAATATTGTACTTACCAATATTGTTCTTTGTGTTCTTCATCTTCAAGCCAATTTTCTATTTATCTAATATCGTCAAGTGATTTTAATGGTATGTATATATCTACCAGCAAAGTGGCTGCACTAGACACATGTGTTGAAGGAGAGTGATATTCTCAGTAAAATATCATTTTGAGTTTGCTTCAGGTCCTCCATTGTGGTTTGAATGTGTCCAAGACATTGGGCAATGACATCTAAAATAATAATAATAATAAAGTAATACATTTCCTAGATAGAAGATTCCAAAACAATATAAAAAAGTGTGTGTGTACTTATGCACGCACGTAAGAAGTTATACTTCTTTGGCAAAACCAGATAAAAAACCAAACTGTTACAAAGTTTACAAAACGAAAACAATCATTCTTCATGAACCACAGACCATAGCTAACTTAACGGTGTCGGTTCTAGCTAACTTCAGGCTGTAGGTTTTTGTGACGGTGTGCGCGAGCATCGTAAAAATTTACTCTCATCATTTTGCCCTAACGTACCTAAAGAAGTATAACTTCAAAAAATAGTATGCCTACTACTGTTTCTTTTGATAGATTTAAAGTAAAATAAATTCACAATTTTAAGAAAAACAATGATCCACCATCGTGGATTCTAAAATGAATGTCAGATTTGCAATCGGCACCCCCAAAAACCTATTACACGATACCCATATCGAATCTTTGAGAAAAAGTTGCATCCGCCATCTTGGATTTTAAAATGAATGTCTAATTCACAATCAGCACCCCCAAAAACCTATTACACGATACCCATATCATATTTTAGAGAGAAAGTTGCATCCGCCATCTTGGAATTTAAAATGAATGTCTAATTTGCAATCAGCAACCCCAAAAACCTATTACACGATACCCATATCGAATTTTTGAGAAAAAGTTGCATCCACCATCTTGGATTTTAAAATGAATGTCTAATTCGCAATCAGCACCCCCAAAAACCTATTACACGATACCCATATCGAATTTTTGAGAAAAAGTGGCAGCCGCCATCTTTGATATAAAAATGAATGTCAGATTTGCAATCGGCAGCCCCAAAAACCTTTTACACGATACCCATATCGAATGTTTGAGAAAAAGTTGCATCCGCCATCTTTGATTTCAAAATAAGTGTCAGATTTGTAATCGGCACTCCCAAAAACCTATTAAACGATACCCATATCGAATGTTTGAGTAAAAGTTGCATACGCCATCTTTGATTTTAAAATGACTGTCAGATTTGCAATCGGCGCCCCCGAAAACCTACACGATACCCATATCAATATTATATAATATAATCATATTATTATTATTATTATAACTTCAAAAATAAAAAGGCTGTGACCTACCCGTGTGCAAAATTTCATTCAAATCCCTTCAGCCGTTATTGTGTGATTGACAGGCAAACATACAAACATTCACATTTATAATATTAGTAGGATGTAGGATTGTCGTATTTTATATTAGGGGGTGACATAACCTACCAACACAAGCAATTTTTGCTAAAGAATCAACCTCAAAATTGCGGGTAAAAAATGGTCAAGTAATTGTCAGACTCAATCCCGGGCTGATAAGTTTTAAGTTTTTATATTTCTATGTATTGTAATAATTTTGTGAATACTTATTGTTACTGAAATAATAACTTAATTGTCTGATTAAATAAATAAATAATATTAAATATTATATGCATAGATTTTATTTATTTTGAGGTTGGTCCCATAGTAAAAGTTAGCTGACAAATATTTTGAAATCTTATATTTTCTTACAAGTGACAAACTTTGTTACTTACCAACATTAAAATCTTGTATAAGAGTACATACTGGTGGTAAAATTATTTTTGGCAGCAGATGGCCATCACTGTCAATTTGAAAAGGACGAACTTCCTTGTCCATTTTTCGGTTTCTACTCCTATAACGGTTGAAGCCAATTCCGATCTACTTTCAGCCTTTTTACATTTTTGTCTGACTTTAGAGTCGATCTGTAAAATAATTATTTATTATTAAGGTGTGCAGATACCGGGGCTGTTGTTGTCGTTGATGATACCCAGTAGGTGATTCATGGTCTGGACAGGGGCACCGCACTCACATTGGGTATCAGACCAGTCTATGAATTTTACCAAGTTGTATTTGCAGCGGCCTACCTAAATTTGCAACCCATTGAGTGATTTCCATATAGGCCACTGCAGTTCACGTCCAGGTGGCAGGTGTTCCCTGGGTTCTAAGAAGTCAGGAGCTGGGTGGTATTGGTCTTCCCATGGTTTTCAGGGGTGCATTAAAGGAGCCTTCCCGAGTGGTGTTAACTATATCGTTTTGCCATTCCAAACGCCCTGCACACCCTGGATGGCTAGCAGCTGGTAACGCAGAGTCTAGCTGATCATTCCTTTCACCACAATGGTAAATCCAAACAGCTCTCTTCAGAGCCATGTACAACAGCCCTTTTTAAGGTCACCTAACAATAACAACAACATCTCTGAGGGCACTCACCACAGTCTCTCCAAGTTGCATATTATGTTCATGTATTCAAATGATTTATTTACAATCTGTTTGCAGTAGCCTCAGAATACGAAGGTTTCTAACTCCGGGTTTTAGGAAAGCGGAACAGTTTTTCGTTTTGTTTGGCTGGTGAACAGTCACACTTAAACATTTCCTTCTATTTTTATCCATACCACAAAGGTTCAATTCTCACAAGCTTTTTGAACTCGTGTTACACAAAAAAATGCACTTTATACACACTAAACGGATATTAGTATCTATTAAGTATTTTTATATAGTTGGAACATTATTTCTAGTAAAAACTACCATTCCGAAAGAAAAAAATAACTGTCTCGTCTTGACGTCTGTCACTTTTTTGGCTTTTGTTCCTTGTGGAACAGACTACGGTCAGAGACCATGCTGCCTAGTCATCAGTTAGTTCGTTTTTTTTTTTGTCTTTCTGATTTGTGTATATCTAGTGATTTAGATAATTTTTAGGCATATTTTATTATTATTACATATTTTTCGCTGATATAAATAAGTGTTATTTAAATTAACACTTACAATAATTTACCGGCTATTGCCGATAAATGAAACCAAACGTGAAACGACGCCATTTTAAAAGTGTTATCACATCACAGTGTTGCCAACTCAGTGGATTTTCCACTAGATGTGGTGGTTTAGACTCCTTTTTTTTACTTTTTCCTCCAAACTTAAATTTATTTTCTAAAAAATAATATAAAATTTGGAGGCCCGTAATTCGGAAACGGTGCGTCGGAGGGCCATGCTTCTCAGACCTTAAATTAAATGGTTTCTATGGACAAGGTTAATAAAGTGCTACAATAAAAATGGCTGAAATCAGTTAAAAAAAAAAACTCTAAAAATTTGTCTAAATCCTTTGAAGGGCACTTGGAAATATTTTTGCAATTTTTTTTTTCTTAATTCTTTATTGTACACAAAAATTTTACATATTACATATGGTTACACAATTCATGTACAAAGGCGAGCTTAACTCAATGTTGAGTTTTCTCCCAGCAAACCTTTGAGTGATAGAGAGAGATCACTGTTGAGGGTAGGATCCAGTGTACAATACTTATAAACCTACATAAATAATTCTAAATATATATTATACATATTAATACCAATATAATACTAATATTATGTCAATTTGAAAGGAAGTGCTTTTTTATTTTCTTCTTGAAGACATCTAGAGAAGGACTGTCGCGTAGGGAGTGTGAGAGAGAGTTCCAGAGACGCAATGCAGTAACAGAAAAGGAGCCATTATAGCGGCTGGAAGTGTGACGCGGAATATGAAGGAGAAGAGAATTGGCAGTGCGATAGGGTTTACCCCTCGGAACGAAGTACTCAAACCGTTCACGAAGGTATTGAGAAGAATTAGGATTATGCAGGATAGTATAGAGAAGAGATAGGATAGGGGTATCTCGGCGATGCCAAATTGGCAGCCACCTCAATCTGGTCCGAAACTTCGGCACATGGTCGTACTTGCGGAGGCCAAAAATGAAAAGGATGCATAAGTTCTGCAGCCGCTCGAGTTTGTTAAGGAGTACCTCCGTTGCATCTAGAAAACAGACATCCGCATAGTCTATTAGCGGTTTTTTTTTTTTTTTTTTTGGGGGGTGGGAAATCATCCTATGACTTCTTCCGCTCTAGGGTGGAGCGGAAGGGTGTGTCAGACTCTTACTGACTAAAACCCACCCCTGTTCCTCCCTGCCTCGAGTGCCCGGGGGCGAGGTAACTCTTTCGAATTTATCCTCCACCCCCGGGCAGGCACCGGCCTTGGCAGGCCCCTACACTTTGCTGACAACTCTTTGAGGCGCGCGTGGAACACTACGCGCCGTCGACTCTCGGGCCTGGTGCTGATCGGGCGGCGAGTTACCCATTACTCGCCGTCCGCAGGCCCGGGTCTACGGTGGCCGGAGATCGTTTCGCGGCCCCTGGCGTCTCCTGCGGCGGTCGCGGCTGGGGGCGCTAGGGCGACTCGGCTGTTGCTGAGCCTCCCTAACGTGTGCCGCCTCCCTCTTCGCGAGCATTACTGCTTCGCAGAAGGAGGAGACGGCCTCCCATTCCCTCTCGCTCCGTACCATGGCCTGAACCAGGGCACGGCGCGAGAGGTCGCTGTCGCCTATCGCATCCACGAGGACACGGCGGTGTTCTGCCCAAGCGGGGCAAACCTCCACCGTATGCTCCACCGTGTCCTCTGGGCGATCCTCGCAGTGGAAACACTCAGGGGTCACCTCCGCCTTGATCCGACACAGGTACCTCCCGAAACAGCCGTGTCCGGTGAGCACCTGCGTCAGGAGTCTATTAGCGGTAGGAGAAGAAATTGTGCAAGAGTGACCTTAGTGTGAAATGGAAGAATAATAAGAATTTTTGGAGACGTTTAAGAGACTGAAAAGAGTAGAAAACCCTCTTACTAACGTCAGCATTATGAACCTCCCAAGAGAAGTTAGTGTCTATATGGACGCCTAGGTTTTTAGCGCTTTTCGAGTACAATATGGGCACCGAATCATACACTACTGGCGGGCGAGACTGATGATCTAAAAGGCTGAGCATGTAGCTTGCGACTTAGTTGGGTTCAGTAAGAGTCCAAAGGATTTAGCCAACTTGTTGATATTTTCAAGGTCATCATTGATGGCATCCACAGCGCCAGCGAGTTAACCCATTCTAAAGTGACGGTATAACTGCAAGTCGTCTGCATAGAGATGATAGTTAGAAGTAAAGACCTCAGTGATAGCGTTTATAAAAACTGAGAAAAGAAGAGGAGAGAGGACGCCACCCTAAGGTACAACCGCAGCCAAATCACACCATTCAGAAAAATCCTCATCAGACCGAACATACTGCGAGCGGCCTCGAAGATAAGATTTGAAACACTCAATTACTGGCGCAGAGACATTAAGGGAGGAAAGGATTCCTAAGAGAATGTCATCAATGTCAATGTCATGTCAATGTAAACTGAATTAAAGGCACTGCTGAAGTCCAGTAAAACCAACACTGTCAAGCATTTGTTTTCCATAGCCAGTCTTATATCGTCAGTTATTTTGACAAGAGTTGTCACAGTGCTATGGCCAGGTCTGAAATCAGAGGTAAGGACTCAGCATGCCATTAGAGGATAGATAACAAGACAGTTGCTTCTGAACAACGCTCTCGAGAACTTTGGAAAGGATTGGGATATTGGATATTGGACGGAACTGAGATGGAGAAGAGGGATTTGAAACTTTAGGAAGTGGTAAGACGTGAGCCTTCTTCTAAGCAGAAGGAAACGTGTTAGTGAAAAGAGAAAAAATTACTATGTGAGTTACAACAGGAACTATTTCACTCAAAATAGGTAGGAACATTTGGAACTGAAGACCATAGTCACCTAACGCCTTAATGGAGATGGATTGAAAACATTTCTTAATATCTAGCTCAGTAATTGGGTGGAAAGTGAAAGAAGTATTTGCTGGTAAAGGAAGATTGGAAAGATCACTGAGAGTCGAAGATTTAACATCGATATCGAGTATAATTGGTGATGTAGAAAAGTGCGCATTAAGTGCATTGAGGTCCATTTTATCAGAAGAACTCTTGCTAGAGGCTTTGCCAATACCAATAGTCTTTAAAAATTGCTATACTTGTGTCGGGTTGAAGTTATCAATTGAGTTGTGAATGTGATGCCTTTTGGCATTCCTACACAAACAACTGCAGCGATTTCGCATCTTCTTATAAAGGTCCCAGTTTTCCTCAGTAGCCCGATTCCTGTATAAACGCTTGGCCTTATCACGTTTCGCCATCAGCCGGTCGATTCGGTTCACAGCTCACCGTGAAAACTAAGGTGGAGTGAGCGTGAAGTGAACTGTCATTACACCTTGATTGTATGGATTGACAACCCATTTCACGGTCACTTCACCTAAGTTTTCACGGTGAGATTTTACAGAATAGCTCTACAGGTTTTTTATAGCTGGGGAAAGCCATGGTGCAGGAAGATGTTTGACTCTTACCTTTTTAAGGGGTGCATCATACAAATTCAATATAGTACTGCTGAAAACTGACACCATAGAGTCCATATTCTCGCCGGTGAACACAGAAGACCAGTCAATCCCACCCGCATCAGCCCTCAAACGCTCCAAATCAACGTTTTTAAAACTGCGAAGAAAGAGAAATTTGGCCTTGCGTTGAGGAAGTCAAATTTTATAGGAAAGGTAAATGAGGTCATGGTAGCATTCTGTTACTTTTTTAGTCCACTTTCCTGTTGTTGATCTCATCATGTGACCAGTCCATTTCCATTTTAACTAAATACAAATAACAATAAAAATAAATAAATAATTTTAAAAAAAATTAAGTAATCTAACAATAAACAAGACAAAAATAATTTCAGCACTCAAATCTCGATGCACTCGCCGGCTACATTAGTTTTATAATTAAAAGATAAAAAGCCTGTAGTCCAAACAAAATAAATACACGTTAGTATGTTTCCGAACGAACAAACGAACGAACAAAAAACTAAAAAAATTGAATGACCGACACATGAACGACATAAAACATAAAAATTATAAGTACCTAGTATATTATATACTCAGAAAAATGGAAGACCCGCAACGAAGACTCATCACTTTACTGTCTAGCAAATTCTCTTATCAGGCACTGGCTTCGAAGTTACGGCTGAGGGCTCAGCAACGGGAAACTGAGCCACAAGTTCTTGATATTCCGAAGCAAACTCAATCTTCCGTCGCGATTTTTCGGAAACCTGGATGACAATCTTCCCCTCAGACGTCCAACACTTATGTATTCCGAAGTACTTCCGAGCATTCATAAAAATATCGTGTCTGAGCTTAGTCAGGAACTCAGAAAGCGTTAAACCAGAGCCTTTCAGCTTGGTTGTTATTTCGCCACACCTCATTCCTTACGATGCGGCTTTCAAATCTAACTAAGAGGGGACGAGGTTTGCTGGTGTTGCTTCCAAGGCGGTGACAGGCTGTTATATCTTTAGAGGCGACGTTGGCCATTTCCAGACGCTCCGACAAAACCTTCAGGAAACCATTGCTTAGATCTGCTCCCTTGTCCTCACTCAGGCCATGCAACAGAAGAACCTTAGCACGGGTTGTCATTTCGTGCCTATCCAGCCAAACACAAGCAACTCCATCTGGGATTTCAGTGAACTCAATGTTTTCCAAACTAGGGTCTTCAACTCAGTGAAGTCCTTGGATAGGCTGGCAATAGTCTTATGTGAAGCTTCACCACTGGCATTCTTCAAGTCTTCCTCATGTTGTGACATTCTTGAAGCAAATGTAGGAGACAGCTCCTCCACAGTGCTTGACGATTTGGAGTACAGGTCCATTTCAGCAAAGAGCAGTGCTTGCAGTGTAGGGAAGTGGTGTCAAGGAGATTTGATGAACTGACTGAGTGCACCAGAGGTTAATGTACTACTTTATTATGTTTCTTGCATTTAAAAGTTGTTTTTAATATTTTATTAAATTAATTATATGAGAGCTCAAAATTGTAACTGTATTATTTGGGACTACCCTCCAATTACTCAATTTTTTCTCAATAATTTCTCGAGATTTTTACATCATATCATGGTTTTCGACTAGGGCAACAATTTCTTCCTTGAAAAGATTTTCATCCGAGCAACTATTTTGAAAATATGGAGCGTTTTGTAAAAAATAAAATAAAATTTGGAGGCCTATAACTCGGGAACGGTGCGTCGGAGGGCCATGCTTCTCAGAGCCTAAATGGTTTCTACGGACAAGGTTAATAAGGTGCTCCAATAAAACAGGCCGAAATCTGTTAAAAAAAATCTCTGAAAATTTTAATGATCCGGCCCGACACTTAGAAGAATTTTGCAATCATTTTTTTTTTCTCAATAATTTCTCGAGTTTTTTACATTATTTCATGGTTTTCGAGTAGAGCAACAATTTATTTCTTAAAAGATTTTCATCCGAGCAACCATTTTGAAAATATGGATCGTTTTGTAAAAAATAAAATAAAATTTGGAGGCCCATAACTCGAGAACGGTGCGTCGGAGGGCCATGCTTCTCAGATCCCAAATGGTTTCTATGAACAAGGTTAGTAAGGTGCTGCAATAAAAAGGGCAGAAATCTGTTAAAAAAAAATCTCTGAAAATTTTACTAAGTCCTTTGATGATCGCCGACACTTAGAAAAATTTTGCAGTAAATTTTTTTTCTTAAATAATTTCTCGAGTTTTTACATTATCTCATGGTTTTCGAGTAGAGCAACAATTTCTTTCTTAAAAGATTTTCATCCGAGCAACTATTTTGAAAATATGGATCGTTTTGTAAAAAATAAAATAAAATTTGGAGGCCCATAACTCGGGAACGGTGCGTCGGAGGGCCATGCTTCTCAGATCCCAAATGGTTTCTATGAACAAGGTTAGTAAGGTGCTGCAATAAAAAGGGCAGAAATCTGTTAAAAAAAATATCTGAAAATTTTACTAAGTCCTTTGATGATCGCCGACACTTAGAAAAATTTTGCAGTAAATTTTTTTTCTTAAATAATTTCTCGAGTTTTTACATTATCTCATGGTTTTCGAGTAGAGCAACAATTTCTTTCTTAAAAGATTTTCATCCGAGCAACCATTTTGAAAATATGGATCGTTTTGTAAAAAATAAAATAAAATTTGGAGACCCATAACTCGGGAACGGTGCGTCGGAGGGCCATCCTTCTCAGAGGATAAATGGTTTATATGGACATGGTTAGTAAGGTGCTGCAATAAAAAGGGCAGAAATATGTAAAAAAAAAATCTCTGAAAATTTTACTAAGTCCTTTGATGATCCAGCCCGACACTTAGAAGAATTTTGCAATCATTTTTTTTTCTCAATCATTTTTCGAGTTTTTTACATTATTTCATGGTTTTCGAGTAGAGCAACAATTTATTTCTTAAAAGATTTTCATCCGAGCAACCATTTTGAAAATATGGATCGTTTTGTAAAAAATAAAATAAAATTTGGAGGCCCATAACTCGAGAACGGTGCGTCGGAGGGCCATGCTTCTCAGATCCGAAATGGTTTCTATGAATAAGGTTAGTATGGTGCTGCAATAAAAAGGGCAGAAATCTGTTAAAAAAAATATCTGAAAATTTTACTAAGTCCTTTGATGATCGCCGACACTTAGAAAAATTTTGCAGTAAATTTTTTTTCTTAAATAATTTCTCGAGTTTTTACATTATCTCATGGTTTTCGAGTAGAGCAACAATTTCTTTCTTAAAAGATTTTCATCCGAGCAACCATTTTGAAAATATGGATCGTTTTGTAAAAAATAAAATAAAATTTGGAGGCCCATAACTCGGGAACGGTGCGTCGGAGGGCCATGCTTCTCAGAGCCTTAATGGTTTCTATGGACAAGGTTAGTAAGGTGCTGTAATAATAAGGGCAGAAATCTGTTAAAAAAAATCTCTGAAAATTTTACTAAGTCCTTTGATGATCGCCGACACTTAGAAAAATTTTACAATAATTTTTTTTTTTTAAATAATTTCTCGAGTTTTTTACATTATCTCATGGTTTTCGAGTAGAGCAACAATTTCTTTCTTGAAAAGATTTTCATCCGAGCAACCATTTTGAAAATATGGATCGTTTTGTAAAAAATAAAATAAAATTTGGAGGCCCATAACTCGAGAACGGTGCGTCGGAGGGCCATCCTTCTCAGAGCCTAAATGGTTTCTATGGACAAGGTTAGTAAGGTGCTACAATAAAAAGGGCAGAAATCTATTAAAAAAAAAATCTCTGAAAATTTTACTAAGTCCTTTGATGATCCGGCCCGACACTTAGAAGAATTTTGCAATAATTTTTTTTTCTTAATAATTTTTCGAGTTTTTTTCATTATCTCATGGTTTTCGAGTAGAGCAACAATTTCTTTCTTGAAAAGATTTTCATCCGAGCAACCATTTTGAAAATATGGAGCGTTTTGTAAAAACTTTGGCGTAATGTAATATTTAACTGCATTGGGCAGTCATTGGCCCAATGCAGTTGATATTTGTAGGGCCTACGTTATAAGCACTGCAAAAACGCCAACAGCTTTTAAGTAAAGGTAGGCAGTAGTAGCATTGGCCCAACGTTGGTAAATGGTTGGTATAATGATAATAATTTACTGCGTTGGGTCATTGTAAGTTTGATGTAGGGAATCTAACTAACTATATCCCAACGGATTCCCCACTGTTGGCCACTTGATGCCAACAGAAAATGCTACTAGGGCGCTTAGGGCTAGCGTAGATGCGCGCGTCTGTGTGAGTGTGCCGTTTCGAACGTTTGTACGTAGTTTCCGTATTGTCCATATTTATGCTGAGTCTTGGCAAAGGGTTCTGAACACAGACATACACGTGTCCAAGGATAATCGGGATTGTATGGCCACAGCTGTGATATTATTTGTGGAATCTTCTGTCTGGACCTTGATCTTTGATCTTTGGATGATGGGTAATGATTTTTCATCATCAATTGTAAGTGCTGCATACAATTTTCTATGGGACTGTCATGAAACATAATCTAATGTCACAGTGATCTTATTAAATGTGAGAAGTGAAGACTTACTGGATGTATTATTATTTTACCACAATCATTCCTCATGCAATGAACCTGAAGATCGGTCCTTAGGGTTTCATGAAGAAATCTAACTCTGACGCTAGCCAATGTAAGGAAAAAAATCCTTTACAAAGTTAGGTGTAGAGACGTCAATCGATCGTCCATCGAAGTTTGAGCGACCAAAGGTCACTAATACAGTGAAATATGAAGGCTGGCAGCGCGGGGACTGTCGAAAGGCGACTCGAACAACCAAGCAGTTCGATTTGGTATTGATGTTCTATTTTAAGTTGTTCTATCTCATGGAGGCCGGTTGGTCTTGTATGTATGTGTAGGTTCACGTACACATTGTTTCTGTGTGCGTAAGATATTTTTCATGACACCGAGCGAGTTTTTGATATAACTGTTTTGGTCTCTGGAAGTTGCCCACTCGATACTAGAGGCGTCGAATATTTAATTTTCAATCTTTTTTTATTTAATAAAGAAATTAGATCCTGCTTCTGCCCTTAGAAAAGAACGACTGTCCTCAAGAAAGTCATAGAAAATGATGGAAAATTCCAAAAAATATTTTAATTTCCATACAAAGTGTTTTTCGGAATTGACTTTGACTTTTTAGTATTTAAAATATGACCACCCGTTTCCAATACACCCTTTTTTTTGGCTGGTGGAAAATCATCCAATGACTTCTTCCGCTCTAGGTGGAGCGGGAGGGCGTGTCAGACTCTTACTGACTAAAACCCACCTCTGTTCCTTCCCTGCCTGAGTGCCAAGGGGTGCGGTAACTCATTTTCAGAATTTATCCGCTACCCCTAGGCATACCTTGAGAGGTTAGCTTGCGTATTCTGCGCTGAGCTCACGTAACGCGTCGTATGTCCATCCAGTAATAGGACTCGCCCATCAAGGAGCGCTGTCCGAAATTAGACGCATTATTAATTTATTACACATAAAACAACAGGTATTTTACTAATTCACGTATACTAAAAGATAAATAGTTAAATTATGCTATAAAATAGTGAAGATTTCATAAAAATACGCTTAATAGTTTTTACGTGATTCTCAATTTTTTATCTGCGTTAGACATAACTTTACAAATTAATTACTTAAAAAATATAATTTCAATTGTCTAGAGTAACATATATTTTTTTCAAAGAAATAAGACTAGTCGTTTAGACGCGTGTGTTCAATTAAAAATCATTAAAAGTCGTATAACTGCGCCTTAAAGCTGTGATATTATCACTATATTATTACAAAACAAAATCCCCCGCTGCGTTTGTCTGTCTGACCGCGATAAACTCAAAAAATACTGAACGGATTTTCATGCAGTTTTCGCCAGTAAATATTTTTCATGAGGAAGTATAATTTAAATGAAAGACAGACGTAAGATGAATAAATAAATATATTTCTACCCATGCGAAGCTGAAGCGGGTCGAACGTAATTTTATAAATGGAGCCATTTGAGGTATCATCCTATGCTCTAGTCCGCAGTGAACCAAAAGCAACGTGATGTAACTAATTTAAATTATTAAAAACCATTAATTATTAAACGCCCTGTAGCCTTTGGCAGTGCCTTCACCAGCGTGCATGTCGGCGAATATCCCGCAAACCAAATATCCCGCAAACCAAATTTCAGGATTTAGAATGAGGCTTCACCCGCGTGATACCTAAGTGTGCTATTTTTTCAAAGGAACATTATACCGGGCAAGTATAATGTAATTCTTAGCCCTAATTCACCCAAATCCGTTCAGCAATTGAGGCGAACACTCAAACATATAAGAAGTAGAGTCATCATCATCATCATTTCAGCCGGAAGAAGTCTACTGCTGGAAATAGCTCCCCAAGTGTCGCCACAACGTCCGCTCTTGTGGGTCTCGCATCCATCGGGTTCCCGCGCCCTTCACCAGATCATCAGGCCTTCAAACGCTGCGTCTGAGAAGTACGAACTGCCATGCTCGTTCATATAAAAAAAAGCCGTTACATTATATGCCACATGGTACTCATATTTACATAAAAAACTTTTTTTACAAAAAAACAACCGACTTCCAAAAAAGAAAATACACTAAAAATTAAAAAATAACTTTAATTTCGGCAGTCGGTGTTTGTATTTTATTTCTTCGTTATTTGACAACAACTTCCGAAATTAAAGTTATTTTTTTAATTTTTAGTGTACTTTCTTTTTGGAAGTCGGTTGTTTTTTTTTGTTAAAAAGTTTTTTATTTTTCAATTTTTAGTTGTTATACTCCAGAACTAAAAATTCCAATAACATGAAACGTGGAATTTAAACATAGTCGTAATTGGAGAATACAAAAACGTCATCTAGGTATACGTATTTCTCGTTTTTGTTCAGTTTCTCAAAAAGCGCTGAAGCAATTTTGATAAAATTTATATGGGACTGTCTCGGGAGTAATATGCTTTCGGTTAAAAAAAGAATTTTGAAAATCGGTCTACAACTGACGGAGAAATCGGCGGACATACATAAATAAAAACATACAGTCGAACATAGAACCTCCTCCTTTTTCGAAAGTCGGTTAAAAATTAGAAATGATTCATAATTATACAATACTATAACTTTTGAAAAGTAAAAAAAAAAAACAAATACGTTAAACATTTACTTCGAAAAAAAAATTATTGATAAAAAAACCATGTCTATAAAAATAAAAGGAAGAGCATCTCTTCCAAATGTACAAATATAAAAAAAAGAATTAACCAGTGGACCCAAGTGGCTGTGACTGTGGAGCAGGACCACCAGGGCATTAAACCAAGCATTTTATCAAGGATATAATCCCCCCCCTCCAATTTATATTATGCTTGTCTACATAGTGTGGGTTTTACTCATGTTTTAAATTTTGTCTCATTTAGTTGGAGAATGTGTAGTGGCATTTTGTTATAAACTTTTACACAGAACCCCATAAAACAGTTCTGTAGGTACTTTAGCCAATCTGAATCGAGATTGATCTAATTTGTTCGTAAGTCTCGTATTAAAATTATGCCTGTCACTTATCTTAGTAAAGAGATGCAGATTTTTCCGATTAACTAAATAATCAATTAAGTAATCCATTAAATTCAGTTGTAAAAGCTCTTTTCCAACATGACACCTCGGTATGCACATTTAATTCGCGTCATTTCACCGGACATTAATTTCGGAAAATGTAATTACACACACCGAGTGAACAAGCGTAAAGCAAGATAACGCTTGACTGATGGCCGCCGTAATTATAAATCATTATTAAACATCTACGGCCTAATAACACGCACGCATAATGTTAATGCGGCGAGTAACCTATATCGGCGGTGTATTTATATACCAAGCATTAATTAACCTCTTACAAGAGCGGATAAGTTGTATGGAGCATGTATCGACATGGGCCGTTGGCCCAGATGGTGCATAATCTGAATCCGTATAGAGCAGGGCACTGGGCACCGGCCACCCGTCCTGTGCCTGTAACAGAACCGCCTCCATCTGAGGCATTTGCATAGAAATTAACTAACCAACCGACCGATCGACCGACATTTCACACAGAATAAATAACCCAACCAGCCAGCCAGCCACGCTACATCTTTACAGACTTCCCTAATGAAACGTTGGAGCAAATCCTACTTTGTTTCAAACCTCGTTTCAGTTTCGCTTTTGTCTAAATTTTTTACTCGCGCCGACGAAAAAGTAAGTACTACATAAATGGGCAAAAACGGAGAAAAAAAAATGTTGTTACGCGAAAATGTATGCCTATCTTGATAGAAAGACGAAAAAAACTTTTTATGTGTAAACCTAAGGCTCGTGTTTCTTGTCGGGTTTTACATAGTTTTAAAGAAACAACAAAGTAATGACGCAGTTTTTTAGACGAATAATTTACCGTAGTTTGTTTCAGTATTGTTTTACGTAGTCGTTAAACTGGTGGGCTGACATTTCGTTAATTTATTAATGCTCGATCGATGCTACCGCTCGATCCTTATGCATTAGAAAAGACGAAGAATAGTGAAGTCAATTACTAGGACAAGCTTGTTGGCATCAATAATGACTGATGGAAAAAACTGAAGGAAACTAGCTGCACAGGTGGCCCGATGATTTGAAGTAAGTGGATCACAATGGGCACAGTTATACAATATGCAGCTGTTAGCCGATGTTAGTTGGATTTTGCCACACATTTTCCAGACGAATTTTCTTTTTGTCCGTTGTTGACTTGTTCACCGGGTAACATGAATGTTTAAGCCTTTCGCTTTTGCTAGCTATAAACTAAAAAAAATTGTATATTCTTAATTGTTTCTAGGTAACTGACTCATTTTTTTAGGGTTCCGTATAGTCCTAACAAGAACAAGGAACTTTTATACTTTCAATCTGTCTATTTATACTAGAAACCTGCAATATTTCATGGAAAAAACGGAACAATAAAATCCTGAAAAAGGTATTTTTTTAAAAGCTAAACTGTTAGCTTGAAAATTGTGAAAAAAATCGACGAACTTTGAAGGGAAACTATCACAGCCAAGTTAGTTCCGTTAGTTTAAGAGTAATAGTCACCCAATTTGTGAAATAAAAAAAAAAGACAATCCTTCTGAAAAAAAAACCTTTGATGAAGTTATTACTTATTTAATATTTTAAACGTAGTAAAGTAAACGTGTAAAATTTTGTTTTTTTTTTATCGTTTTTAATGTAAACCTCCGTTAAACCTTTTTTTGTTTTTGTCGTCAAAAAGTAACTTTATCCAAAATCGAAAAGGGAAGGAAACTTTTTTACAAAAAAAAACAACCGACTTCCAAAAAAAAATACACTGAAAATTAATAAATAACTTTAATTTCGGAAGTCGGTGTTTGTATTTTACTTCTTCGTTATTTGACACCGACTTCCGAAATTAAAGTTATTTATTAATTTTTAGTGTATTTTTTTTTTGGAAGTCGGTTGTTTTTTTTGTAAAAAAGTTTTTTATTTATCACTTTTTAGTTGTTATACCTCAGAACTAAAAACCCCAATATAATGGAACGTGGAATTTAAACATTTGGAGAACACCAAAACGTCATCGAGGTACACGTATTTTCCGTTTTTTGTTCAGTTTCTCAAAAAGCGCTGAAGCAACTTCGATAAAATTTATATGGGACCACCTCGGGAGTATATTCTTTCAGGTAAAAAAAGAATTTTGAAAATTAGTTCACAACTGACGGAGAAATCGCGTAACATACATGCAAAAAAAAAAAAAAACATGCAGACGAATTGAGAACCTCCTCCTTTTGGAAGTCGGTTAAAAATAAAAACAGAAAAATAGCCAATTTTATAGCTATGCAAGGTTTGTCGATCAGCTATAAATATTTGCAGTTATCGTTGCTGTAAACAAAGTCCCGAGCGATACATTCAAATATTTATACATTTCATGTTTTATCGTAAAGTAATGTGGGATGAGATTATGCAATAAAGACTCCGCTCTCACACAAAGGGTATAAAAACAGTATTGTTGCATTACCGTGAGTGCGAACGACAATACATGGTATGTAATAATGAAATATGTATGTTGCAGAAAATCATTGTTCGTACAGGGTTTTCATGGCCTGTAATTCTTGGAAATGTCATAAAATGTGACGTGTCTTTCAAAAATACCAGGACCATCAAAACATGGCGGAATTGATGATAATTTCTCAGATAAAGACATTCCTTTTACACTAAGATGACAACAGCCTGAATATATCAATTTTACACCTAAGTGAATCAATAGAGTTCGCGGAAAAGATAATTCAACCTTATTTTGGTTAGTAAGAGGCGTAAAGGAGAAAACAGAATAAAGTTTAGGTAGAAAACCTAATCAAAAAAGCTCTTCTGTAAAAAGCTTTTGACTTCGAACTTCCTTTGTCATATTAAATTTTTAGGGTTCCGAGTCCAAACAAGGACAAGGAACCCTTAACCCGATCTGCCCGTTTGTCCGTCTAAGGCATAGCATGCCAAGAAAAACGATATTATAAAATTTTGAAAAAAAAAAATATGGAAGCTCCCTTACATGTAAAGAGGGGATAATTTTTTTTTCGCCTATCCTATAGGGTGGGGTATCGCTAGATAGGTCTTTCAAAAGCATTGCGAGGTTATTAAGACTATTTTTGGATTCAGTTATTCATTTGCGAAATAATAAATTTTAAAGTGACATTTTTTTTCGAGTCAAGCGCCCCCCTCACTATATTATGCTAAACTGCTGGCTTAAAAAATCTAAAAAAAAAATCGTGACGGTAGTATATACTACCGTCACGATTTTTTTTTGCGATAATTTTCCTTCAAAATTTTGAAGTTAAAGTTTGAAGGAAAATTAACTCGGCTAAGTTAACTGTGTTAGTTTAAGAGTAGGTAATAGTCGCCTAACTTATATAATGTACCTACTTGAAAAATCTGGTACAAAACACAATTCGTGCTGTAACAGGCGTCTATGGAACCACTGTGCGTGGCCCGATACGCACTTGGCTGGTTTTTAACTATTAATAAATAAAATTAAAACTAAAGAACACTCGAACAGAGGGACGTCATTTTTTTTTTTGTATTTTTCAGTAAACCATTTCATTTGATATCATCGGAATGAATAAAAAACGGCCAAGTGAGTGTCAGACTGCCCACATTTAGGATTACGTACCAAATGTATTTTTGACTATTTGTATGGCTTTGGGTCAACATGATACTTATACTGTGAAAATTTGAAGACTGTAGTTCCAACCGTTTGGCTGAAAAACCTGTGTGACAGACGACGGACAGATAAACCGGAGCAATGTGTCTTTAATTTCTATGATCGTTTTACATAGTTATCGGTGAAGCTAATAAAAACGTTAAAATAGTTGTAGTCTTAAAAGTAAGTCCTAAAAGTCCCAAACTAAGTCCTAAGTTTTAGGAACGAAATTAATGTGACGCGTGATTGGTTTTATTAGTTTTACGAGCCAATCAATTTATCTGCTTTTAATTTGTGACGAGTCGATATTTATTGCAGCGACCGAGTGGAAGACTGCTACGGATCTCATATTTTCTCAAATCAAACTGACAGTTTTTCCTGTTCGTAGGTTCTTCTACAAAACATATAAAACCCAACATGACCTGCTTTTTTTTTGTGGGGTGGGAAATCATCCAATGACTTCTCCCGCTCTGGGTGGAGCGGGAGGGCGTGTCAGACTCTTACTGACTAAAACCCACCTCTGTTCCTTCCTGACCTTAGTGCCCGGGGGCGAGGTAACTCTGTTTCGAATTTATCCTCAACCCCCGGGCAGGCATCGGCCATGACAGGCCCCGTCCTAATTGCTGACAACTATTTGAGGCGCGCGTGGAACACTACACGCCGTCGACTCTCGGGCCTGGTGCTGATCGGACGGCGAGGCACCCATTACTCGCCGTCCGCAGGCCCGGGGAACATGACCTGCTAAGGAGCACAATAAACCTAACAAAACACATAATGCTCTTGTGTTAACCCTATAACTCCATTGGAGTTACAACTGTGAGCCGCCATGATGGTTTTGAAACAAAGGTTTACGTCAACAGCCTTGATGACGTCCGGTGTTAAAACATCCTTTAGTTGGATGTGACGCGCGTATTGTGATAAATGTGTCAATGTCGGTTAGTGCCTTTTGTTAATGACTAGCACTTCGCCCGCGATTTTGTCTGCATGGAAAAATTGTGATTGCTCGGCTAATATGCATGATAAAAATATAATTTACGCATAGCCTATAGCACCGGCAAATAGTCTAGCTTTCTACCCGTGAAAAAAGTTTTACAAATGGATCATAAGTTACGGAGTTTACCACATACAAACTTACACATAACCCGTCAAGCCCCTCATTAGCAGACACAATTAAAAATCTATTGTTACGTCTCCTTAAGGAGACGTGAGGGGCCTGACGGATTAATGACCTCTCTACAATATTAGGATAGATGGTGGATCTAGACTTTGTCATGCAAACATTTGCTGAATGGTACTTACGTATACATGGATATTTTGATTAGTTTGGTCTCAATTTTTAAGCCTGGAATAATCTGTTATTCATGGTGATTTATTTAAGCATGGTGACTATTTTAGTTTCTATAAGAGGTGTCTTACACTGTATTCCTAGGCATGTCTGAGACTTGGAATTTAAATTGTGCGATGCCATTCCCATAAAGGCTAAGGAATTCGGATGACCGACGGCAGGCTATTTCTCTACAAGTCTATGAACCACAAATGTGACGTAATATCCAAAAATCAGCCCTTTCATGCAATTTTCGTCACTAGCCTCTCGGACCACGACCGCGTATAGGAATACGCAGCGTTGGTAATCTACTATGAGGTAGGCCTAGGACCTGATGAGGACCGCGAGGAGGCTTTATAGTCATTGCCCGAGAGGAGGCTTTATAGTCATTGACCGAGAGGAGGCTTTATAGTCATTGACCGCGAGGAGGCTTTATAGTCATTGACCGAGAGGAGGCTTTATAGTCATTGACCGCGAGGAGGCTTTATAGTCGTTGACCGCGAGGAGGCTTTACAGTCATTGACCGCGAGGAGGCTTTATAGTCATTGATCGCGAGGAGGCTTTATAGTCATTGACCGCGAATCGCGAGTGAAAAGCAAAGGACTGGTCCTGGCGACGTTTCGTGGAGGCTTATGTCCAGTAGAGAACGTCTTCCGGCTGATATGATGATAGTGACGCTGGTACAATCCCTCACAGTAAATGTACCGCTATGTCCTTTTTAGGGTACCCGAAGGGTAACCAACGGGACCCTATTACTATGCCTCCGCTGTCCGTCCGTCTATCAGCGGGCTGTATCTCACGATCCGTAGTAGCTACACAGTTGAAATTTTCACAGAATGTGTACATAAAATACGTGCATAACATGTGTATAGCAGCAACAGAAATGTGTTGCCGCTGTAACAAAAAATAATAAAAATAAATTAAAAATTAAAGGGGTCTCCCTACCCCCTTTAAATTTTTTATTTATTTTTATCATTTGTTAATAGAGCGGCTATAGAAATACACGCTGTGTGGAAATTTCAACTGTCTGCCTATTACGGATCATGAGATACAGCCAAAAAATAAACCAAAAAAGACACGTTTCTAGAAAGGAGTTTTTTTGTTTTTTCAGTTACTACTAGTACGGAACCCCTCGTGTCGAGTCCGACTCGCACCTGGCCAGGTTTTTTTTTGGTTGGGTGGGATATCATCAGACCTTTACTGACTGAAACCTACCCCTGTTCCTTCAGTTGCCTCTGTGCTAAGGGCCGAGGTAACTCCATTTCGAATTTCTCCGCGACCGAACACAGCATGTGTGTTATGTGAGTAGTTATGACATGATTCCATAATTATAACTGTGAACAAAGCAAAATGCAGTTACAATAAAATTAAATTGAATGAAATCCTAACTGGGTTGTCAGTGATTATGAATAGTGATCCTTATCGAGCAATTTCACTTTGTAAAGCGATGTTTACGTTGTCCGGAAATTGTATTATAGTGCATGTTGTAATAAACCAAGCAAATACGAACTAGGTCCGCTGTTTGTGACAGGAATTGTTTAAAATAAACAAGCTGCTTTTGAAGGATTTTTTGTGGGTTTTTTTCCAGTGAAGTTTAGTGGCTGTTTTAATTATTCGCAAAATGATTCCTAGTGGATATTGTGATGTAAAGTTGGTGTAGTTTTGTGTCTCAAGGGTCTACGTTATTAGACAGTATGTGGAATCATTGAAACAGGCGCGATATCGGTAAAATAAAGTGGCGAATTTTATCGTAGTATTGACTACCTCAGTGAAGCTTGCCGAGAAGGCTGACTCGACACATTTGATGCTAAATACTGCAAAATATTAGAATGTGTTACATCCGCATTCTAATGGAAAACAAAGTGACTGTATTCTGTATCTAAAACTATTTATACCTACTTTCTAAACTTGACACTGGCTCAATGCAAAAACGGTGCGAAGCCAAAAAAAAAAAAAAAACAGTGGCGCTTCGGGAGTGCAGACAGAAGTGAAAACTTGAACAAAAATGTAAAACGCGCCTAAAGAAGTTTTCACTTGAATCCGCTACGAGTGCTACGCGTTGCAGCACTCGTAGCGGATCGCGTAGTGGTGTCGATAACAGTGACGTGAGTTCAATTGTTTTTTCCATCTCAAAAATGCCCAACGCGCCTAAAGAAGTTTTCACTTCAAAAACTCCTTTGATATATTTTATTAAATAACAATTTTTTTTTTATAACAATATTCCACAACTATCACACAACGCCATCTAGTCCCAAGCTAAGCAGAGCTTGTGTTATGGGTACTAGACAACTGATAAACATACTTATATATTTCTAAATACATACATATTATAGATAAATTACACCCAGACACAGAACAAATGATCGTGCTCATTACACAAACATTTGTCCTGGGTGGGAATCGAACCCACGACCTCCGGCATAGCAGTCAGGGTCACTAACCACTAGACCAACAGGCCAGTCAAATTTTGAATGGTAATTTATTTTCGTGAGACGTTTATACTGATTAAAATAAAATCTCTTCTTTTAATGGGAGTTTAATTATTTCCTGTCTAGAATAATACCTAAGGTTATTAATTTAAATAGGTAGGTTAGTATCCTACCTACCTAAATTAGTAACGCGAAGCCGCTGGCGCGAAACGGCTTCACTCGCGTGGAATCAGTACGTCATTATAAAATATAGTCTATGTGGTATTCTAGACTATAATCTATCTCTATGCAAAATATCATCCAGATCCATTCAGCGATTCTGGCGTGATTGAGTAACAAACATCCATCCAAACTTTCCAATTTATTAGATTATTGGGATTATGCCTAAAAACGTCAGGCCCGTGGCGACACATTTTCTCAACCTGTAGTGATCAAACCCAGTCTCATTGGATGCAGTTGAATACCAGTATGTTAAATGGAGTCGCTCCATATAAAATACATATCGCCTCTCTCCAGCTGCCTTCCTTTCCATTTTTAAAGAAAACTAACTTTTATCCAAAGCTAAAACCCGTGGCCCATTCCACAGAAATTGTGAATTTCGGCTTAAAAATTTATAGTGTTGCCTGGAAGAGATCGCAGAATGCGATAAGGCTGCCCATTATATTTGCTTTAGTTTTAAGTTTCTTTATGTTATGCTCTGTTTTATGTTATACGCTGTTTGAAGCTGGACTGGGCTCACAAAGGTATTAAAATAGGCAAGAGTTACCTAAACCATCTAAGGTTCGCAGAAGATATTGTCATACTGGCCGAAACACCGAACACACTAGAGGAAATGATATGCTCATTAGCCAGGGAAAGCTCCAAGATAGGTCTGGAAATGAATGCAAACAAGACTAGAGTAATGACGAATAGCTATGAAAAATCAAGGGAAATTGCATAGAATATGTAAAAACTTATACATACCTAGGAAAACAAGTGACAGATAACGAGAGGAAATACAAAGGAGAGTAAACATCACATGGCAAAAATATTGGTCACTAAAAGAAATCCTAAAAGGTCACTACTCCCTGAATCTCAAGAAAGTAGTAATGGACACCTGTCTATTATACGGCTGCCAAACATGGGTTCAAACTAACAGAACCAAACAAAAAAGTTACAACCACCCAGAGAGCAATGGAGAGGAGCATGCTAGGAATGAGAAAAATTCACAAGGTACGCAGTACAAAAATTAGGAAAAAGTCAATGCTGACAGATGCTCTAACACAAGCACTAGCACTAAAGTGGCGATGGGCAGGACATATCGCAAGGCTCACTGACGACAGATGGAAGATACGAACCACTAACTGGAAAGGACCACCAGGGAAAAGAAAGGTTGGGAGACCATACAAACGGTGGGCAGACGACATAGCCCAGACTGCTGGCACAAACTGGCAGACCCCTGCCAAAGATCGGGAGCATTGGAAGCGGATGGAGGAGGCCTTTGCCCGATAAGGGACTACATCTCGAACAGATACCCAAACAACTAACACTACTAACTAGAATAAGACAAACACTAACACAACTAACACTTATTTCATTTAAAAATTGTAAATATCATGAGATTAGAAATAAAAGGCTTATTATTATTATGTTATGCTCATGCATGGTATACAATACAAAATAAAATAAATAAAGAAAATAAATAAATAATAAATAGTGTAGCTTTCCAGCAGTGAAATTCCATCATTTTCAAGATTTAGTTTTACAAACACAAGTCAACATTGTAAACACTTTTTGAAATTGAACAAGCAATTACTTTGGTTTGACCTTTTCCGTACACCACCGATAAGTACAAAGGTACACAAATAGACTACACAGACAGCTATTTCATTTTTATGGTTACTTAAACAGATAACATTTTTTCGCAAAGATTCAATGTTTTATTCTTAACAATAATTTAAAATTTTCAAAAAACCCCACTGAAAATAATTTGTTTGGAACTTTTCCGTTGTTTTTTCGAGTCGGGTTTTTTTTTGTATCCTACAATTTAGTGAGTTATATTTCTGAAATCGCCTCCTCAAGCCCTTCATTATAATGTCTAGGTAACATGACCATGGCACAAAAAACGCACATTTAGGGTTCCGTATCAAATGAGGGAATTATCAAAGAAAAATCAGATTTATCAATTTATTTGTATTTGTAGTAGTACTAGTAATATATACGTAATTATAAACATAATCACCAAATTACAAGTTTATAGGTCAATGAGAACCTGGGAAGTTAAACATTCTTCAGACTACAATTTTATGACAGACGACAGACAACCACACAGACAGACGGACACGTGAGTGACAGCAATAGAGCTCCGTTTGGACTCTGGTACGAAACCCTAAGAAACGACCACACTTACCATAAGGCGGACGCCATTTTGATAGCCTGTCACTTCGGCTGTCAAGACCAACCTAATGCTACCTCATTTGTAAAATCCATCCAGCCGTTTAGGCTACAAAGCGTGCCAAAGAAATAGACGTACAAACATAGCGTCGAAAAATATTACTCTCCTTCTGGGAAAGTTGGGTAATTTTAATTAAGAAACATGACGTGACTGGGATATAGTGCGTTAAACAATATTAAATCTTCAATCATAGAAAATGTAGTCATGCCTTTAACATATATTTAATAATTCTTTCATATTTCGCGTGTGTTAGTACATTTACATCAGAAGTGTTATTACGCAAATTCAGTAGACTTTTAAAAAGCTTACACTGAAGTAAAAGTCTGTCATAAATTCTTTAGCCCCCAAGCGCTGAATATTTTAAAAACGTTTTTGGTTTCTATACGACTTTTTTGCATATTTCTCTTGATAAAATATTTCATAATAATATCTAGATTTGTGGTCGAGGGCGAGGATACCTAGTGAAGGTGACTGGGGAGTAAAGTATAACTGTAGAATATAGTAGGGTACTCTGAAATATTGACAGAACAAAATATGTTTTCGTTGGGATTGTATTTTTGTTTGTAGTGTTTTTTTCACTGGCAATATTTCTGACGTACACAGACTTGACTAAAATAATGTTAAATAGAAATTAATTTTCTTTTTTACTGCAGAAAAGATAAGAACTTTGAATTCCGACCCACACGCACAAAACGTTTTTTTTACTTGCGATCGGTTTGCTCTTGACTCTAGTCTATGTCAGAGGTGACAGAGACAGAGTCGACGATGGAGCGAGCTTACCCAGAAGAAGCCTGTTCACTCTAACTTTGAAGAGATTAGGGTTGTATGCGTTCGGAAACATGGATGCAGGTAGAGAGTTCCACTCCTTTGCTTTACGAAGTATGAAAGACGTTTGGAAACGCTTAGCGCGAATTGGTAGAATAGCAACAAGGTTGTGATGTTAACGTGCGTCTAGAAGTCCGATGGTAGAAGAGGGCCGGTGGGATGAGGTCGTGGAATTTGTCATCACCCCACTGGGAGACAAGGCTTAAGGTCAAATTTGTCCGCTCTACCATGGGCTCTCTTAAGGAACGAACTTCATTCCCGCCGGTTTTTACGCTGGATAAGTATCTCTCTGAAACCGTACTGTCATCTGCGTACCCAACAATAACAAGCTGAAGAAGGTCATCATTGATGTGCAGCAGGAAAAGAGTTGCAGAGAGAACAGACCCCGGAGGAACTCCGGCCCGCATCAAGCCATGAGGTCAGAGGAGCAGCCGTAACGACTACTTGGATCGACCGTTCACTTAGGAAGTCTCATATCCAGCTACAAAAATCAGCTGGGATGCCATAAGCAGGAAGCTTGCTGAGTAAACTTGCGTGCCAGGTCCTGTCAAAGGCCTTCGAGATGTCATGCGATAGAGCCAGAGCATCGCCGTGTTTTCCAATGGCTTCTCCCTAACAGTGCGTGACATACGTAAGAAGATCGCCAGTTGACCGTCCCCGGCGAAAGCCATATTGACCATCGCTGAGGAGATCATTGTTTTCAAGGTATGTCAGCCACTTACTGTTTACCCTGTTACTGTGAGCGATGTGTGAGAGCTAAGAATTAATACAGAGCTGTGAATAAAAACCTGCACATGGTGTTCGTTGACCTCGAAAAGGCATATGACCGGGTGCCTCAGTCGTGAGGTTTTGTGGTGGGCCCTTAAGGAGAAAGGTGTCCCTGGGAAGTATGAGCAATTGATCTGAGCGATGTACAGTCGATGCAGTACCCACGTTCGGTCTGCAGTGGGCACCACTGACAGCATCAGTGTGGCAGTCGGTTTGCATCAGGGGTCGGCCCTCAGCCCTTACCTCTTCCTGATAAAAATGGACGCTCTGACGACGGACATCCAGGAAAAAGCTCCCTGGTATAATTCGACTATGAACTGGCAACCGGTAATATCTCAATTTTGACAACTTTACAGGATGAAGAAGAAACTTGTTTGCGTCACTTATATAGCATCTGGTGCATCTGGTATTATTATTATTACTAGCCCGTACTGTCCCACTGTTGGGCAAAGGCCACCCTCAATTCCTTCCACGATTTTTTGCTTCTTCTTTCCAATTCTTAAGGAAGGCCATCTGGTATATTAAATAAAAATATGTGGCTTTTAAATATTTTCATTACACATGTTATTAAAAATATCCCAAAGAGTAACTTACGTATACGGGTAATGCTTCTTCCTAATATAAAAACGAGGTAAGACAATATAAATCAACACAAGAATTTTCAAACATACGATATAAAGTCGATTCTGGCGCTAAATTTAAATGTATCTGAGTATGAAATAGTATAAAATGGTATTAGAAAGTAAAATCTTCAAAAAATTGAGATAGGACCGGTTGCCAGTTCACTGTCGATATGCTGTTTGCTGATGACATTGTGCTGGTTGCCGAAAGCGGCTTAGAGGTCCAGAGCAGATTGGAGACGTGGTGATAAAGACTGGAGAGTGTTGTCCTGAAATCGAGCAGAACCAAAACGAATACCTGTTCTGCGATTTCGGCGGTCTCTCCAGTCCTATGCCTATAGCTTTCATCGGAACGCCTATACCGATCTGCTCCGACTTTCGGTACCTCGGGTCTTTTGTCCAGGGGCATGGCGATGTAGACCGAGACGTCAACGCACAGGATCAACCCAGGATGCAGAATGAAATGGCGACAGGTCACTGGAACAACTAGCGACCCACGGATGCCCCTCAAGTTAAAGGTGAAAGACCGAACCGACCCGACCGACCCGACCGGTCCGTGATTAGACCTGTCGTACTGTATGGAGCAGAATGTTGGGCTATGAAAAAAGATTGCATGTGGCGGAGATGAGAATGTTGCGATGGATGTGTGGAGTAACGAGAATTAATAAAGTAAGGAATGAGTACATTAGAGGTAGTAAAAAGTGGCGCCAGTGACAGTAAAGTTAAAAGTGAACCGCCTCTTTTTGGTATGGTCATGTGAAGAGGAGGGCTGAAACACATGTAACTAAAATAGTTATGAATATAAATGTGGACGGATGGAGAGGGAGAGGGAGGCCAAAGAAAATATGGATGGATTGTGTGAGGAGTGATATGAAAGAAAAGGGAGTTAGTGATAGCGTGACGGCTGACAGGACAGAATGGAAGAAAAAAACTTGTTGCACCCCAAGTAACATGGGATAAGGGCAGGAAGATGGATACTTAGGTAAGTATAGAGAGAGAGATATATAGAGTAGCCGTGATATTTTAAAATTTTCTACGGATAATATAATTTGATGTAAACCGCTCCTCAAGACGAATCAATCGACCCCAAACTCGGTGGGGTTATGTTGTTTTATCACAGAGACGCCGTGGCCACCTTCCAGCTTCATCATCCGACCCTGGATATCATTTAGACGTAAATTGCTGCTCAAGACGAATCAATCGAGCCCAAACTCGGTGGGGTTTTGTGGTTTTATCACAAAGATGCAGTGGCCTCCTTCCAGCTTCATCATCAGACTCTTGATATAGTCTAGGCGTAAAGTGCTCCTCAAGATAAATCAATCGGGCCCAAACTAGATAGGTTTATCTTATTTAGTTCAGAAGTTCCTATGGCCATCTTCCGTCTCCATCATCAGACCAGCTCCATGGTACCATATCATTGTACTGTAACCTAAGATACATAAGTACATCAAATTTGAGTCCAATCGGAGATCGGGAGGTGGGTCTAATTTGCTATCAAGATTTGATAACAGACCGATAAAGGACAGGTGAACTTAATAAAAGCTTTTAATAAAAAGAGGTTACCTGTTATTGCCACCAGGCGCGCTTATGCAGTTTTAGTACAAATTAACGTTTACTTTAACGCGTTCGAGTAAGTTAGAAACTCACATTCGGGGTACTGTACATAAAACTGTAAACATAACTTACATTGTACTAAAATAACATGTAATTATAAATTAGTTATGTGTGCGACAAAATAAGCAATTAAAATAATAACTAGTGCCGCTGAATTCGTCATGTTTACATAATTCTCTAGTATTTCAAATTACGTTAAGTGCCGTTTACTCCACATCCGGTGTAATTATGAACTTAGTCAAGCAAGTAAATAATACCAATGTGGGTACACTATCGTACAGTACAGTACTTATTTACATATCCACTGGCATTTAAATGTATGTGCAATAAGTATTATGGACTAAATAATAGTTCACACGTTTTCGTCGAGTCCTGTATCTTATCTTTAACCCAACCAATGGTAGGTGTAAATGGCAAGCGTATTAAGAATATTAATTCATAGAACGGCTCTTACATTATTCTCGCTAGGCCTCCGGGTGGCGAGTACTTAATAAATTAGAGCTAACATGCTTCGCTTAAGAGGAAAATAGCTGAACGGGCACATATCACCGCCCACTCAAAGCCGGGCAGTAAATCAATAGAACTGAATGGCTTCAATGCATAAAGCTATTAATGCTCGTACGTTCCATGGTCTTCAACACATTTCTCCTGTCACAGGCCGTTATAATCCTTCAAGAATAATTAGCACACTGGGTGAATTGAGAAATTGGTAGCACAATTTCTATACTCTGTGGCATTGAATAGCGTATTGATTCACTGTGTGTGCACGTAAATACGAAGCTTCAGACCCAATACGTGTTCAGAACCCCTTGTATGCAAAACAAATGTTATATTTATGCACCTCCGTAATCGGAAAATCGTCAATCACAAGATATTTCGTTTGATAAGTAATGTTGTTGTAAGTTTTGTCAGGATAACTTTTATTTACTGAGCTCGCGTGTTCGAGATCAATGCCTCAAGTGCATTGGCATAAATTAAAATGCGAGTATCAAATAATAAATATACAGGTTGCTTGTTAGCAAGATTACGTAATCGTTTCATGTGCAGTTTTAATTATAAAGGCAGATAATTTTATTTTAATTTATAACAAGTGATATGCAATTTGTATTGCAATTAAATTAAAACATAATTACATTGGAATGACACTTAAAACTCGTGTAAGTCTTGTTAGCTCGCAAATCCAGATTACTTACTACGGCTTCCGCCGGCTGACAATTTCAGTTAATGCATTTTAAGTATTTATTTCAAATCGTTGCTCAAAATGACTTCATATTATAATTTCAGCCTGTATAAAAAATACTAGCCCATGTATATGATTATTTAGACGTGCGGTAATGAAATGCCGACTCAGCCCTTAAACGCCAATAAAATACAAGCGCCCGTATTTATTTAGCGTTCACATAAAATATTTTATTACAAAGTCCAAACGAAACGATCGACAAGACACCACTTTGTAGCCGTGCCCTTGTTTTCGTGGGGAACATGCGTCGAGATTTTATCGATATTGTCATATCGCATGTACATATACTATACGTACTTATACGAGCACATTGCCGATACACATCGCAATATGTACAAGGGCTCTTCCACTTTATAGTCCACAGCACCCGTCTGGGGTGAACAAAAGGCTAAAATGAAGGTTAGGACATCGAAGGTCGCACGCACAATTTGTATTTTGTCATTACCATTAAATTTTTCAATGGTAAGGATTATTCAAATTACTTAAGTGTTCGATAATGGGTTTTTGTCTCCATCACTTACGTTTTATTCCTCATGTAATTTACCTCAGCTCCAATCGACCGTCTCAAGTTAATAGACCGTAACTTATACAATTTCTATAATAACGACGATTTAATTATAGATAGTTGAAGATAAATAAATTCTGAAATACTGTCGCTATCGTGAAGATATTTAACAAGTATCTACGATGAGTCCTTGATTCTGAAGTTAATTAAAGTAAAATATTTGATAGCACTTATATAAAACAAAACAAACTTTCGCGGCGAGGGACGGAGAATGTAACACAGAACATTTCAGTGTTTCATGTAATTGTGCCACCCAACTTCATAGTGCGAATTCATTAAATGTTGGCGACGTGTTTCATCAAATATTTGTGCGTGTGGTCCAACGTCCAACATGGGCGATCTTATCACGTCGCACACAAAAAATTACTTTAATAATTACTGTAATCAGTGATAATTGTATCCCTGGGGGCAAGGTGATGTATGAAAAACAATGGCTCATTGTAGAACCGTCCGTCCCTGGAGTAATTGTTTAAACTGTCTCATTAAGCAGCCGTCTCGACCGGCATACTATAGTTTTTTGTTTACACTCATTAATTATATTGCCTTCTGTATATTGCCTCATTTAAATTCTGTGCTTTCTTCCACTTTGTGCTGTCGGCAAAAACGGTATCGATTTTTACATCGATAATTTTAGTCTTGTTCTGTTTTATCTTGTAATTAATCGTGTCTTGCCACGCGAAATGTTCGTGTTTATAATTCTTTTTAATATTGCTGTACAAGTTAATGTAAACGGTTTAATAAATTAACTGTTTCTAATTTTGTTTCTTAATGTTCATTTGGAAGGAGAATAATTGTCTGTTTTTCACCACCTGAAGTGCTGGTTAACTTAACTTGCAGAATTTTTCATACAAATTCAATTTCTTCCCTAAATTGGGGTTCTGGGGCTGGGGGGAGTCGATCACGTGGCTTTTCGATATGGCCTGTCAATTCCATACATTTTGGTCTTTTTGTCAATCGTTACTCGACTGCCATTAGTCTAGAGTCCTTATCCTTGTGAAACAGGCCTTAGCTATGACAAAATGTCGTTCTTTCATACATTCAAACATGCGTTTTATGAAAAACTTGCTTCGGAATTTTAGCTTTATAGACTAGCTTCTGCCAGTTTCTTCACCCCTTTTTTTTGGGGTTGGGAAATCATCCTATGACTTCTCCCGCTCTGGGTGGAGCGGGTGGGCTTGTCAGACTTTTACTGACTAAAACCCACCCCTGTCCCTTCCTAGCCTGAGTGCCCAAGGGCGCGGTAATTCTGTTACGAATTTATCCGCGACCCCTTGGCGTGCAGGCATTGGCCACGATCGACAGCAGAAGGGTTGAATTTCGAAAAAACCCTTTCTAGTGGATACCTATTCTACTAATTCCATGTCGCTAGGACCAGCGGTTTAGGCTGTGCGTTGATATATCAGTCAGTCAGTCAGTCAGGACTTTGATTTTTGTATATACAGATTAGAAAGAATTGCGAAAAGCTAAGCCGCTATGAACGATACAATTAACTGTTCTCCAACATTCAATAAGTTAAACTTGTCGAAGTCTTTCAGTTTCTCTGAATAAGAACGTCAAATACGGTCATTTAATGCAAAAATCACGGTCGACATGTCAGGGCCCTTAACAAAAAGATGTAGGTAAACTATTATAAGCATTGTATATATAAGCGTTAATGAAAAGGGTAAACCTGTGCAACCTTCACCGGAATCTAATAATAGCACCTCTATAAATACCATTTCCAATTACTTGTAAAACTTGTGGCTTTTTCGTGGAACCGAGGGTCAGAGGTCTCAGTGCCTCGTGGTTTGTTTCTTTCTGTGTAATCACTGGGATATGAACTACAATCGTTTTTTGGGTTCTGATAAATGATGTTTATTCAGTAAATAGGGTACAAGGAACACTTTTACACGTCAATGGTTTTTGTCAGTTTAAGCTAGATGAGGCCAGTGTTTCCTAGCTGACTACCCTGAGAAGAAACACCGAAACAAACTCAGAGGTCAAAGTCTCTTTTAAAGTGTTCAAATCCATACAATGTGTACTGGTTAAATCATATAATAATAATAATAATATTTTTTATTGCATAAAAAACAGACAACCACACAAGAAATACTTACAATTTGTAGTCTTTGATATTATTATGATACAATCGGTAATATGTAGTAGGTACATTATTTTTAAAGTAGGTAGTACTCGTAAGTTAACAATTTAGATGGTTTGCAGGCATTGGCTGTCATTAGACCAAATCGCCCTAACCCCTCGTACTAGTAAAAAACTGTATCACGAGTGGTTAGTGTTCCTCGTCTTCAGAAAAGCACAATACTCACAAGTCCTCACTTGCGGTGTGAACAGATCCGATTTACAAAAGTTTCAATTGTGGTTGTTGTTGTGTTCTGTTATTATAATTATGTATGATTGTGTAATTGTGTTCTAACATTTTGTGTGCGTGGACAGATAGATATGGGCAGGTAGGTGGGTACGTGTGTATGTGTGTGTCTATATTCCCAATTGTGAACGATTATGTGTTTCAGTTATTGTGTTACTTTCAGGAGATTTTCAGTATTACTGTAGTCCAACGATTTTAGAAATTTGTCTACGGTTTTACACGTTTTGCTTTTGAGATCTTTCAATTCTAGGCTTCTGCTTACTTTGTTGTACAGACTAGGACCGAGATAGTTGTAAAATCTTTGTGCAAAAGACGTCCTATATTTGGGTATCTTATAAACTATGTCTGCTCTTCGTCTTGATGTAAAGTGTGGTTTGATTTTATGTTGTGAGACAATCTGTAATTTAATAAATAGTTTTCTTACTGTAAGGACACCTAGTTCTGATTAGTTATGATATGAGAACCTACGTTTATGTCTGGGATGAGCTTTTTGAAGAAAGCAACACACGAATTCGAGTGGACCTGTCCAGACAGTGCAAGCATTTGTCAGTCATCGCGAAGCTCAACTCAGAACTTTGAGGAGCTCAACGAACCGACGAACAATACCAAAGTAAGGACATTTGAGTAGGCCGCAAAAATACTCAAACTGCCAGACAATCATAAAATCTACATGAATATAACGACAAACATAGTTCTCGCATTCACATTATTCTATATGAGGACCATGCAGCTTAGTGTCTGTAGTGGTCTTTTGAAGAAAGAACCAAACATATTTGAGTGGACCTGTCCAGTCAGTGCAAGCATTTGTCTGAACTTCCAAATGTAAAACGGACCCTTATAGGATCACTCGTGTGTCTGTCTATCCGTGTGGCTGTCTGTCCATCTGTCCGTTTGGCACAGCCAATTTGTTGAATGAAAAAAAACATGATTTTAACATAATCATACTAATATTATAAATGTGAATGTAAGTTTGTTTGTTACGCTTTCATGCTTTAACTACTCGTTCGATCATAATGAAATTTCGCATACACGTTATCAGGCGTACAGAAAAATACATAGGGTACCTTGCATCTAGAAAAAAACGTACTGTTCCTGTTCCTGAAAAAAAAAACAGTGGCACTTCGGGAGTGCCGACAGAAGTGAAAACTTGAACGAAGATGCCCAAAGCGCCTCAAGAAATTTTCACTTCGATCGCGTAGCGGTGTCGGTGGGAAGTTCAATAGTTTTTTCCCATCTCAAAAGTGCTCAACGCGCCTAAAGAAGTTTTCACTTCAAAAAAAAGAGTGGCACTCCGGGAGTGGCGACAGAAGTGAAAACTTGAACAAAAATGCTCAACGCGCCTAAAGTAGTTTTCACTTCAATCCAGATATTGGTGTTGGTGTCGGTGTCGGTGGCGAGTTCAATTGTTTTTCCCTGTCTATTCGTTTGTTACCTCTTCACGTCTTAAAGGCTCAACAGATTGGATAAAACTTCGAACACGGGTAGACCATGTCCTGGAATAGGATATAGAATACGTTTTAACCTGGAAGTATGTTCCCTTGGGATAAACTTCGACTTCCACGCGGGCGAAGCCGCTGGTCAGTATTTCATCACGTTCTAGGTCAACTGGAGCGAGCGAACGATGGCGGCCCAAATAAATTGCTATTTGATTTATTTTATAGGTGTACTTTAATGTTTGTAACTTTGTAGTGGCAATAAAGGAGGTGGCTGTTTTGAGCTATTTGTTGCAGTCAATTAAGATTAAAGATGACACAGTGAAAGAGGGTATCACACTCATTTATTTATTGAGTGGCAGAAACATTGCATAATCAGTCTATAATGTTTCCACTGCAGGGACACAGGGCTCCTCTTAGAATATGGGCCGTAATCAACCACGTGGACCCGATGCGGGTTGGTGTATGTCACTTGTCTTCGAAGTTTTGGTTCTAGGACATGCCGGTTTCCTCACGATGTTTTCCTTCGCCGTTTTGAGAGCAGTGGTGATGAAATAATTTCTACAAAGTCAAACGCCTTTTTGTTTTGGCGTGGTAAATCATCTCTGGGTGTATCAGACTCTTATTGACAAAAACCCGCCCATGTTCCTTCATATGCCTGTGCCAGGACAAGGTGACTCCTTCGATCACTCCTGCGATCCTGGTAGCTACCTGCCTGCCTGCTGTTACTACTGGGCCACCACAGCAGTATAAATTAGAAAACGCCAAGGGCCAAGCTTTATATGCCTGTACTACCAAAATTTGATTTTTTGAAGTAAAAACTTGTTTAGGCGGGTTGGGCATTTTTGTTCAAGTTTTCACTTCTGTCGGCACTCCCGGAGTGCCACTCTTTTTTTACTCAAAATTATCTAGATATCACAGAAGATCCATTGTTATCCACTCTCACCCTATCCCACCCTATTTCTCTGGTGTGTACCTTTTTCGAAAAACACTGGCCTGTCAATACCCAAAAAAAAATCCCAGGCCATGCATGTTTGCAGAATAGATATTATACAAGTGTTTGTGCAGTGTGTATGTGTGTAGAAACCTTTAGATGGATTTGGTAGAGAAAACTTAAAACCGTAGACAAAACACATACACACTAACAAAACAATTCGATAAAAAATGTGGGACCACCTCTGAAGTATGGCCTACCCAATAAAAAAAGAATCATCAAAATCTATTCATACGTGGCGGAGAAATCGCATAAGAAACCAATGAAAAAAACACAGACGAATTAAGAACTTCCTCTTTTTTGAAGTCGGTAAAAAATTCATATTTTATCAAACGTTTCTTTGCCACTTTCCTATGACTCTCAGGACCATTTTCACCAAAACGTCCCCAACGTCGTCGTCGCGTTGTGCATAATTGATTTCGCAAACGACACCGTTTGCTGAGAACAGGAGATTATTAACACCGTTCTGTTTTTCCTTACCAAACACGCTTGAGTTTATAAAGAATATATATTTACGTAGCGAAATGTACGGGAAAGCGATTTGGATAATTATAGCCTGTTTGTGTTAAACAGTCTAGAAAATTGAAATAATGTACAGTAAAAATATCAAGCAGCAAGCAAGATTTTTATTATTTGTTGTTTTTAATATAGCGGTAATGGAAATACACATTTAAAATTTCAACTGTTACCTATTTAAGGCCTTCTCATGCTTTTGATTTTGTTCATTCTTCCTTTCATATTCAGTCCATCCTTCCGTGGAATGCGCTTCCTCTCGATATCAGGACGGCCACCAGTCAGTATGCATTTAAGCGGAAGTTGAGGAATTATTGTAATACAAGGAGTAGAGTAAGAACCAAAGAGTCAAAAACCTTTTCTATTACTTTTTATTAATAAACATATATACAGGGTGTAAGGGGAACGCTTCCGAAGCCAGAACGTAGATTATATACAACCTAAATACAAACGGATACCAGTAACATTTCGCTAAAGTTCGGTGCCGCGCGGCTGTCAGCGAGCGCACATGCACTTTTAACTCGAGGAATGCGCGAGCGTCAGCTGATGTTTTACGAATATTACATACTAAAATTGTAAAGAAAAAGAGTGTCTTTAACTGCAAACAGTGGTTTCATTTAACTGTTCTCACAGCACAGTGTACGCAAAAATATATTTTGGTTTATGAGATACAGCCCTCTAGCAGACAGACGTACGGAAGGACGTAGAGCGGAGGTTTACTAATACGGCTCCGTTGCTTACCCTAGGGTACGGAGCCCTAAAAATGGATCGATTAATTTGTTGATTCAAAAAGAGGTTTAAACCTTTAAGTATGGCTTTCTTGGCCACCTTCGGATGAGCTCCCTTAATTAACCCGACAATACTATGCAAATAAATTCCGTTCTATTTTAAAAATGATTAGCTTTTTCCTTCGGATGAATGGAACCCTTTTTATTTTTAGAAATTCGATGTTTAGTAGTTTTGTGTTTTGTACTTTGTTAAAAATCTTTGGTTTTAGTTACTGTAATTGGTTTTAAACCGTTGTAATTAAAATAAGATTTAAAAAAAAAATCGGTTTTACTCCCGTAACGTATCCCTTACAAAACGTGTATTTTACTGGGGGAAAAATTATCTAGGGCCTCAGCGGTACTGAAGCTTTCTGTTTATTATTGTGCTATTATCTTAATTTACCTATTTGTAAAGAAAGAAAATACGTTTATTGTTTGTTTACGTTTGTTGTTAGTTTTTATTATACAGGGTATTTACGTATGTTATCTATCACGAATATTTTTATCACATTATCGCTCAACGCCACCAGTGAGGCCGTGCGACAAAAATGTTATTATTAAAAATTGTAATTATTATTATTAAATTTTTTAAAAAAAAAAAACAACAGACTTCCAAAAAAATACCTACACTAAAAATGAAAAAATAACTTTAATTTCGGAATTTGGTGTCAAACGAAACGAAGATATAAAATACAAACACTTCTTCTGGCTTCCAAAATTAAAGTTATTTTTTAATTTTTAGTGTAGGTATTTTTTTTGGAAGTCGGTTGTTTTTTTGGTAACAAAGTTTTTTTATTTTTCACTTTTTAGTTGTTATACCCAAGAACTCAAAACCCCAATAACATGGAACGTGGAATTTAAACATACTCGTAATTGAAGAAAACCAATACATCATCTGTCTATACGTATTTTTCGTTTTTGTTCAGTTTTTCAAGAAACACTGATACATTTTCGATTAAATTTATATGGGATAACTTCGGGAGTATATTCTTTCGGTTAAAAAAAGAATTTCGAAAATCGGTCCACAACTGACAGAGAAATCGCTGGACATACATAAAAAAAACATAGATACAGTCGAACATTGAACAGGTTTTTAACCGACTTCGAAAAAGGAGGAGGTCCTTTTTCGAAGTCGGTTAAAAACCTATTGTCGCTTTACCGATCGGTAACGCTGCGGTACCTGACAGGTTAACCTGTCGAAAAGCGACAATAGGTTTTTAACCGACTTCGAAAAAGGACCTCCTCCTTTGTTGTTGTGTATGTATGTTTTTTTTTATGTATGTCCACCGATTTCTCTGTCAGTCGTAGACCGATTTTCAAAATTATTGTTTTTCCGAAAGAATATACTCCCGAGGTGGTCCCATATAAATTTATTATAAACTAACTATATATACTATAAACTAACTAGTTTAAAATATTAATTAATTTTAACTCCATAATAGTCGTATAATATTTAAATATTATACGACTATTATGGAGTATTTGTAAAAATGGGTATATTATTTATGTTTATTATTGTTAGTTTACAACTTTATGAGAATGAGAGCGGGCTAATAACTCAGTGTTGCCCAGCGTTGCGGCCATGCCGTACACTGTTCAACATTGACTGAGCCCGCTCCTTTTGCCACTACAGAAATCTGATAATACGTTATAAGTAGTCTCTTATGGTGTTATTGATGTAATGATTTTTCAGTGTTGGCAATAAATGTTTCTTTCTTTCTTACTGTTTGTCAAATAATTTTTGTATCCGGAGGACTTCCACAGATTAGTATCTAATCTTACAAGCATCAATAAATGTCATCAATCATCAGTTTCTTACCTTGTATTCCAATTTATTTAGAATTGGTACATTTGTTTTCTTCTTCTCTGTTAGATGACGTATAATCACGTTGCGCCACCGCCGCAGCCTCTATACTCTCTTCGTGCGAGTGTACTTTACTGTCAAGCCGCTTATACTGAAATTCTGACTGTAAACAAGGCCATAACGAGAAGGATAGCCAAACAAAAACACGGATACTGGTGTTTTAGATTTCGTGTATCATGGAAATATGGCCATTAGAACACGTTCCAATTTCCTAATTCCCCAGGGTCCTCACTAGCACAGCTAATATTAAACAAAAAAAAAACAATTATTTCTCCCGCTTTGTAACATTTTTTTAGCTTTCATGGACAGTACTTAACCTTCACACTGAAACCAGACGTTAAATCCAATAAAACCAACTTCCTAATTCCACATTGTCCTCTGAAGCACAACTAATATTAAACAAACAACCATTTTAGCCCGCTTAATAATATACATATTTTTAGCTTTCGTAAACTGCTCACTGAAACCAGCCGTTAATTCCAATAAACCCATCTTCCTAATTCCCAATTGTCTCCACAAGCACAGCTAATATTAAACGTGTGAACCGCATCTCGAATGCGGTCGATGCTCTTACGCGAGTATATTTAAATCGCACTGCAAATGCTGCAATTAACGTCTGCTCCGCTCATTACACGTTCGATACCCCGTGCTAATTATACACCTATTGCAAAACCGCAACAGAGAAGATTGCAGCTTCTGGCTCTTAATCTAGATTTCTAGACCGCATGGAGATTGTGATGGATTATATTAAGTGTTTTATGTGGTTCAAAATAAACATCATAATCGTCATACGTCATAATTGTCTTACGTCATAATCGTCATACGTCATAATTGTCATACGTCAAAATCGTTATAAGTCCGCGTCATAATCGTCATATGTATACGTCGATTGTTCTACAACTGGAGATCAACACGCAAGAATCAGCCGCCGAGGCTTGTGGGTAGAGTTTACTGGATAGGATTAGATCAAGATCATCTTTTTCGCGAAGGATCACAAAGGACACTACAAGATAGAGCTAACCGGTATCCTTTTGGTAAGATATTCTTCGGTGTGTGAAACTTTTGGCCTTTTTCTATAAGTATCTAAACAAAACCCATTTAGACTAAGCATAATCACATCTAAACCAAACTATTGCATGTCAACATCAGAATCAAATAAATCAGAAAGACTACTATCTACTATCCCTTACCTCGAACAAAAGTTTGAAAAGAACAGGGAAAAACAAATGAAAACAACACCAATCCCCAATATTGGAACATGAATACCAAACTTATCACACCATACATCAATTTCGTTCTTACCAAGCATATTCCAGGTAGACAGCGAAAACAGCCACTAAATTAACTCTCTGGCAACATAAATCGCCAGACACTGGCACACTGGCAACAAAAGCTTTGGCATTAAATGGCTACGGTACAGAATGGCACATTAAAATGTCAAAACGCAACCGTCACTCGGTGACGTCATGAAATAATGACGAATATAAAACAAGGGTGCGGCAAACACGTATGGTGGGTTTGCTGAAATATTGTTAATTTTTATGACGTATGCCGTGATTTCGTGAGGGTTTCAAGGGTTTTATTGTAGATGGATGCTTCCTGTGTACATTGTTAAATATTTAAGAGACGGTAGGTAACTTTTCAGAATACTAGACCCAGAACCAACATCTTAGCAAAACAGAAACTAGGTATTTACTGACAATCACTAACCGCTCAGAAACTGCAACGAAGTCGCCTCTTTTAGTTCATTTTAAATGTTCTAGTTCAAATGCTATATCAAGAAACTCGGTACCTCCTCGTACATTCCTTTTATCTGCCTTGTTCTAATTAAACTTTTTACTTCGCGAAGAACAATAAAAAGTTCTAAAGTCCTTCCTTACTCATGGACTGCAGTAAAGTGCGATCCTCCGTTTAAAACTTTAAAAACCGGCCAAGTACGTGTCGGACTTCGCCCATTTAGGGTTCCGTACTTGAGGATCAAAGAAAAAATCTGATTTGTATTTGATAGTAAAATATATGTAATAATAAACATTATCACCAAATTTCAATTTCATAGGTTCGTGGGAAGTTAAAAAAAAATTCGGAACAAAATTTTGTGACAAACGACGGACAGACGGACACGTGAGTGACAACAATAGGGCTTCGTGTGGACCCTTCGGGTACGGAACTCTAAAAAAGTTTCTACTTTATATGAAAACGTTTAGAAACGTTTGGCTCCGGATCTTAGGACTCATATTTTTATCTCTTGGACATTCTAAGAACGGTCCAAAGCCGAATGCTTTGAAACTGGAACAAATCCGTTTGGCAGACTTATGTATTACTTACTTCCTTTGAGTTTTTTCTTCTTTCGAATATTACATTTATAGGTACATTTTACTGAGTAAAGTATCGACTGTTTACGTTTATCGAGAAATTCTAGATTTACGATTCAACGCTCGGATAGTCTCTGAACTTTAACGAGTGCTGAAAGTTAGATTCGAAACCCGTAGGCAGTGTACGCTTTTAGCCTAATGTCGCACTGCGTTCAAATAAATTTTCATTTACCTATTTGAATATTTAAACTGCGAAGCTTGCACAAATTAATTACAAACAACAATTTAATGTTTATTTTACAATAATCGGGCCAATTTGAAACTAAATAATTCAATTATTGTAACTCTATTTTGTACAGTAAAAGTTCAGTTCTCCCAACTTTGTAGTGACACCTGCACCGTCTCAAAGTTCCAACTCAGATGATCAAAGAAGTACAAAGGACTTTATCCTCTTAACAACTTGCAGTCAATTGTTTCTTTCAAATAGAGGATTTATACGTCCGCTCACTCTAACTCGACGTCTCACTAAAAACTTGAACTCTCTTTACATTTAAAATAAATCATTAAAGGATGAAAGAGTTTTCTAGAGTTAAGGCGCTATTAACTTCCAATGATCTTGAGTGGTTAGCTTACGTGTTCTGTGTTGACGCGTCGTATGTCCAGCCAGTAATAGGGCTCGCCTATCAAGGAGCGCTGTCCGAAATATATTAGACGCATTATTAATTTTTTTTGACAGGCCTGTTGGTCTAGTGGTTAGTGACACTGACTGCTATGCCGGAGGTCGTGGGTTCGATTCCCACCCAGGACAAATGTTTGTGTAATGAGCACGATCATTTGTTCTGTGTCTGGGTGTAATTTATCTATAATATTTATGTATTTAGAAATATATAAGTATGTTTATCAGTTGTCTAGTACCCATAACACAAGCTCTGCTTAGCTTGGGACTAGATGGCGTTGTGTGATAGTTGTGGAATATTATTATTAATTTATTAAACATAAAACGACAGGTATTATACTAAAATGCGTATACTAAAATATAAATAATTAAATGATGTTTAAAATGGTGACTGGTGGTGACTTTTTCAAAAAAATATGTTTTATAGTTTTTGCGTGATTCTCAATTTTTTATCCACGTTAGATATAACTTTACAAATTAATTACACTATGTTATAAAAATATAATTTCAAATATTCACTTAACAAATTACGAAAAAAATTGTCTAAAGTAAAATATATATTTTTTTAAAGAAATTAGTCGTTTAGACGTGATGTTCCATTAAAAATCATTAGAAGTCGTATAACTGCGCTTTAATTTAAAATGTGAGACGTCGAAATGGGAATCGGATATAAATGTACTGTTTTCGTTTGAATCAATTAAAATACATTATCAATAGGTACTAGTCATTGGCGAGATGAAGCACAACATCAAGACAAATGAGGTGAGGCCTTTGCCCAGGAGCGATTATGGCAAACAAAAACTCTTTTACAAAAAAAATAACCGACTTCAAAAAAGATAGTGATCAAACGCGTGCCTATCAAGAATAAAAAAAATTTAAATCTATAAAACATAAAAAATTAAAAAATTACTTTAACTTCGGAAGTCGGTGATTGTATTTTATTTCTTCGGTTTTTGATACCGACTTCCGAAATTAAAGTTATTTTTCATTTTTTAGTGTATTTTCTTTTTTGGAAGTCGGTTGTTTTTTTTTTTAAGTTTTTTATTTTTATCTTTTTAGTTGTTATACCCCAGAACTAAAAACCCCAATAAAATGGAACGTGGAATTTAAACATACTCGTAATTGGAGAAAACCAGAACGTCATCTAAGTATACGTATTTTTCGTTTTTGTTCAGTTTTTCAAAAAAAGCTTAAGCAATTTCGATAAAATTTATATGGAACCACCTCGGGAGTATGTTCTTTCGGATAAAAAAGAATTTTGAAAATCGGTCCACAACTGACAGAGAAATCGGTGAACATACATTAAAAAAAAATCATACATACAGTCGAAAATAGAACCTCCTCCTTTTTCAAAGTCGGTTAAAAAAAACCAAGTCAAGATCTAGACCCAGGTACTTAGTAAGGGGTCGGGGGTGTGTTTAAAAGAGTCACTACGGTCCTGGAATGCGCAGGCAAATATAGAAACACCATCCGGTTTAGTCAGTAAGAGTCTGACACGCCCTCCCGCTCCCCCCAGCAGGTATAGCATGACCAATTCTAGATAGAATTGGTCATGCTATACCAATATTACCAACTTCACATCACAACACAACAACAACATCACACAACAACCACATCACACACAACAAACACAACATCTCATTTCGTTAACATCTTTTCTGCCCGAGCATTGTTGACTTTTGTCGACTGAAGAATAGAAACATTTCTTCTCTTCAGTTTCAACATCGCCATGCTTAGGACGGTAGAAACCTTTCTACAATCTGTCATTTTGTCTATTCTTCCGTCGACAAAACCTGTTTCTATGGTGGTCATGCTACGCGTGCTAAGCAAAGTCACTGATGGTTTCCCACCCTTAAAACAAAAGAATTTGCCTGTAATATGAGAAAATATGGAAAATGTTTTTTTTTCGCGACATTAGACCGTAGTTAGATATAGTTAACCGGATAACTTTGCTAAATTTGTCTCAACAATGTCATTGAAGTTTTCTCTTTAACACAGTTCTTAGTGTTGGAACGTCCTCAAGCGTTTTGATCAGATTAATATCTCCATGTTTTTGTTTCTTGTAATAAAAACATTGTCATAAAGCAGGGTTATATAATTTTTATGATCGCGAAATCAACAAACAAACATGATTCGTAAATAACTTGCGCTCCGTTGTGTTTCTTACTTTGTTACTTTGATATGTATCTTGATACTTTTTCATGTGTTTATTGCTACTCATAAAAATCTTGTATCATAACTGGTATGACTGTATAAATTGTTAAAAAAACAGTCTTAGGTATATCAAACGAATTTTTACTACACGACGTCACTTCTACGTTAAAGTGTACCACTTTTTACATAGAAATGACGTAACAAGCATTGTCATTTTTTATTGATTTGATAATGTAAAAAATACGAGTCCATTCGTTTTGAGGTATTATTTTATCCAGGAAACATTCCCGTTATCGTTATCGGATCAGTATTTACAGAAATTACTTTTTACAAACATTTAAGCAACAATTTTAGATCTTTAAGATATTTTTATTTACTTTGTACTGCTGTATTTATTGATAGATCTAAAAAGTCTATACTCCATTTATTGCATTAGAAAAAGAGGCACGTAGAAGCAGGGATGCAAAACATTTTATTTTAAAGTTAAGTAAACAATATTTAAAAAAAAAAAACTTTATTTCAGACCTACAGTCCTAAGTTGTTAGTGGTTAGTAACAGATTGTGCTTACATGTTATGTTAGTGTTATTAGTACTTACTCAATCAATTAAGGTATACCTAAACTTATCCTCACCCAGTGTCTTTGGATGGGGCAGTCCACTCTGCCAACAATCATTTTTATTTTTATTGATTTTTTCATTTTAAAACAGTAACAAAATACTTCATAATCATGAAAATTCAGCAATATCAATAAACAAAGCGTCGCATTCACAAGTCTTCACTAGTGAATGACAACCACTGAACTTTATTTCCATTAATTTAACAGACGACATAAACCGGTAAAATTGGGAAAATCCGGTTGTCAAAACTCATTAAGAGATTAGGTAACATTTTAAATTTGTAGAATTATAGTGAAACGAAAAACGTTCCCGGTATGTTCACCCCTGCTTCTTTTAGGTTTTTATTAGCATTGACACTGAAATTTTATATTGGAATGAAAAACTTTTTTACAAAAAAAAAAAAAAAAAATAACTGACTCCCAAAAAAGAACATACTTAAACTAAAAATTCAAAAATAACTTTAATTTCGGCGTCGGTGTTAAAAAACGAAAAAATAAAATACGAACACCGACTGCCGAAATTAAAGTTATTTTTTAATTTTTAGTGTATTTTCTTTTTTTAACTTCTGTCCAATAAATGGAATAAAGAATTTATAACTACACGATTAGATGAAGCTTTTGTAAAACAAATAAAATTCTACGAAGGATCGAATAGTCTGCTGAATTTGATTGGCTCGGCACCTACACATTTGATGTATATTCGCAAACCAATCAATCTAACTCGTCATGTCTCGTTCTTCCTCTCTCGTATCGGCTCGAGTTATATGGGAACAGCAAATACTGTAGTAAAACAATTGCTTTGTTTTTTTACCAGCTTTTATTGAACTTACAATGTTTGTTTTTAAACGACTGCAAAAGGAGGAGGTTCTCAATTCGTCTGTACGTTTTTTTTGTGTATGTTACGCTTTTCTCCGCCACTTCTTAATTGATTTTGATAATTCTTTTTTGTTTTGTATGCCATACTTCAGAGGTAGTCCCAAATAAATTTAACCGAAATTGATTCAACGCTTTTTGAAAAAATCAACATAAACAAAAAATATGACAAAAATATGAAGTTTTGGTTGTCTCCAATTATGTTCAAATTCCATGTTATTGGGGTTATCCATTCGGGCATAACTTTATGATTTAGTTTTAGTTCGGGGGTACCTAACTACACCAACTAAAAAGTTAAAAATAAAAACTTTTTTACAAAAAATATAACCGACTTCTGAAAATTGCAAAATAACTTTAATTTCGGAAGTCGATGTCAAATATCGAAGAAACAAAATACCGTCTCAGCTCATAATGTCCTTTTCTCTAGATGTCCTTTCTCAGAATGTCCTTTCTCAAGAGGTCCTTTTATCTAGATGTCCTTTCTCAAAATGTCCTTTTATCTAAATGTCCCTATCAAACATTGACTTCCCAAATTAAAGTTTTTTTGCACTTCTTTTGATCCTTCCTACCCTTAATTTTTTTTTCCATTTTGGATCTGATTTCATTTTCAGTCAGTCAAGCTGTCAAAGTCCAAAGAACCATAGAGGTTTTTAGCACAGGGTGTGGCAACCGTAAAGTATCGTCACTCTTGAACACTTTCTACATAGAAAGTACCAACTTAATCAACAACGAGAGTAGGTGACCTTCTGCCATATTTCTAGTAAGAGGTACTTAAGCCAACACCTGTGCCACAATAATATTGTTATTTTACTGACCATACGAGGTACGGATAGCAGAACAAACAAAAGGTGCACTTAGTAACGTTTGCATAATGCGTAGGTGGTTATTGACATATGGGAGCCGCTGGACATAGGCTTACAAGTACCTAAATGTCGTAAGCGACATAGGTTTAACTGTCGCTTACGTCGCTTTGGTTCTGTGGGTCAGTGTATACGTTCCCATTCCTTGGTATACAGGAGGGATTATTAATGTTGAATTTACATATCTTTTGTATGACGACCCTAATGATATGTATTGATGTCCGGTTTGTTTGACAGACAGATTTTGCGTTTTTTGTGTTTAAGTTTTGACTCAATTTATTGAATGTTTGTATCGGAAGGAATGACCGATCGTAATTTCAGATATTATCAGTCACTAAATTTTTCCCACATTAAGCGACTGTATTAAAAAAAAAAATACATAAACTTTTTCTGTAACATTCAAAAGAAAAATTCCCGAACTTCCACAAATTACTTTAACAACGTTTCGCATTCTACCAACTTTTATGTTACACGAAGAATTCCACAAACAAACGTTACTTGGGAATTTTTCTCACGTAGTACCTACCTAAGTGAATTTTAATGTCTTTAATCCAGCCTGTATATCGAATGCGGGTTGCTCAAACTTGATTATAAATTACAGGAATTAATGCACGCATGGCTTAGTTTACAGATACATATCTGTTTCGGTCTATTTTCTTTTGTTTTCGCGCGAAATGTTCTTTGCGGGTGTTCAATGTAAGGCTTAGGCCTCAAGACGAAATTATTTTGCATCGGCGACAGCGATTTTCGAAATGCCAAAATGTTTGGGATTGTCTAAGTGACATTTGGTAACGCATGTCAATTTCATACATTTTTGACTTTTCTACAATCTGTATTGACGATTGTATGTCGCTTTGTCAAGAGTCTCTTGCCTAGAGTGAACGCGTGGTGGCTCGGGCGGGAGCGGGCGCGGTGGCGTGAGCCATTTGAAAGCAGTGCAGGGCGAGTTGCTGTAACGGGCAGTAGAAGCAAGACATGTTGCCTCAGTTAAAAACAAATTGAATATTTTCAAAAAACCTGCTGCAAAAACAACTAAAACCAGTCTGTTGCAGTTGGTGGCAGTTATTTTAGTTCAATCATAGATTTTATGCCACCGGAATCGAATCCTCGAGCCCTTTATTTTGATATTTGACATATTTATGTCCCAAAAAAATACGACCTCACCAAGCTAATGGCGGCCGCCAGTTTTTTTTTTCAAAATTTCACATATCCAAGTTACTTCGGCTGTCAAACCAAACCTAATGATAACTCATTTCTTGAAATCCATCCAACCGTTTAGGCTACAGTGCGTGCCATAGAAATAAACATACATATATACATACTCTCGAAAAACATTACCAGCCTTCTAGGGCAGTCGAGTAACAAAAAACGATCACTCGCCGATGTGATGCAGCAAGGCCGATAAAACCACTTTAGTATGGATGCAAAACGCATGGCGGTTCCGTAGGTATGTTTGTTACTTGGCGCCCGCCTCAGCCCCCGCGCAAGCTCATCACCCTGGTCGGGGCCTAAGGGGTATACTGTATTTGACTGGTTTTTGTTTTTATTATTATTGACGATTTTTTCGTATGAGGTGGTCTGGAGGATTATTGAAAGTGACTTATTGTAAGTATGGGGTTTTGCTGAAGCGCCGCGCCGGTTGGACGCCTTAGTCATTTAGGCAGCGTGTGTGATTCTTGATGCAGTAAGTCTATATTTTGAGACTTTTTATCCCGAAGTAAGCGTTACTGAAGGTTTACTTATCAACGGAGCCCTATTACTAAGCTTCCACTGTTCGTCCGTCCGTTCGCCCGTCTATCTGTCAGCGGGCTGTATCTCATGAGCCGTAATAGGTAGACAGTTGAAATTTTCACAGAATGTGTATTTCTATCGCATTAATAAAACCAGCCAAGAGCGAGTCGGACTCGGTTTGGTCCTGATGTCTCAGTTTAATGTCATTTTCCCGCCTTGTCTGCTGTCTACCCAGTCTTCTTTTGCCGTCCCTTGGGTACCATTCTGTGACTCTCTTGCTCCACTTCCGTAAAACTGAACCATATTCAATATTTCTAAGATAAAGTTATATTGCTGCAAAGGATAAACTAAACTGTGAATGATTTTATCTATTTATTGAATTTCGTTACCTTAGATACTTACGTGATTTTAAGGGTTCCGTACCCGACGGGTCCAAACGAAGCCCTATTGCTCACGTGTCCGTCTGTCTGTCGTCTGTCACAAAATTTAGTTCCGAAGAATGTTTTAACTTAACATTGACCTATGAATTAGAAATTTGGTGATAATGGTGCCGATTCTCTTGTTCAATAATTAAACTAAAATTAGAGAATCGCTATCTTTTACTAAAAGGTAGTGCGAGAAAGGACGGCTACAGCTATGAACTAAGTTAGTGATGTCAAACTAGTTTACGCCTTGCGCTCTACTGTGTTTTTAGTCGACATGCTTTTACGTGTACCCTTAATGTGTATGACAATATTAGTTTAATTAAAGACAGCTCTAATTTAGATTTTTTTTTAGAGAGAAAAAGATAGCAATATCCTAAATTAAGTTTAGTTTGTGCGCTACAGAATCGGCACAAATGTTTATTATTTCGTATATTGTACTAAGAAATATCAGTTTATTGATAAATTAGATTTTTTCCATGAAATTTTGATCGGAACCCTAAATGTGCAAAATACAATACGCACTTGGCCAGTATTTTTTGATAAAACTTAGTACTCTCGATACTTCCGCCAAAGAGGTGGAGATGTATAAAAGGAATTCTTTTAATGCCATTTATTGGAAAAGCTAGTTTCAGAGTCTCTTTTATGGATGAAGTTGAGAAAGGTTTATTTCTAAGAAATATATATTTGCAGAGGAACCGAGAGTATCAAATAGATTTAGTGATATGGGTATGAACACCTACGCGTATGTATACATCCTAAAATTATAAATGCGGAAGTGACTGTCTATTTATTTGTTAAATTTTCAATTTGTTTTTTTTTTTGGAGGGGGAAGTCATCCAATGACTTCTCCTGCTTTAGGAGGAGCGGGAAGGCGTGTCAGGCTTCTAGTAACTAAAACCCAACCCTGTTCCTTCCTTGCCTGAGTGCCTATCGGCGTGGTAACTCTGTTTCAAATTTATCTGCGACTCCTTGGCATGCATGTTTCGGCCATGACCGGGCCAGGGCCCCGTCATTCGTTGCTGACATCTCTTTGTTTGTGGCGTGTGTGGAACACTACGCGCCGTCGACTCTCGGGCCTGGTGCTGATCGGACGGCGAGCTACCCTTTACTCGCCGTCCGCAGGCCTGCGCCTACGGTGGCCGAAGATCGCCTTGCGGTAAATTTTCACGCCTAAGCTGCTAAACCGATGTTTACGAAATTTTACATACATAGCCTAGGACTTGTAGATGGACTTAGAATACTTTTTATCAATTCCATTTCAGCCACGTCAGCGCCACACACAAGATAAAACGCACTGGCAAAAAAAAAGGCGTAGCTAAACGTTCATGTGAACAAGACCGTCAAGACAAGGTGCTAAGGGAAATAGGCATAACTCTAGGGTAGCGGATAAATTCGTAACAGAGTTTCCGCCCCCTGGGCACTCAGGCAAGGAAGGAACAGTGGTGGGTTTTAGTCAGTAAGAGTCTGACACGCCCTCCCGCTCCACCCAAAGTAAGAGAAGTCATAGGATGATTTTCCAAGCCAAAAAAAAGGGTAGTTCACAGGTATACCTAAAAAGGAAAAGGAAGGGATTCTATAAAGCCGCCTACCCTGTCCGTACTTTGGTATTTGGCTTACTGACAAATGCTTGCACTGTTTGGACAGGTCCATTTAAATCTGCGTGGTGCTTTCCTCAACAGCTCATCTCAGAAATTAACGTACATGGTTCTCATTTGATTTGACCAGAACGTTTTGTAAGGACTTTAAAAGAGATTTTGATATCTGCGTTTTTTAGATGTTTCATCTCAGGGTAGTTAGCTAGGAAACACCGGCCTTATCTAGCTTAACCCCTTACCGCATAGCTACCCAGATATGGGTATTATTTTTAAACGTTCAGAAAAAAAAATGAAGATGATTTACGCTTTACCGCATACTAAGACAGATCAGGCAACGTCCAAGCTTTAATATAAAAATAAGTGCTGCCATCTAGAGTACCCCGTAACGAAACTATAACCTGTCAAAACCAGTCGGCGGCCGTTAAAATTTGTCGGAGTGACAGGTTCTTAAAATTAATTTTCTGATCGTGTGTCGAGTTTTCGGTTGATCGTCTTATCGTAGCGCCAAGAAGACATCTAGAAGGTCTCAAAACACTGAAAACATGTAAGTAAAAAGTAATAGTTTAGCGACAATCATCCCAAACGTTAGCATGACAAATATGTCATAATATGCAGTAACATGAAAATCAGTTTTACATATTTGGCATTGCATGCATTACTGGTAATTTTCGCATTGGGCCAGATGTGGGTATTTATGCAGTACAGCATTATTTGATATTTTTTTTCAGAAAAATGGACCCAATTCGTTTTTACGGTCTTGGTATACCCACTGAAAGCGACGATGAGGACGATGAACTAGCGGGTGATGAATTGATGATCCGGATGATGAAGACTATGAACCCACTAGGAATTATACGAGACGAAGAAACATAATTATTTATCCTTCTACATACACCTTTGTCTAAATAAAGATAGGAATTGCTTTAAATCGTTTCATCTTACGTAAGGTGAAATGAGACCGAATTAAGGGTTTATAAGTACTAAGTGTAAATGTGAAGTTCCTTGCAACCAGATCTCATTAAAGTGATTATATATTTCCATTAAATTCTGAGTTTTATTTTCTAAAACCTTATGTTGTGCTGCGGATTCATTTGAAACTACCTACCTTTAGAGCATGCTATGCCAAATATGGCAATTAGTTTCAATCGCCTAGACTGCAATGCATATTATGCCATTTATGTCAAATTAGTTTTTGTTGCTTTTACTGCATAGTATGCCATATATGGGAAATTTAAGTTTTTGATAATATTTCGAAAAGTAACCAGATTTTGGAAAACTGTCTGAACTAACTTTATAGCACGTGTCAAGGTCTACCACTTAGATTTTTTCTGGCAAAAACAAAAAATCCATGCGGTAAGGGGTTAAACTGACAAAAATATTGATTTGTAAAAGTGTTATTTATTATATACTGCATTTAGCCGAAAAGGGACACTCATTGATCAAGTTTCGGTTGAAGATGGCGCATTGACGCCTTCGATGTTTGTCTCCGAATTAAGCAGTCCCGTGCCGTTTTGTGGAAATAAATTACTATAAAAGTTACTGATAGAAGTAATACAATAACCGAAGCAACATAACCTATCCAATAATACAAATCATCGTCAACGTACAACGCACTGGCGCAGCAAAACGCTCATGTGAGCAAATCCTTAGAGAAATGACGTGAAGGGAAATAGGCCGTTTGTTTATGGCGATGTTAGTTTACAACCTAGAGTACTAGGTACATTAGGGTATACCTAATTAAAAAGGAAGAGATTTAATAAGCCCGAAAAAGGAAACTTATTGTTCAAGTTATTCAAGTAATATAATAACCGAAAGCACATATACTCGTAAGTATATAGATAAAATCAACAATAAAAAACATCTGTGACCGACAGGGTCCATAATTGGTTCTCTTTATTAATTTTTACCACCTGCAAGTGTACATTATGGATTGCAATAATCATTTGAAATAACTCAATAACCAAAAATCACAATAACAATAGTTCCATTCCCGCCAAATCGCATTGAAGCGGAAAAACACTCATGTAAACAACTCTTTAGAGAAATGGCGCGAAGGGAAATAGGCCGTTTGTCTATGGCGACGTTGGTTTACACCCGTTCCGTAGGCGATGGCGTAAAATGTTCCGCTGATAATACACTCGATACGGAATAAATGTTTACACACCGTATGTTAGGTGTTGGCCAAGTTTATACCTTCCTCTGGTGTCGTAAATGCTGGAATGGAATTATTTTACTGAAGTTAGTATGGCTGGTAAGATCATTAGTTGTTCTCGTTTTATAAGGTTTGGATGAACCCATGAGTTTTTTAGTTACTATGGTCGCCATACAGGATTATTTAGCTTTTAACTAGCTTCTGCTAGCGGCTTCGCCCGCGTGTAATTCGTACTTCCCCCAGTATAAATTATAGTATATTTGTGTTATTCCAGACTATAATCTATCTCTGTACCAAATTTCATCCCGATCCCTTCAGCCATTCTGGCGTGATTGAGTAACAAACATTCATCTATAATCCATCTAACTTTCGCATTTATAATGTTTACCAAAATTTTAAATAAAATTCACAAACATTTTATTTAAAATATTAAACAAAATGTTTTGAATACATTTTATTTTGTTACATTTCAGTGGGCACCAAAGGATTTCGTAATTATAATGTTCTGGTATAACTTTATATACACAATTTATGTAAAAAAAAAATACCATCCTAGTCATAACTTTAATTTCTGCGCCCTAGAAGAGTTATCTCAATAGCTGTTGATCCCAATTTTAGTTAGTATCTTTGTGTAGGTACACTGTGCAATAAATGAATTGTCATCATCATTTCAGCTGAAAGATGTCCACTGCTGGACATAGGCCTACTCCAAGTGTCGTCACAACGACCCGTCCTGAGCGTCTCGCATCTATCCGATTCCCGCGACCTTCACCAGGTCATCGGTCCACCTTTTGGGAGCCTTGCCAACCCTGCGACTTCTAGTATGCGGTCGCCACTAAATGAAATAATAACTTCATGAAAATGATTTTCACAGGTGCGATTCCCGCACGGTATATTTGTATGACCTACAGATAGTTGTTCCGGGTCTGGGTTTCTTGTGTATGTGAATCTAGACATTTGTGAACGCACCTCGCATACGCGATACGGGAGTGATTCCTAGTGTTGGTGCAACGTTTTAAAAAAAAGAAAGAATAACATTCCGTCATTGACATATACTGAAAAAATACAAAATAATAATATAGTAACAGTGCCCAGGCAGTGTTTCCGGAAACGTGACCATGAACAAAATGTATCACAGATAAGCCTTAAACACATGTAATGTAACACAACAACTAGGCGAATTTGTGTCACATCTTTGTAACGTTCCACAAATTGTTACCCAGCATAATGCTCCAACCCAATTCCAAGTAATAGAATAATACATTACATTAAATACGTTACAGGAATCACATAACCAATTCATTCCAACAAACACGCATTCCACCGTGAAAACGGAAAGCCATTTTCACGCCAAGTAAGTGTATACCTATACCTATAATACTGATGTAAGTATCATTATAAATTCGAAAGTGTGTATGTCTGTTACGTTTTCATGTGTGTGCTGAACAGATTTTGATCAAACTTGGAACACTGATAGACCAGCTATATGATCAACTGGGTAATGGAGTAGCACAGTAAAATTCACACAACCACTCGCAATCTCTTTTATTTTGTCAATTCAAAAGTATTAATTACATGTTTTACGTTGTCGAGGAGACGATGTTTTAAACATACCGTATCTAGCAGTGGATTAGGGGTTTTATTCGGTGGTGATTGAAACTGTAACTTAGGGCCGATTTCACCAATTCTAAAGCCCCGGTTTTCGACGTTTAAGCTCGCTTAAACGCGTTTAGCCGCTGTTATAAAGCTTATGAGTTTGTTTGTTTATTTGCTAATCTCTGGAATTACTGGATCGAATTGAAAAAAATATTTTTGTGTTGAATAGTTCCATTTATCGAGGCTGTAGGCTATATAACATCACGCTGCAACCAACAGGAGTGAAACATCAATGAAAAATGTAGCAAAAACGGAAAAAAAAAATCCTTTTGAGAGCTTCAGTTGCGTGCGCTGCGTAAACGCAAGTTACTCAAAAATTATGTATAACGGAATTGTTCTCATTTTAAAGTTCTAAAAAAAAGTCCGCGGCAGTCTATCTTTTTATGTTAACTCACTATAAACTTTTTTGTGGTTTTTATTATTTACGCTAAGCTTAGTTTAATAAAACTTAGTTTATGGAGTGAAATCGGCCCTTAATGTGTTACGCAATTTTGATTGCTGGATTAGGACAAGGTATTTGGTCAACTTTGATCCCTGAAGCAAGTTCTCTTCTCTGCTCTATCTCTATTTAGACTATAAATCAAAGTCACATTCTACGTCTGTTTGTCTATTAACTCCTCCGAAACCACGTAACAAATTTTAATGCGGTTTTTACTAATAGAAAGAGCGATACACGAGGAAGATTTGTGTGTATAATTTGCACCCGGGGCGGGTTGCTAGTGTAACAATAAAACACTTTTTGAAACAATAAAACACTTTTTGAGACAATGAAACACTTTTTGAGACAATAAAACACTTTTTGAGACAATAAAACACTTTTTGCGACAATAAAACACTTTTCACGCGGGTGAAACCACGGGGAGAAGTTAGTATCTAACATAAGCGGTATATTCGCGTACATAAGTGTACGAATCTATAGTGTAACACGTCTATATTGTGACTGTCACCCATGATTGATAGCTTCCGTTTGCCTGTTCTCTAAATTGGACTAATGTGTGTTTGGTAACATGAACTGGGACAATGCGATTGTATAGTTAGCGTGTTGGACTTATGGAGATTGTGTGGCGGTACAGGATGTGTGAGAGGTGATACTGTAACGGCCATAAAAAAAAATGTTTTCTAATTTCAAATCCTGTTTACTCAGCGCTTAGACTATGAAAGGATATAGACGGAGTGTCAAAAGCCAGCAATCTGAAGTACCAGAATAAGAAGCCGGCTTGTATCTGTACGCGCGAAATAAGCTCACATAGACAAAATGACAAGCCGAAACGTCATCGTTACGTTCGTCAAGGTCACTCACACATTTTCGATTCAGATTCGATCCAGCTTTATTTAACGTCCAATGACGTTCCGTCTATAACCTTTCATAGTCTAAGACTCAGCCTATAAAATTCCACAGCTGGGAAATATGCCTCATTTTTAAAAAGGAGAAAAACTACTTGAAAAAATACTAAAGGCAATTTAGGGTAACGTACCAATTGTTGACAATTGTTTGTATTGTATGCCTTTGGGTCAACAAGATTATACTGTAAAAATTTGAAGAGTCTGTAGCTCCAACCGTTTGGCTGTAAAACCTGTGTGACAGACGACGGACAGACGGACAGAAAGATACGTGAGCGACAGCAATGGGCTCCGTATAAAAAGGATGCACGACGACTTTTCATACCATTTCTGACATTATAATAATCAACTCATAATGTCAAAAATTTAAAAGTAAGCATGAGTTGGAAAGTTTTTGGCGGGATTTTTTCGAGTGAAGTTCAGTGGCTGTTTTAATTATTCGCAAATTGATTCCTAGTGGATATTATACGCATGAAATCAATAACTGAACTTGAAAATAACAGCCACCAACTGCATCAGACTGCTTGAAAAGTGACTTGTTTGGAACTTTTTAGTTGTTTTTTATAGTCGGGTTTTTTGATAATATTTTTTTTTTTCATTTTATACATTCTAATGAGTTATATTTTCGGAATCGCCTCCTCGAACACTTTATTTTGATACCCCATTTAATATAGTTCGTCGACTTTCATTTTTATCTTTTTCATAATATGGCGTCTGGTTGTCGCCATATTGCATTTTGATTACTGTCATGTAGTACTTTAGTAGCAAGGTTACGAATCGATTGACGTAAGAATTATCAAAATCGTCTCACGCGTCTGGTCTCTATAGTGCCACAAAGGAACAAACATACATACATACACACATAGGCTTTTTTTTTTGTGGGGTGGGAAATCATGCAATGACTTCTACCGCTCTGGGTGGAGCGGGAGGGCGTGTCAGACTCTTACTGACTAAAACCCACCCCTGTTCCTTCCCTGCCTGAGTGCCCAGGGGTGCGGTAACTCCCTAGCGCCGTCAGCGTAATATGCTACGCTGACGACACCCTGGTCCTGGCGCAGGGGTGGTCGCACGAGGCGGCGGCCAACATTATGACACGCGGGGTTGCGATAATCGTGGACAGGATCCGGCAACTGGGTCTCGAGGTGGCATTGCACAAGTCCGAGGCCATGTGTTTTCATGGTCCTCGGCATGCGCCACCGGCGGGTTCCCAGATAACGGTAGGAGGGGTTCACATCGGCGTCGAGGGGACGATGAAGTACCTGGGACTCGTCCTCGACAGCCGGTGGAACTTCGTCGAGCATTTTCGACGTTTGGCTCCCAGACTGGACAGGGCTGGGGCTGCTTTGAGGCGGCTCATGCCCAATCTGAGGGGGCCAAACGCCTCCTGCCGGAGGCTCTACGCGGGGATCGTGCGGTCCATGGCCCTTTACGGAGCACCGGTGTGGGCGCGTTCGCTAAGGCAGCGGACTACTCGCCGTCTGAACGCGTCCCAAAGGGTCATGGCGATCAGAATGATCCGAGGATACCGTACGATCTCCTGCGAGGCGGCGAGCCTCCTTGCCGGATTATCGCCATGGGATCTGGAGGCAAAAATCCTCGCGAACAAAATCAAAATCAAAATCAAAAATCAAAAGTCATTTATTCAAACTAGGCTGAGAACCAGCACTTTTTGAACGTCAAAGTTCTACATAAAGACAGTCCCCCAAAAAACGCCCGCCCGTCACCACTTCCTAGTGTTTTAGCTGTGAAGAAGAAGTGGCCAACAAACTCCCCAGCAACACATCTGTCTGTTAAGTTTTAAGAACTTGAATCTATATAATTCTAAGCAACAATCTTAACATTATGTAAAACAGAAAAATAAATATATGTCGTCTAAAATATAATCATAAAATTAAATAATCCGCCACTTGCCAGCTAGCACACTCAATCATGCCATTAAAAACCAACTCAAGCATAAACACTAAACCAAATTAAAGAAGCCTCCATGCATAACTGGTGTGCCTGCTTACAAGAACAAAGATTGAAACTATCAAAGGGCTGTGATTCGAAGCCACAAGTGATGAACTAGGGCCATCACACTAAATTTGGTAGACAATTATTATATGAACTCATATAATCTGTTATAACCATAAGCTAAATATGGAGAAAGAACATCAAGTGTAACATTGTCTTGCGTTCAACACAGCGACCAACTATTATTATCTTCTAAGTAGTCGTTGATGGAATAGTATGCTTTCGAACAGAGACTAGATTTAACTTTAGTTTTAAATGAATTAAAAGGCAAGTCAAGAAAAGAACGGGGTAGCTTATTGTAAAATTCGATACCGAGACCCTCAAACGAACCATGAACCCTACGAACACGGTGGGAAGGAACATGAAGTTTATACTTATTTCTGGTGTTAAAATTATGGATATCACTGGTCTTTTTGTACAAATGTATATTTTGTCTAATGTATAATATGTTTGCAAAAATGAATTGAGATGCCACCGTGAGAATTCCAATCTCTTTGAAAATTTCTCGTAAAGAAACTCTTGACCCTAACCTATAGATTGCTCGTACAGCACGTTTTTGTAAAGCAAATATATTTTGTATGTCCGCAGCTTTACCCCACAAAAGAATACCATAAGACATAACACTATGGAAATAACTAAAATAGACTAACCGTGCTGTGTCAACGTCAGTATATTGTCTAACTTTTCTGACGGCGTAGGCGGCAGAGCTGAGCCTTCCTGATAGGCCTGATATATGTGCGCCCCATTGAAGTTTGGAATCAACAGTTATACCCAAAAAAACTGCCGAGTCCACAGTTTCAAGCACTTCTTTATTTAAGATGACATTAGGTCCTAGATTTATAACATTAGGTAAGGCAAACTTTATACATTTAGTTTTCTTAGCATTAAGAACTAAGTTATTTGTCGTAAACCAATCCGTAACCATTGCGAGAGCGCTATCTACGTTATCAAAATCATTTCTATTCCTATCTACTTTAAAGATAAGAGAGGTATCATCTGCAAACAGTACTACGTCACAGATACCCTTTAAAAAATATGGTAAATCATTAATATACACCAAAAACAAGAATGGTCCCAATATCGAGCCTTGAGGCACACCTAAATAAACTGGTAGCCCGGAAGACTTAACACCATTGATATCTACACATTGGAACCTATTACATAAATATGAATCAATCACATTTAGAGCTTCGTTTTGGAGACCATAATGACGCAGCTTACGCAAAAGCGTGTCATGGTGTACGCAATCAAAAGCTTTGGAGAGGTCACAGAAAACTCCGATTGCATTTTGCGAGTTCTCCCATGCGTTGAATATGTGTTTTAGGAGAGCAACACCCGCATCTGTAGTCGATCGACCTTTTGTAAAGCCATATTGATCATTATGAAGGAGGCTATTTACATTAAAATATGTTAGCAACTGCTTCAGTATTAACTTTTCAAAAATTTTGCTAAATGCAGGCAGGATGGAAATAGGCCTGAAGTTGCCTATATCATTTTTATTGCCTGATTTAAATAGAGGTATGACTTTACTACACTTCATGAGATCAGGAAAAGTTCCTGAGTCCACGCATTTATTAAAAGTTACAGCAAGATAAGGCGCTACGATGCCTATTATATCACTCAAAAGTTTAATTGAGATGCCCCAGTAATCCCCTGTGTTTTTTGATTTTAGAGAGTTAAAAACGTTAACTACGTCAAGTGGTGTTACATGCTCAAAACTAAATGATTGATTGCACTTAGGTACACTACCGTTCAAAAGACTTTCAGCTTTAGACGGGGATGAATTTAAGAAGCGAGTTGTAGTTATAGGTATGTGGGCAAAAAACTCATTAAATGCCTGAGCTACGTCAGCTGGTTTACTAACTAATTTGTTTTCGAATAGAATCTCTAGCTGATTTACTTTTTTAACAGACTTTCCCGTTTCATTATTTATTATTTTCCAAGTGGCTTTTACTTTATTATCAGAATTTTTAATTGTCTCGCTTAAGAATTTTGATTTAGCAGCAACACAAATCTTCTTAAACAATTTAGAATATTTTTTAACATACTCTAGAAAAGGAGTATCGAACCTATATTTTTTTAAACCGTATAACTCGTATAGTCTCGCTCTACTTTTATATATACCAGCAGTGGCCCATTGGTTGAAGCCAATGGAGGTACCCGTAACGTCTATAGTTTTAGACTTAAAAATGGCTTGGTACTCTTTTTGCACAACATCAAAAAGGGCTCTATAGATTTCATTAGGATTATCGTTGTCTACTAAAGATGGTGTAAGTTTATTTGCTATATTATTTTTAAACTTATTACAACGGCTTACCGTATAAGGCCTGCATTCTATTTTAAGCGGCTTTTTATTTTGTGGCATAGGAAAGCTAACTAATAGTCCACAGTGGTCAGACGTTAAGTCACTTAACACTAAATTTTTTTCTGAATTACAATTACTAAAAAAGTTATCAAGGCAAGTCGATGAGGATGCCGTAATCCTAGTAGGTTCATAAAACAAGTTGTTTAAATTATAAGACCTAAACAGATTGATTAACCTGACACTTAATGAAGTATCATCTAAAATATTAACATTAAAATCTCCACATATCACTATACTTTTATTACTTGATTTTATTTTATTAATTAAATCCTCCATTACCGATTCGAAAAGGCCAAAATCACCAGACGGGGGTCGATAAACGCAAATTATAACGTATCGCTCAAGTTCAACACAAGACAACTCAACAATGTGCTCGATGGAAAGATTAACTAAATCTAAACGTTGTTTGCATTTCAAGTTATTTGAAACAAGGATTAATGATCCACCGCGAATTATATTTTTTCTTACAAATGCACTTTGTACAGTAAAATAATCATCATTAATAAAAACTACTTCATGTTCTTTCAACCAATGTTCAGTTAAACATAAAACCTGAACGTCATAGTTCTCTATAAATAAACATAACTCTAGTTCTTTGCCGGACAGACCTTGCATATTTTGATGTACAACATTCAACATATTATGAGGCTTACCCGTTGTCGCATCTAATAGTTTAAAGAACTAGGGGTATCAATTGAAATTTTAGAATTATTACTAACTGTAATCATTGGTACACAACATGTACCTGTGTCACGCTGTATATTGTATGCTAAAAGATTAGCAATTTGTCTCCTACTACTAGGTGATAAATACATATTAGTATTGGTTAGTTTGTAATCAGTAATAAATTGATTACAATCAAAATATAAAATAGCGTCACTGTGACGATAGGTCCTATTATAAAATAGCAAGTTTAAATTATAGATGTGCCTATTTTGCTCATCAGACAAATAATTTGAATAAGGCAAAGCGCAGAAAATAAATTTAATGTTATTTGTCTCACTGAGATGTAACATCAAATTGACACAATCAATTACATCCTTTTTCTTAATAGCTAAACTGTCCCCACACAATAGTATAATAGTTGAACTGGGGTGTATTTTTGTCAATCTAATATTATTTACTAATTGGCTAAAACTGGCACCGGGTAAACAATTATTTATTATACTATGTTGTGAACACTGGTTCAAAACAGTACCAAAACCTTGACCAAATTTGTCAGAAAAAACATAAGTAGTGGTATTCACATTATTTATATTAAGATTATCACTACAGCTATCGACAAGCTGAACCGCTGAGGGTTTGGGTGCTATGTGCTGAGGCTGTGGTGCCTGAGAGCATGCACAGTTACAAGATAGGTTATTTGTCAGAGACTCATACCTCTCTGCATTGTACGTAACCAGGTCAACCAATTCATTGGCCTCCTGCATGCGCTTACTCAGATCTTGTTGAGAAGCCTCATATTTATTAAAAATATCGTTTAGAGCATATTCCCTAACAAACAGTTCATTCTGAAGGCGCTGAGTGTCATTATCATACATTATTTTACAAAGCTCTAATTCACTATTGCAATCCTTTAATTCTTGCAATAAATTAAGTTTGTTTTGTCTAAGTTTATTATTTATTTTGTTTAATTTTTGATGTTTTAATGATTTTTTAATTTTTCTAATTAATCTATTAATTTTAATATATTTCTTTATTTTGTTGTGGCTATTTAACAAGTTACATTTGGTGATGGTGTCATCAGTTAAATCTATTGTTACTATTGGCTCAACACATATGGGACCGGACCCGCTACCAACCAACTCATCATATAGGCTGCAGGTGTTCGCAGACTCTTCACCGGCTTTAAGAGAACCTATATGAGGAGCGCGAGGAGGCGAAACGCCGGGGCGAAACTCCGCTGCCGCGACAACTCGCGGCTCGGCGGACAGAGCTCCGGCAGGATCTCATGGCGACATGGAGACAGCGATTGTCACAACCCCGCGCTGGGCACGCCACCATTGCGGCGGTAGTGCCCCTCTTTGAGGCTTGGCTGGAGAGACCTCACGGCGCCCTCACCTTCCGCCTGACGCAGGTCCTCACCGGACACGGCTGTTTCGGGAGGTTCCTGTTTCGGATCAAGCGGGAGGTGACGCCCGGGTGTTTCCATTGCACGGATCGCCCAGAGGACACGGTGGAGCATACGGTGGAGGTTTGCCACGCTTGGGCAGAGCACCGCCGTGTTCTCGTGGATGCGATAGGCGGCAGCGACCTCTCGCGCCCTGCCCTGGTTCAGGCCATGGTATGGAGCGAGAGGGAATGGGAAGCCGTCTCCTCCTTCTGCGAAGCAGTAATGCTCGCGAAGGCGGAGGCGGGACGCGTGAGAGAGCACCAACAACGGAGTCGCCCTCACGCCCTCAGCAGCAGCCGCCTCAGGAGACGCCGGGGACTTCCGGCGCCGCGAGACGATCTCCGGCCACCATAGACCCGGGCCTGCGGACGGCGAGTAATGGGTAGCCCGCCGTCCGATCAGCACCAGGCCCGAGAGTCGACGGCGCGTAGTGTTCCACGCGCGCCTCAAAGAGTTGTCAGCAAGAGACGGGGCCCGTCATGGCCGATGCCTGCCCGGGGGTTGAGGATAAATTCGAAACAGAGTTACCTCGCCCCTGGGCACTCAAAGGCAGGAAGGAACAGGGGTGGGTTTTAGTCAGCAAGAGTCTGACACGCCCTCCCGCTCCGCCCAGAGCGGGAGAAGTCATAGGATGAATTCCCACGCCACAAAAAAAAAAAAAAAAGGGGTGCGGTAACTCATTTTCAGAATTTATCCGCTACCCCTAGGCATATACTATACATACATAGACTGATAAACACATTCACCGTCCCTTGCGTCGCGCAGTCGGGTAAAAAGACAAATAATAAGTTTTAGGAAAAAACCCTTACAGTTTCGGTTTGTCCGTCTGCCCGTCCGAGGCATAGCTTAGAGACTATTAATACTAGAAAGCTGCAATTTCGCAGCGTTTTTCTTGGCGTGATTGTGAAACATAGGTATGTTAATCACGCCAAGAAACAATAAAATTTTAGAAAAGGTTTTTTTATGCCCCCCAAAAGGTTTAGGGGGGGGGGGGGTTAGGTTTTTTTAGGTTTTTTTGGTTTTCCCGAGCATGTAAAGTGGGCGTGAGTTTTTTTTCTCGCCTATCTTGCGGGGTTGTGAAGATTATTTTTCGATTCAGTGGTATATTTTTTGTTCAAGTCAGGAATCGCCCCCCCTCTCACGAAAAGCTAAACTGTTGGCTTGATAAATCTGAAAAAAATCGTGATGGTAGTATATATAACGAACTTTGAAGGAAAAATATCACGGCTAAGTTAGCTCCGTTAGTTTAAGAGTAATAGTCGCCTAACTTATAAAATGTACCAACCTACTTCGAAAATTTCGTACAAAACACAAACACCTTAGAAAAAAAAAATAGGTGAAGTTGTTTCTTATTTAGTAGTTAAAAAGCGTAGTAAATATATAAAATTTCGAAAAAATAAAACCTTTCTTTTTAGTTTTTAATTTAAACGTTATAGTCCGTAAAATCGTGAACTTATATGTTCATAATAATAAACATAAATCCCCCTTCTAAGTCCGCATGCAATAACGTGCAACTACGAAATTCACTACACTGCGCGTAGCCTGTTTTTAAACAAGGTTTTAAATTCATAGACATTGGTGCCGATTCTCTTAATGATTACTAAACTGAAATTAGAGAATCGCTGTCTTTTACTAAAAGGCAGTGCGAGAAAAGGACGGCTATAGCTGTGAACTATGTAAGAGATGTCAAACTAGTTTACGCCTTGCGCATCACCGTGTTTTTAATCGAGATGTATTTATGTGTACACTTAATTTGTATCGAAATATTAGTTCAACTAAATTTGACAGCTCTAATTTACGTCCGTCTCTTTCTTGTTTTATTAGAGAGAAAAAGATAGGAATAGCTTAAATTAAGTTTAGTTCGTACAAAACAGAATCCGCACCAATATTTCGTGCCTGTGTGTAAACTGTGTGTAAACCATTTACAGGCACTTTTTGTTTTCTTTGGATTGTCAAAAGGTCGGTCAGTCAGAAAGATGAAGCTAATTGCACATTTCAAGGGGTAGATCTCTATGGAGAAGAACGTGCAAGAAACTCCATGAACACTCTTTTAAATCATGTTATGTATTCTAAAAATACTGGTTACATAATTATGTCTTGTTGCTTCTAATGTATGAGAACAATGTTAAATAAACAATTCATAAACAATAAAAAAAATATTAAAATGAGCCAGTGGCAGTTGAGAGATGACCAGTCTCAACTGACGGCGCTCGTTCACGAACATGACGCATGGATTAGCACCACTCAGCTCAACCATACTGAAGGGAACCGAATGACCCAACACACGCGCCACCTTCAGCGAGACATTTCAGTGAGCATGACAATTGTTTCATGATGATTCAGGTCATGCTTACCATAAAAACGCATTGTCATCGGCAACATGTAAAAATTCAACTCCGTAGGCTATGAGGAAGTGGTTCCTATTCAGCTTACAAGTTTTGATACCAAAAAACAAAGATTGCAAGTTAAATAAAACCTTTTAAAATTATAGACAGACAAAGAAAAGTCTGATCACCGACAGAAGTGTGTTCCAAAATTAAACGGTGCGAATACAGAAGTCTATTTCAAACGCCTTTGACGGTTAAACCCACCAAAGAGGACGTACTCATATGAGATCAATTTATAAAAACAAATGGAAGGAAAACTCAGTTGCCAAGTGCTATCAACCCACACCGTAAGCCCCACACTTCCTCTTAAGTAACATTTGCACGTGCCACTTACACGTGCAAACATCGTAGTATTCTATAAACATACACAAAGTCAATATTCATCTGATTGATGTCCTACTTATGCAAAATATTGTTAGAAAGATTTTCTTTTAAGGATTAACTGCGGAGTTTCTTTTGATTTCTTTTTTTTTCTAGCTTCTGTCAGTGGCTTCGCCCGCGTAAAAAAAGGAACATTCTCCCGGAATGAAAGTAGCAGAGGATGAAATAGCAGGGATGAGCCTATGTGCTATTCCAGACTATAATAATAATAATAAAAATGTTTATTTATCTCCACAAAATTACTTAATGCTAGCTAAGTATGTTGACAGATATTTTGGCAAAACAATTGTAATTTGTGGGAGATCAGGAGTCTGAAGTAAGCCTAGGCCTGTATTTCAGAGCTCCAGGCCCCCATCACATCCTAATAGTAAAGATTGCCAACGTGTAAACAGTGCGATAGAGTGTCTGTTGTGTGTATGTTTGTATATAATATTCATAAATAAATAGAGAAAGAAAGAAAGAAGAAAGAAAAATTGTAATGTTTGATAATGTAAACATACAACCAGGCTAAAAGCCTCGTATTCAACCTGTGAAAATCTTTTGTTCATTGCCTGATGACAGGGTCCAACATGGTTGTTGATGAAGACAATACACATTGCGTAATAATAATTGTGTAATCTGTATACTATAATCTATCTCTGTGCCAAATTTCATCCAGATCCGTTCAGGGATTCTGGCGTGATTGTGTAACAAATAATCATACATCCATCCAAACATTTCGCATTATGCATAGTAGATATAAAAAGTAGTATATACACTAAAAATTAAAAAGACATTCAGACATTCTGGAATAGCACTTTCTTTTTATTTGTAATAATGGTCTAATAGGCTCTTGTCCTAAAAAAATTAATTAGTCCGTCTGTTAGATTAACAAAAACTTTTGGACACGTATTTTTTTTTGGTCACGTAAACCAAAAATGAGGACGATACAGTGCGTTGAAATTTTGCTTGACGTCATATCGTCATGCCATAATGTTTAGCGACGAAAAAAGACTCCACTCCTGAACTGTGATGCGTTTTATCTTTGTCATTTTTATTGGTTTGGTAAAGCAAAACATACGTGTCCAATATTTTTTGATAATCTAAATTAGGGACAGCTTATTTTTATTATTTGATTACAATATACATAACTAAACTCATAAATAACCAGGCTGAAAGAAAATAAATAAAATATGTACAAGCGGCATAAAAGAGGGAGGTACAGCTTATTGGGCATCGAAAAATTCTTCCACATCGCTGTCAATGGGAAAAGCGCCCAGAACGCTGGCAGCGTTGCCACGTTGAATGGTAATGCTGATTCTTCGGCCGAAGAAAAGGCCAGCCCTCTGGTCACTTGAAAAGTCGACTAAATGTTTGCTGATGTCACGGAAAACTCGATGAACAGTCGGACCCCATGGCCCTAGTGTTTCAACCCAAACGGCACAAACATAATTATAATTCCCAATAAGGTTACAGATTTTTTTTTGTGGGAGGGAAATCATGCAATGACATCTCCCTGCTCTGGGTGGAGCGGGAGGGCGTATCAGACTCTTACTGACTAAAATCTACCCCTGTTCCTTCCCTACCTGAGTGCCCAGGGGTGCAGTAACTCATGTTAAGAATTTATCCGCTACTCCTAGGCATGCAGGCACCGGCCACGATGGGCCCCGTCAGTGGTGGCTGACAATCATCTCTTTGAGGCGCGCGTGGAACACTTCGCGTCGTCGTTGGCGCCTGGTGCTGATCGGACGGCGAGCTACCCACTGCTCGCCGTCCGCAGGCCCGGGTCTACGGTGGCCGGAGATCGTCTCGCGACGTCCAACGCCCAGTGCCTCTCCTGCGGTGGTAGCGGCCGGGGCCGTGAGAGCCACTCCGTTGAACTTCCCTCACACGTCCCGCCTCCGCCTTCGCGAGCATTACTGCTTCGCAGAAGGAGGAGACTGCTTCCCATTCCCTCTCGCTCCGTACCATGACCAAAACCAGGGCCAGGCGCGAGAGGTCGCCGCCGCCTATCGCATCCACGAAGACACGGCGGTGCTCCGCCCAAGCGCGGCAGACCTCCACCGTATGCTCCACCGTGTAAAGTTATGGACTTATGGACTAAATAGAAATATTATTTTTATACCCAGGACACAACCCGATTGTGTAGGTATTTACATCATTGGTATAGGTAGTTAGTTACCTACACAACACAACATCATTTTTCTACGAAGAAGTAAGCAGTGGTGGAACCTATAGCACACACAGATTTCGTTAGCTATTTTAAAGTCCGATCCATTAACAAATTCTTCGTCCAATTGGTTCATATGTCAATTAAGTGAAATTAAACTAAACCTTGTGACATTAATCTGAACCTAGTGAAATTAATCTAAAGCTAAAATTAAAAAAAAAACTTTTTTACAAAAAAAAACAACTGACTTCCAAAAAAGAAAATACCTACACTAAAAATTAAAAAATAACTTTAATTTTGGAAGTCGGTGTTTGTATTTTATTTCTTCGTTATTTGACACCCACTTCCGAAATTAAAGTAATTTTTTTATTTTTAGTAAGTATCGGTATTTTCTTTTTTGGAAGTCGGTTGTTTTTTTGTAAAAAAGTTTTTCTGTTTCACTTTTTATTTGTTATACCCCAGAACTAAAACCCCCAATAACATGGAACGTAGAATGTAAGCATACTCGTAATTGGAGAAAACCAATACGTCATCTATATATACGTATTTTTCGTTTTTGTTCAGTTTTTATAAAGCACTGAAGCAATTTCGATAAAATTTATATGGGACCACCTCGGGAATATATTCTTTCGGATAAAAGAATAATTTTGAAAATCAGTCCACAACTGACAGAGAAATCGGTGGACATACAAAAAAAAAAACACATACAGTCGAACATAGAACCTCCTCCTTTTTCGAAATCGGTTAATAAGCTTATGTAATTGTACGAATGTCAGTAATATACGCGCGACCTCTTTATCTCGTTGTCATGGAAGCTGTTTACTCAAACCAAACTACACTGAATAGCACAGGTAACTCGGGTAACGGGTATTTTATTCACTTAATGCGGAAATATGAGGATGTTACCCGACATTGTCGTTAATGTATAAAATGGTACTTGTCATAAGTAGCTCTTTTACAAAATGCCACTGCAGAACTAAGGAGGATTATGCATGGAGACTTGCAGCTTACTTGGTAAAAAACTAGCACTGTCCCATGTACCTAAACGTACCTTTTTTTTTTTACTACAGGAATCAAAAGTATTGTGACATCTAACAAGGTCGCATGAAAAACAAACCTTTTCAGCAGACAGGCTGGTTGGTCAAATAATATACTTTTAAAATGTTGTGCAAATTTAGAGCAGGATTCAAATAGTTTGATTTCTAATTTGTTTTAAAGGAGTCAGTCTTATTTATAAAGTGTATCTATCATCTATGGAGTCAGTTGTGATGGTGAGTCGTCGATGAAAACAAATTGATTTTACAATAAAAATTACCTATAGTACCGAGGGCGTGGGCTCCGTGTGTGTGCTTCTTGTTGTATAGTCTTAGGTTACTAGTGTGTATGAAAAGAAACACTGAACTGCAATACTTTGATATTTATAACACACTTTTATTAGCTTGGTATGTATCTATATATATTATGTATCTGTATAAGAATGTATCTATGTATCTATACATAGAGTTAACACAATTTAATGGGAAACCACAACAAAAAAGTGAAAAAGAAAAACTTTTTTACAAAAAAATAGAACCGAATTCCAAAAAAAAGTCAAAATAACTTTAATTTCAGAAGTCGGTGTTTTTGGTTTTGTGTCTTCGTTTTTTTGACACCGACTGCCGAAATTAAAGTATTTTTGCACATTTTTGGAAGGCGGTTCCTGGACTGACCCGGAACCCTCGGGACTCAACATTATCATAAATGTCCTGATTTTGGTCCTGCTAATAAAATACTGTGACCATGATATGATACCCGTGTTCTAAATTTCGTCCAAATCCGTTGAGCCATCGAGTCGTAATTGATTAACAAACATCCTGACTTTCACATTTTATAATATTAGTACCTATGAAGAAATACTTAATTCACCTTGGTATCGTAAAAGGTAAAACAAAGCCCGGATACACAATAGTATTTAGCTGTAAAGCGAATTCAAACAATGCATACATTTTTTCGCAGAGATATCAATCACAATTTTTTTTCAGAATTAACGTGTTTAATACCGTTTCCAGGATCAGTAAAGTTTTACGTTGAATTCTATTATAAATCTCAAACACTTTACAAGAGAGAAGGTAATCTTAACACTGCATGGGTTCAATCAAAATATATCTGTTCAAAGCATACTGTCAAGTATTTTACACGTGAAAGCCTTTGGATTAACTTCACTCAAAAGGCCGTTAAAGCTCTTGGCTTCCAGTACAATAATGCATTCAGTTCAGAATGCTGTTGAAGCTGCCACGCTTCTGTAGTGCCTCAGAGATATTCGCGACTGTGATTCTCGTCGCTGACATGGCATTGATTCAAATTTTGTTAGGCCAAACTTGCACGGCAATGGTGCGGATTCTGTTTTGTACGAACTAAACTTAATTTAAGCTATTCCTATCTTTTTCTCTCTAATAAAACAAGAAAGAGACGGACGTAAATTAGAGCTGTCAAATTTAGTTGAACTAATATTTCCATACAAATTAAGTGTACACGTAAAAACATGTCGATTAAAAACACGGTGATGCGCAAGGCGTAAACTAGTTTGACATCTCTAACTTAGTTCATAGCTATAGCCGTCCTTTTCTCGCACTGCCTTTTAGTAAAAGAAAGCGATTCTCTAATGTTAGTTTAGTAATTATTTTAAGAGAATCGGCACCATTGTCAGTGGTAGCGTAGGGGTCACTTTGGTTTTGGAATACAGAAGGCAGAATGGGAGGTGGAGCATAGTTTGAGACACAACTCCACATCTACACTCTGCTAATTCAATGGATTTGAAATCCTGAAATTCTTCCACAGTTACAAAATATCGAATCCTATAAAGAAAGACGATATTATGTCCGAACAATCACCGATAGGTGTCATATAGGACACCGCCATACGAGCTGACTATACGGGTACTATAAGCTAATACTGAAAACATATAACTCATTCAAATGCTCGCGTGTCGTGAGCGCTCATATTTTATGCTCGGATTCTCGTAAGTGAAAAATAACGCGATTGCCTCGATGGATGCTTTTATTATTATTAAAGAGTTGAGGAAATGGCTCGTTTAATGTTCCACGATGGGCCATTAGTTCTGCACTTTTTCGAAGTTTAGTTCTGAATGATGGTGGTTCATTACGTCGGTAAGTGAAAGGTATTTCTGTGGGTTTATTGATGACATAATTCTTTTCTTTGTCTGCTTTTAAAGAGTATTTCATATACCTACAATTAAGTTGGTTTTAATAAGTTTAATAATAAATTTATTTGAACATAAGAAAGGAAACAAAGTAGGTACATTACACATGTAGACAATAGGTTGTACAATCTAGTCTAACATTATTGACAGATTTCCGGCCCCTAAACTAGGTAAGCAGACCTGTAACTTAAGAGTCGGACATTTTTCGGCTTCCATTTTATATGATAAAATACAACCGTGACATTTCAGTTACATAATTATACACATTGCATTTTAGTGAAGTCAGCAGCAAGTGAAGTGAGTGTTTGTATTTGGGTGTCTGGAAGGTGAAGTATGAGTGAGGTGTGTGTGAGGAGTGTGTAAGTGTGAGTACGGGTGAGTGCCTGGCATTAATTTAAAGGAGTTAGTTTATGAATCTATTGTTACTATATTTTCTGTCTCGTCGTAAGTTAGCTAATAGCTATTTTTTTATTTACTTTTAATTTCAGGTTTTACTGAGTATTCTTGAATGAAATCACGGGCATGAGGCTTTTGAAAACACGAAGTGTTGAAAAATCATCTTCAGCTGAAAATTCTTCGCACGGAATAAGCAATTTGAATTCCCACGTAAGTTTTTGATAACGATTTTCTATGACCTGTGTCCGCGTTTGACTGGTTTCTGGATGAATATTTCTTCTATAGCACCCAGCTATCCCTCAGCCTTTTGTATTACGTAATACTTAGAAACATTCGTGTGGGAGAAAGGATTCCAATCCTGTTTTATGCATAGTTCCTATAAACTACTTTAAAGGAATTTAGAACAGCGGTTATAATTCCGCGAATAAACCAGCAATTTTACGTACCACTGGCATCTTATCCGACATTTTAATTATACATACCTATCTCAGTAGTATTTATTCGTAGTTCGTACTAAGGAATTTGTACAAGCTTCCTTTAGAGTTTATACGTTACTATAACGCTTTGGGAATTTCTGGGGTCATTATGAATTCTGACTGAGTCAAACCGATACTCTGTGTAGACAAGAAAGGTAAACTGTGGTCGTCTATGGGTCGTCTTGATTATTCTACTAAATAAACGCAATCTGCTTCAAAGTAGTTTGATCATACATTAAGATGCCGTGTTTTGATGGTGCATCTCAAAATCATGTTTGCTGAAGTCGTCACTAAATTGCAAGTATATCAAGGGATGGACGGACTGGTCTTCTTCTTATTTTATTAATTTGGGCCCAGAAGTTGGCCACATTAATTGCAGCGTCAAGTAAACTATGGGAATGACATCACCAATCAGCCCCTGACTTCTTGAAACCCTAGGAACACCTTTTTTTTTTTTTGTTGGTTGGTAAGTCATCCAATGACATCTCCCGCTCTAGAGTGGAGCGGGAGGGCGTGTCAGACTCTTACTGACTAAAACCCACACCTGTTCCTTCTCTGCCCTGAATGCCCAGGAGCGAGGTAACACTTTTGAATTTATCCTCAACCCTTGGGCAGGCATCGGCCATGACGGGCCCCGTCATGAATGCTGACAACTCTTTGAGGCGCGCGTGGAACACTACGCGCCGTCGACTCTCGGGTCTGGTCCTGATCGGACGGCGAGTTACCCACTACTCGTCGTCCGCAGGCCCGGGTACCCTAGGAACACCTGCCACCCGGACGGGTGTTGCAGTGGCCTGTATAGAAAGTGCTCAATTATATAACTTGGCAAAATGAGGTTTTATAGACTCGTCTGATACCCAATATGGTACCTGTGTTGGGATCGGCTTCCGCAGACTAACCGGTGCATAAAAATACTTTACATTAAGTGACTACCTATCTGACAGCTGGGACCAACGGCTTAACGTACTTTCTGAAGTTTTTTTTTTTTTTTGTAAAGATGGTCACCCATCCACGGACTGACCTCGGCTGGCGTTGCTTAACCCTAACTTATGATTTTACTTTCGAAATCTACGAAGCAATGGCTGCCAGTACTGAGAATAAGCATTGTGATAAAGCCTTCCCAGTAATATTTAGATATTACAACGTTCCAGACAGTTGCGACAAAACATCACTGTGCAACAATAGATTCCTTATAGTCCGCACTCCTTTAACTAGTAATCCAATAAAGTTATAAATAGTCACTCGGCAATAACAATTAATTAAGGAACCTATTACCTAGTGGGCACAGAGCCCGTTTGTGGTGTTGATGAATGTGGGTGCAAGTGTATTGGATGTGGCGCGCTTTGACAAAGTGGAGCAAAAAGTTATAGGTTTCATTAGTGATGAGCTATTATGGGTAAGGGAAATGCTGGCTGGATTTTAATTTGTTTTAGTAGGTTGGTAATGAATTGAAACGTTGTGGGTCATATTTTTTCGTATTGTTAACAACAACTAGCTAGCTGTAGCTGTTATTAGCTATTTGGAATTTCTTTTACATCATACTCGTAGCAAAGCATAGCTAATCAGCCTGTTCATATTCCCACTGCTGGGACACAGGCCTCCTCTCTGTGAGTAGGTTTGGGCCGTAATTAGGGTTGCCAACTTTGTTTTAAAAGAAATAGTGTATATCTGATTTCAGAGAGTGTAAATAAATAGTACCAACTTAAAAGAAAGAGTACGCTTGTTTTTATTTTTAAAAAGGTGTTTTTTTGCGGCACATAACAATTTTTCATCATTTTTAAAAGAATTGTATGACTCCAAACATTCTAAATCTAAGTAGGTACTGGTAAATGTAGATCAATAGCTCATTTTTACCCAACTGTGCGACGCAAAGGGCCAATGTTTATTTGAACATACAGTTAAATTTTTGATGGGTATTTCATCATCAGCCTTTTAATGTCCCCACTGCTGGGGCACAGGCCTCCTCTCTGTGAGAGGGTGTGGGCCGTAATCCACCACGCGGGCCCAATGCGGATTGGTGTATGACACATATCTTCGAATTTTTGGTTCTAGGACATGCCGGTTTCCTCACGATGTTTTCCGTCACCGTTTTGAGAGCAGTGGTGATGAAATAATTTATACAAAGTAAAGCGCCTGCCTGGGTTTGAACTCACGACCTACAACTTGTAAGTCGCGGCCAATACCACTGGGCCACCACTGATGGGTCATGCATGACTATTATTAGTATTGTAAGCATTATGTAAAAAAGAGTATTTTAGCATAACTACTCTATTAGTACAGATTATTAAGTACAAGTACATAAAATAGAGTATAATACTCTATTTTAGAGTACGGTTGGCTACTCTAGCCATAATCCACCACGCGGGTCCAATGCGGATTGGTGGATGTCACATGATCGGCTCCTGCAGACGTCCGCGACCCTCACCAGGTCATCGGTCCACCTTGTGGAATCCCATATGAGAATTGGCGTGGTGGAAATATTTGCTAGTCAATGAGGTGGTAGCGGCTGATTGTCTATGGTTCACCGGGCGAAAATTTTATATAGCCACTGACAATGCTCTCTACATACAACTTTGAGATCTTTTAAGTAGGTACTAAGTATAGGGCTGGTTTCTGAATTGAGTATTTGGAGTTAAGAGCATCCAAGATCATTCTTTAATACCAACATTTGACAGCAAAAAGAAAGAAAGAGTTTGACGAATACTCAACGTTGCCCCACACTAGGAATTTCTCCAGTATCGTGGGTGCGTTCACAAACATGTAAACTTATGCCCAGGGGTAGCGGATAAATTCTGAAAATGAGTTACCGCACCCCTGGGCACTCAGGCTGGGAAGGAACAGGGGTGGGTTTAGTCACTAAGAGTCTGACACGCCCTCCTGCTCCACCCAGAGCAGGAGAAGTCATTGGATGATTTCCCAATCCCTCCCCAAAAAAAAAAAACAAAAAAAAAGTCCATAACCTAACCTAAAAACATGTAAATTTACATACACAAGACATCCAGAGCACTTTGACAAATACTCAACTTTAAATTCTTACTCAGAAATCAGGCTTTTGTTTCAATCAAGTAAATGAGTTTGGTTGCTCAAAACAAATTCTAATCTATTTAACACACCGTGCTTAGTTTAATTCACAAAGCCAGCCAATTACCAAGATATTGGCTACAATGTTATCATAATATTTTAGGCGAGAGATGGTAAGTGTTCCTGGCACACCGCCGAGCAAAAAGATAATAATTTATCTTGGTCTGAACGGTTACAGGCAAGGAAAACGAAGATGGTGATAGCATATCATTAACTTATACTGTAATAATGAAAAATGTGTCTGGTGGTTGGCTTAAACTCTTCGACGTATGTATTGATAGTTACTGAAAGAGAAGGTCCCCATTATAACTACGCTTGGGAAACTAGTGTTAGCTGTTTGTTGTTGGGAGTAGAATGGGAGACATTGTTACCGATTCTCCATACTGTATCCGTTATCTAAATGATTCTGGAATTTGTACGAGACCTTCCACCATCATCTGCCTAGCTTTTTCCTATCTGTGTTGGTATCGGCTTCCAGTCTAACCTGATACAGCTAAATACCAGTATTTTATACGGAACGACTTCGTATCTAGTCTCCCTAACTTGATAAGTCTGGTAGAATAGAACATAATGGAATGGAATGGAATAGAATGGAATGGAGTAGAGTGGAATAGAATGGAATGAAATGGAATAGAATAGAACAAAACAGAACAGAATATAATAAAACTTTATTGTTCAACAAAAGCTTAACGGATTAATGTGTTTATGAGGCACGGATGGGTTTCGGTATGTAATGGTCACCCATCTACGAACTGACCCTGGCAAGCGTTGCCTAACAATTTAGTTTTGTCCCTTAAGCACCGTTAAAGACTAAAAGGAACAGGGTGTAAAGTATAACCCAGACAGTCAGCATGGTTAGCAAAATTAAATACTTTTCCACGACATGGTCTATTCTCATTTACTCAACACGAGTAATTGCTTCATTATTACTAACTTATTTATAGAAATACATCCAGCTGTTTATTTTTATCTCTCACACAACGAGCTATCATTCATTTTCCTCATTAATTTCTGTAGTCATGTACACGGAACTCCCGAATGAGAATAGATTAAGTGTCTCGTGCCCGATTGATATCACTCGCCTCAAATTAGCCTTTGTTTTGCCCAGTGGCCTCTGTTATCTGTCATCGGAAACGCTTTCACTGAAGTTACGGTTAATTCACACATAGTCGAACAATGATATCCGGATTGTTATGGGAAAAGTGTTTTAAAGGTACGGTGTGAAATTGCATGTTTGATTAATTGATTGTGCAAGTTGACTTTGGGAACTGACTTGCAACTTGGAAATACTTTAGTAACGCAACTTGGTAACCAAGTGATTTTGTTTTAAACAGTACTAGCTTCTGCAACCGGCTTCGCCCGCGTGGAATTAGTTCTTCCCCCGATATAAACTTTCAACCTCTATTTCACCCTCTCATCATCTGGCTAGCCTTTTCCCAACTATCTTGGGGTCGGCTTCCGGTCTAACCGAATGCAACTGAATACCAGTATTTTACATGGCGCGACTGCCTATCTGACCTCCGCAACCCAGTAACTGGGAAATACGATACCCCTTGGTAAGACTGAATGTCAGACTTTCGGGCTTCTGACGACCCGTAACGACTGTCAAAGATCCACGATTGACAGCCGGGACCAACGGCTTAACGTGCTTTCCGAGGCACGGAAGAGTCTCGGTATGTAAAGATGGTCACCCATCCATGGACCAACCCCGGCAAGCGTAGCTTAACCTGATGGATCGACCCGTGCGGCTGTTATTACTTTAGCCACGAGCTCCTCCTCCTCTATTTCACCCTCTCAGGGGTGGAATTTCAAAAAACCCTTTCTTATTGGATACCTACTCTTCACAAAGAACACACCCTCCAAATTTCATGTCTCTAGGACCAGCGGTTTAGGCTGTGCGTGATATATCAGTCAGTCAGTCCGTCAGGACTTTATAAAGGTACCTACTACTTCTGCCCATGGAAATGAACAACTTTCTTCAAAAAAATTTTACTTTTCGTCCAAAATTGTCATCAGTGGTTCATTTTATGGGCAGAAGCAGGATCCAAAATATGATCACGCATATTCGTTACAGCAGTATACCTGTATAGTGTAAGCCGGCCAGACCAGATTCAGTTATACCCGCACATAACGTTTATGAAGTTCATAAAACCATTTATAGATTTATGAAACATTTCGGCAGCTGATTGACGTCTCCAGGAATGTTTGTTTATCTTACGTTCAACAGCGTCGCATTCCGATGACGTGCGATTCGACTTTAGTACCCCAGTTCAATAATTATGCCCTCTTTGTTCTACCAGCCGACAACCATCCTTGTTCACGATAGAAAAAATATAAAAAATAAAAGGTCCGCCACACAGCGAGAGATAATCGCTGATGAGATCGCCGCCGTCGGCTTCGCATTGTTTGTAAATGAGAGCAGCCAAAATAAAATAAAGCTTTCATTTGATAGTGCTCTCTCGACTCGATTGTTTCGGACCTTTGAATCGAGAATCGTTTGTGTTTTTAAATTATAATTATGTTTTAGTGGTTTCTATTTGCTGTGGCGACGTGTTAAGAGTTAAGAATTGATTGGGATGGACGAGTGTTAAATTCTTTTTCGCTTGTTTGTTTTGACAGGCCAATTACTGGCTACATTTTTTAACGGCTTGTTACGTTAATTGCAGTTCCAGCTGTATTGAATGTGCAATAAATGGACTTCGGTAATTCCACTTTTTAGCGAGACAAAGACGTGTTTCGAAGAGAAAATGACCGCACGCCATAAAGTTATAGATGAACCTTCTAATCCCCAAACATTTTCGTACGTCAAGTATATCGTCAAGCAGTTGATAGAATGCCACTTGTCTAGTCTGTTCTGGTTTAAAAAATATAGCATTCACATCATAAATATTTACGCGTAAACATATTTACATAAATGCGCGCCTTTTTCTGTTTCGTCTATTTTATTTTGAATTAGTAATTTTTTTATTTATTTTAGTTAGTATACCATGTTCCGTGAGTGTGCCCGTGGCATCACAGTGGGCCCTAGCAGAATAACAGCGCTGCGTTATTTATTGTTTTTAAATATCACAGCATAATATGCTGAGTTAGGAGTCTTTTTGGCCTAGCACAGTTTATTTTTTTAATATGTATTTTAAGCTTTAATAAGTTCTTGTGTGACGCACAAATAAATATAGTTTCTTTCTTTCTTCTTTCAAAATTTAAAACAAACACGTAGCCTCTGCCTGCGGTTTTCTTCCGTTTATTTTTGGGAAAAAAAGAAATGAATATATGTGTTTATCATCCAACCGCAACGCCCACAACGTAATATATTTGTTACGGTATAAAATATGGCCTTATTTATATCACGTCGTTAGTGACCTGACGTGGTGGCGTGTACACACGTTGTTGTTTAATTTGCAAGGAGACTTAGGGGACATGGCAATTAATATAATAATGTCTTTTAAAAAGCCAACAGGCGTAATTTGAGCGACCCTAACATTATATAGCACTTAGAGAAATCAATTAATTCAAATTATTTTTAACGATTTAAATATTATTAAATCAATTCCGTTTAATTTAATTATTGTTAGTGTTTACATTATTTGTGTTTACGCATTTTGTGGCTTTGTTTCATTTTCATGTGTTCTTTTTCTATTGATATAATTTAATTATTCTGAATTTTATATTTAATAATTATGTAATAAAACTGTTGAGTCTCTGCATGTGTTGTTTTAAACTTTAAGTGCAGAACTGCAGAGTAATTGTAATAAAATAAATAAAAAACCAATGTAACAGACATCGACCAGATAGTTTAGCAGAATATGATTTGATTGCGTGGACTTAGAAATTTGGTTTTTTCATAGGTCCAAGGAATTTCCGACCTTAGTATTTGATATTAATTTCAATTTAATATCTTCATGAGTTCCTGAGAAAAAGGGTCTTGAAAGACGAACATGTGGCCAACGAATTGATCCTATAACGGGTCCATTTTTCCTTTTGAGGTAAGAAACACAACTTACCTCAAAAGCCACGAGAGCAAAGTTGCTGGAAAAAATCAATATTATTTGAAAAAAAAAATTGTGTCATTCAAAGAAATGAGACCCTAAGGTTCTGCGTTTCACCTTCCTGTTAACGTTCTTAATTCTTAGAAGAATAAGTCCTGGAATACACTGCCATTTTTATTACCACAAGTTCCAGAAAAGTAAACAAGTTCATTCGCGAAACCAGACAGCTTCTTGAAGCGTCTCAAGAACGTTTCAGTGTACTTGTACTTGACATTAGCCTTCAAAAACAAAGGCACGCGTGCCCATTGTATAACTGAGTGTTTGTGCGCATTGATTGGTCGGTTTGAGGCTGCTGTAGACAGGCACGACGTGATAAAGCGACTATGCGTTTTTAAAATTTGCTGTACAATAAGTAGGTATAGACAGTTTTCCCACCGCCACCGGCGAGGAAACGACTAACTATCGGCTATTTTGACGCTCAAGAAATGTACAATAGATATACATTCCGTGTAAACAAAAGAGATGCATATATTAATAGTTGATCGCTGACTCTTCACACTGCCGGCGAGGACTCGCTCCACAAGTTTGTCGCTCACCGACAACATCTATCTAAGATTACTCGCTCAGCGACACTCGCTCTGCGATGCTCGCTTGTCGGGCAGAACTCACGCCGATAGACCAACCCAATCGAGTGGTGCGAGTAATCGCCCGTCGCACTCGAACACTCGCTTGAAGCCCAGCGATAAAACTATCGAAAATACATACTCGCTGCTCGCCAACTCGTTTTTAGTTTCAAACTCTACTCGCTGGTCACTGCCTTATCTTGATAATAATGTTTACAAAAAATTCAGGACAAACCAAAAATTCCGTCTATACAAGGTGTAACGGAAAGGTGTGGTCTTATTTTAAGAGCCGGTTCTGCCCATGGGAACGAACGACTTTCTCTAAGAAAAAATGGAAAATTCCCAAAAAAAAAATTGGACTTTCCATACAAAGTTATCATCAGCTGATCAATATTTGTATGGGAGGTAAAAACATTTTTTTCGAATTTGCTCTGATTTTCTTGAAGAAAATGATTCATATCGATGGGCATATATGCAGTTCTTAAAATATGACCACACCTTTCCGTTATACCCTGTATAAAAAGCGAACTAAATAGATAGAAACAAGATACTGAAGAAACATCATCATCATAAAATGCAATTCAGAAGCTGAAAACACAGGCGTAAGCAAGTTTTTACCTAGGACAATTATTCAGTTAGCGTAAAATATAATACGTAGGTAACCTCTGCCTTAATGTGTAATGTCTAACACTGCAGTCGCAACGTTGGAGCATTGTAGCTTTGCACCTGTCTGAAGCAGCCTTAACACAGTGATAGTACGCATTGTCTGTTCCGTTTATTTATCAAGAGCAGTGAACGTTGACCGTGATTGGTGGAGCGTTGCGACCAGGCAACGTAACGTCGAGTACAGACCAAGCGAACGAACGTTTACGAGTGGGATTTGCTGATGAACGCCGCATGTTCACTCGCCTTATGCTGCTTACCAACCGAACGAATGCTGATGAACGAGCGGGGGTATGATGAAACCACTGTTTTGCGTCCATACTAAAGTTTCGGGGCTTCACCGGTGAGCGATCGTCTATTGTTTTACCTTGAGAAAACGCGCCTAGTCGCTACTGCCCGCTACAACAACTCGCGATGCACTGTAGCTACCTACTTGCGCCTAACACTGCGCCCGCGGGAAATGGGAAATCATGAAATAACTTCTCCCACTCTGGGCAGAGCGGGAGAGCGAGTCAGACTCTTACTGACTAAAACCCATTCGTGTTCTTTCAGTTGCCTGTACCAGGGCCGCGTTGGCTCTTTTTAATACTCCCGCGACCTTGGCACACCAGGCCTTCACCTGCCCTACTTCACTCTAGACAAGGCCCAAGGTTAGCAAGCGTGCGGCGTGTTCGTTCGCTCGCTCGCTTAGTCTGTACTGGACTTCGTAACGAGAGTAATGTAGCAGTCAGCACTCTGCGGTCGACTGGCCATTGTAAAATATTTCGAATATTGAATTTGGTGAGGGTACGCTTTTACTGTTAGTTTCGGATCGGTAGGTCTAGATTGGGACCTCTTTTTTTGGATACAGTTTGATAAAGTAATTGAGAGGCTTAAAATACTTTAGGCATACTCTTGATCCTATTACTTAATAGTATGTGAACTTGACACACAGGTTCACCATATTCTGGATACGGACATATAAGTACTTTTCGTACCTTTGATGTTATTTCCGACTTTCGAGTGGGCGAAGCCGTTGTGAAGCTTATAAAAAAATTGGAACCTCAGTTTTCACAATGTGTGTTTTCCTTTTCTATTTTCCTTAACTTTCCCAATAATTTTCTCTACGAGTTCAAAATGTTCTCGTTGTCATTTATCTTCACATCCCTCTTCTCATAAAACCTCATTATTGCCATTCCCTAAGATTATTCAATAATAAAATATGTCCCGAAACCATTAAGACGTAAATAGCCGTCGATTCACACAAACGCTATTGCAGGCAGCGATGCATTTAAAGATGATATTAATATAATACGTCGCGCATCATTTGGCTTGCCTGAATACGACTCTTGAGCCACAGAAGAGATCGATGCAGAAGGCCGACTTCTTGCAAAACGCGCGAAAATAGTCGAACGCACGCATAGAGGCGCCTTTGCATGCTTCGTCGTTAGACGACGATTTATTAGTTAACATTTTAAAGTCATAAAATCAAAATGCCATTTATTCAAATTAGGCTGACTGACAGCACTTTTGAACGTCAACGAAAGACAGTCCACCAAAAACGCCAGCCCGCATCACTTCTTAGTGTTTTAGCTGGGAAGAAGAAGTGGCGCAATAAACTCCCCAGCGACACATCTGTCTGATAAATTTGAACAAGCCATAAAACTGACCTGTATTGATTTTTTTATAAGGTCGTCGATTTTAAAGTATCTGAAGTTGAGCAGAGAGACATCTGAGAAGAGAGCTGAGAAGACATCTCAGCGCTATGTTTTCTTTTTGTTCTAACTTGTTTGGAACATTCTTTCGTTTGTCTATCTATGGGTACCTGCATGTCAAGAATATCAAGAAATTAATGTTCTCTTCCTGGTTCTATGTTCGTTTGGTCTATATCTACAGGGTGTATCGGGAAATGGGTGGTCATATTTTTAATACTGCTTCTTCCTATGGCAAGTCCAATTTTTGATGTGAAAACTTCTTTACGCACATTGGGCATTTTTGAGATGGGAAAAAACAATTGAACTCGCCACCAGCACCGACAGTGACACCGACACCGACACCGCTGTTAGGTAATTTGGATTGAAGTGAAAACTTCTTTAGGCGCGTTGGTTATTTTTGTTTAAGTTTTCACTTCTTTCGGCACTCCCGGAGTGCCACTGTTTTATTTTTTTGGGCGAATTCCCAAAAAAAAAATAATTGGGCTTGCCGCAGGCGATTTGCCTATGAGTTGACTTCCTTGAAGAAAAGTATCTTAGCAGTACCTAAAATATGACAGCCCATTTCATTACACCCTGTATACTCAAACGAGCTCATGGCTAAAGTAATAACAACCGCACAGGTCGATCCATCAGGTCAAGCTACGCTTGCCGGGGTTGGTCCATGGATGGGTGACCATCTTCACATACCGAGACTCCTCCGTGCCTCGGAAAACACGTAAAGGCGTTGGTCCCGGCTGTCAATCGTGGATCTTTGACAGTCGTTACGGGTCGTCAGAAGCCCGAAAGTCTGACAACCAGTCTTACCAAGGGTATCGTATTACCCAGTAACTGGGTTGTGGAGGTCAGATAGGCAGTCGCTCCATGTATAACACTGGTATTCAACTGCATCCGGTTAAACTGGAAGTCGACCCCAAGGTAGTTGGGAAATGGCTAGGCAGATTGATACTCAAACGAATGCATTATGAAATGAATACTTAAAGTGTGACAACGCCTGCTGGAGTTTTCACTTTTTGTATGGAACTTCTGAACCTTTTTTTTCTTCGGTTTGAGCATCGGCGGCGCATTTACATCGCATCACTTACGACTAATGGTTGCGTTATTATCTAGCATCGAGTTATTTATGAAGAATTTGTTTGGTTAGGCTTCCGTGTTTCTTTGAGGATAGTCATTAATGCACTAATAGATTATTTCTTACAATTATTCGTGGCTAATAAATGTTTTCCTGGCTTTATTTGTGCAAAGTCTGTTTGTGGTTGCGAGAATGATGTTTATAAGGCAGTAGAATTATTCGATCAAAATACTTAAGTTGAACTAAGAACGCGTTTATGAAAAACAACTTGTCAGTTGCCATAATAAGAACCGTGTTTATGATACAGTTGTTTACTAAACAGTGGTTGTAAACATCATTATAATATCAGAGAATAAACTTATAGGAACGAGTCTGGCTAATTATTGCAGAGGCAGGAGGAGGAGTGGAAGTATTTCGGCTGGAATCATGACGGTGATGCTGATAGGACAGTAAACGTGTGGAAATTTACTCTTAAAAAAATGGTTAGGATTAACTCCAGATAGGTAGAGGAACTCTTCAAAGGTCAACAGCACAGACTCGAAATTATGTCTTTTTAGGGTTCCGAACATCCGAATGTAAAAACGGAACCCATATCGGATCACTCGTGCGTCTGTCTATCTGTCCGTCCGTCTGTCACAGCCAATGTACTCCGAATTTACTCGACCGATTGAGTTGAAATTTGGTACAGACATGAATATCTGTGACCCAAACGCGAACGTGTAACGTAAATAAATTAATATGGAATATGGGGGTCACTTTGGGGGTGCAAATCAGAAAAAAAATCTTTAATGTGCTACATATCAAATAAAAGGGCTTATTGTAAGGATTTCAAATATATTTTTTTTATAATTCCTAAATGTATAGTTTTTTCATCGGAAATACAGGAAGAGGCACCCTGGTGCATGCTGTTTGCCGACGACATTGTTCTGGTCGGTGAAGATGGACCTGAGATCCAGAGCAGATTGGAGAAGTGGCAACAGAAGCTGGAGAAAGTTGGCTTGAAAATCAGCAGAACCAAAACTGAATACATGTTCTGCGATTTCGGCGGTCTCTCCAGTTCTGAAGCTGTAGTGCTAGATGGCACGCTTCTCCCAGTCTGCTCCGATTTTCGGTATCTCGGTTCACTCGTGCAAAGCGATGGCGAAATAGATCGGACTGTTAAGCACAGAATTAACACTGGATGGATGAAATGGCGGCAGGTCACCGGGACTATCTGTGACTCCCGCATTCCCCTAAAACTTAAGGGGAAGATTTATAAAACAATGGTCAGACCTGCTGTCTTGTATGGTTCAGAATGTTGGGCCACAAAAGGGATGAATGAAAAGCAATTGCATGTAGCTGAGATGAGAATGCTAAGAGCGATGTGTGGTGTTACGCGCATGGATAGAATTAAGAATGAATATATAAGAGGAAGTCTGAAAGTGGCACCGCTGACTGAAAAATTGTGTGGAAATCGGTTGTCGTGGTATGGGCATGTGATGCGGAGGAATGAAGAAAATGTCGTGAGGAAAGTCTTGTGTATGGATGTGGATGGCTATAAGAGTAGGGGAAGGCCAAAGAAACGATGGTTGGACTGTGTGAAAGAGGATATGGATAAAAAGGGGGTGACTACAGAGATGACGACTAATAGAGGAGTATGGAAGAAAAGGACATGTTGAAAGAAAAAGAAAGAAAAAGTATTTATTTGTCACAAATTAACGACATAGGTACACATTACACAACAATAAATTGCCGACCCCAAATAAATTGGGATAAGGGCAGGAGAATGATGTATAGTTTTTAAGTTATTTGAGAAAATAGATGAAAAATCCCTTATCCCCGAAACCACTTCGCCCAAAATAATGAAAAAATACAGAAAGTAGTTCTTTACTTATAGATTACAGGAAAACCTATAAGAAGTACCTATAATTATGTAGTTTAAGCTTTGCGCACGAGTCCGACTCGTTCTTGGTCGGTTTTTTTTCTAATAATTTGTATGTCAATTGGCAAAACATAGCGCACTACCTAATTTTTAAGATCTTGTATGTAATTATCACCTATGTTTTACAAATAAATAAGCCTGATTCTGATTCTATGTTTAAATTTAAAAGCTGGTTTAAAAAAAAGGTTTTTACTATTACTTTTTTTACCATTAGCACAGATAATATAATACTAGCGTACCATTAGGTTGAATGTCACTTGCAAGTTGCACATCTTAATCTATGTGCCAGTTGGATAGTTAGTGAAGTATCGAATTATTGCGGGTTGTTGTCAACAGTAAAAAACTATTAATTTTCCTGACTTATATGAATTATTAAATATGTGGTAAAAAAATGTTGATTGAAACATTAATTAAAAATCACACTTGACATCAATTTCAAATCACCCCTTTTAATTGCCAACGCTACGCTTAGCGGGGTACCTACTTCCTAGGCACATTGAAGTGTATCCTCTCTCTCTTTCTTTCACTCTTATACCCTCGTCATTTTGGACATTTGACACCTGCTATTTACGTATCAGATACTGCGTAAATTAATTTCATTACGCTTCCATTCGCCTGCGCGAGCTGACGTGCGGACAACGTTCCAATTATTAATGTTTGTTTAATATAAACTTGTTTTGAATTCACGTATCTAACTTGAGAGAGTGATTTCAATAGTCTCACTTTGGAGGGGTATTTTGTCTTAGGTACACCTATAGTTTAAGGCCTGGTACTGTTTACGCTTTCTAAGGGAATGATATCGTTTTGACACCACAAAGTCAAGGTTTCCTATAGAGTGTTTAGGTACCTATATGAATTGAAAATAAAAAAATCGGCCAAGAGCGAGTTGGACTCTCGCGCGAAAAGTGTTTAAAAAATTAACATTCTTCTCAGGTTTTTTTTAAACTACCTCACCATATTTCCTGTAATATATATGTGAGAGACTTACTTTCTGATTTTTTTTCAAAATTTTAGGCCCAGTGGTTTCTGAGATAAGGGGATGGTAATTTTTCATCTATTTTCTTAAATAACATAGAAGAATATGGTCGAAACCTTCGCAATGTGAAGTGTGTGTCTTTCATTTTTTCAAAACGTTGTTTTTTAGATTTTCACCCCAAAAGTGAACCCCATATTCCAAAATAATTAATTTATGGTGCACGTACGTGTTGGGTCACAGATATTCATGTGTGTACCAAATTTCAAGTCTATCGGTCCCGCAGATTCGGAGGGAATTGGCTGTGATAGACGGACAGACAGCCAGACACATGAGTGATCCTATAAGGGTTCCATTTTTCATTCGGACTTTCGTAACCCTAAAAACGAATGGGGACCGTCTATAGGTAAGTGTCAATTTTTTTTGTGACATGGTCATGTGGGGTACAATAATTAAGGGTTCGAGGAGACGATTCCAAAATATATCTCACTAAAATGACGGAAAATAGGATAAAAAAAACCCGACTGATAGAAAGTTTTCCCATATTTTTTTTCAGTCGCTATCTCTGATATCTCTTTATCGATGATAGAAAATCGCTTCTCTATAGCCTCTTTATAACAAAAACCTATGTCAAACTGTTAACAAGCAAGTTTTTACACCTTCAAGTTATTCTTCCATGCTTCGGGCTACTAAGACCAGCTTTAGACACACATACATCGTGGCAGTTATTACCGTACTCTTGATAAGCTGTCAGTTCATCGCCTGTAAACGCCATTATGTTATCGCTTCCCGGATAGGCTACCCTAACCAGTGACAGCTTGTAGTCTGTTGTCTATGAGCTTCAGTGAAGAAAGATTAGCTTAAATATCGGTAAATGGTAATGATTTTATGACGAGATGACATAGAGCTATGCGTTGTGACGGATCGTAGCATAACACGCTTATTAGATCTTGTATAAGATTTATTCACATGCAATTAAATTACTACTCCATATTACTCAAAGCGCCGTTTTTCTTTTTTTTGTGGTTGGGAAATCATCCAATGACTTCTCCCGCTCTGGGTGGAGCGGGAGGGCGTGTCAGACTCTTACTGACTACCCACTCCTGTTCCTTCCTGCCCTTAGTGCCCGGAGGCGAGGTAACTCTGTTTTGAATTTATCCTCAACCCCCGGGCAGGCATCGGCCATGACGGGCCCCGTCTTTATATTGCTGACAACTCTTTGAGGCGCGCGTGGAACTCTACGAGCCGTCGACTTTCGGGCCTGGTGCTGATCGGACGGCAAGCTACCCATTACTCGCCGTCCGCAGGCCCGGGTCTATGGTGGCCGGAGATCGTCTCGCGGCGCCGGAAGTCCCAGGCGCAAAAGTATAATATTCCCAGGCGTCAATGCGCCTATGGCGTACGGTCTCATGACAGCTCTTTTCTTCTTTTAAAGAAAGAATTTTTGTTTACATTTATTGTGTGCCATTAATTTCCTAATTCGCCAAAAAAGGCCAGTTGCTAAGCTTTACAGTACGTACCAACATTTACACACGAGTAAGGATCTAATTACTTTCTGAAAGTACAGAGTATGGCCTGAACAATGCGAACGTACGAAAAGGTTTTGTCATATAAAGGAAAAGTAAGAAAATAAGTTAACTTTGCCAATTTACATTTCTATGCGTGTAACATACTTCACCAAAGTATATTTTCCGTGCTTCCGAGACTCGTATAATAAACATATACATAAACGTTCGATTCCATTTACCGTCGTGAACAAATATCGTTGTATCTGTCACGTATACCATTCGTCACCCCATAAGAGTTAGATTTTTGATTTGTTATCCCAGCGACGTTGTCAGTGTTATTGATGTGTTGCGAAATTGGAAAGTTCAGAGGCACTTATCTCTCAGATTTAGATAGCGGGGCAATTTATAAAGCGGGGATTTCTTCCCCTAAAGCACCCTTGACGCGAGCCCGCGGCAGTGTCGCTCCCAGCCCGCCTTCACTCTCGGATTATTGAACCCGATATTACATAAATACCAAATGTGGATAGACAATGATGATACGGTATTGGGTTTATTTCATTTCGTGTTACACGGAAGGCTTTGTGGCACGTTTTGTGTCAGAGAGTATGTAAACAACGGCGGGCGAACGTACTCGTATCTTGAGGCCCTCGTGTATTTAAATCGAAACATAACTTTTGTTTTTCAGTGCGTCTATTTTTGTCACCACAAAAACTCGGTAGAAAGTACTGGCGAAATAGAAAGACTTTCAGTGACATGTCAAGTCATCATTGTCCCACTAATGGATAGAGCAGATTCCACGAAAAAACAATTGAGAGCTCGGAGAATTCATTCTGTTAGCTTTTTCCCGGATCTTCGCCAGGGCCGAAAGAAATTGGATGTGCATTCATTATCAAGAGCCGAAATAACTTCTTTAATAATATGACATGTTTTTGTGAAGCGACGTTGCTTGCTAACAATAAACAGAGGAAAGGATCTAAATATCAGTATTAATTCCACAAACGAAATCAAGTGAAGCGTTACCGATATCTTTTGTAACGTAAAAGCTATGATATTAAACATAAAACACAAAGGGATATAAAAATCTGTTTCAAGTCGTTTTCTCGAACCATTTGGAGACGAGGGCCCTCGAGTGGCGTGTCGAATCAAGTCTTCGGAATCGATACTTCAGTTTTTCCCTCGTTCCGTGAAAAACGTTACCGTTTCTTGTCGAGACAGAAATGCTCCTTATCTCTGTTGGAGATTAATACGTAGGGTACGTCAGTATCAAAGCTGCCCAAATATTTTGTTAACATTTACGCCGCGATAAAAATGCAGGGAAATTTTGTGGATACAGATTTCGTGGATTTATGGTGAATGGATGGCGTTTGAGAGTTGCTTTGTTATCTTTGTAAGACGAGCTTTGTTGTATTTGTTTGTTTAACATAACTTGAAGCATCTTCTTACCTGTTCAATCATGGCCCACGTTCTGTCTCAGAGAATGTCTGTGGTAATGTTGTAGGCTGAGTATTCGTATCTAACTTCTGTATCTTAGAAAAAATATTATTATTACTATAGCCAATATTTGTCCCTAATATTGATAAATTGACATTAATTATATTATAAATTAAATTTTACAATAAATAAAATCAAATAGAGAAAAACTATGACGAGCAGCTCTTGGCTAAAGTAAAAAAAACTTTTTTACAAAAAAAAACAACCGACTTCCAAAAAAAAATACACTCAAAATTAAAAAACAACTTTAATTTCGGAAGTCGGTGTTTGTATTTACTTCTTCGTTATTTGACACCGACTTCCAAAAAAAAAATACACTAAAAATTAAAAAATAACTTTAATTTCGGAAGTCGGTGTCAAATAACGAAGAAGTAAATACAAACACCGAAGTCGGTTGTTTTTTTTGTAAAAAAGGTTTTTTATTTTTCACTTTTTAGTTGTTATACCCCAGAACTAAAAACCCCAATACCATGGAACGTGGAATTTAAACATTTGGAGAACACCAATACGTCATCGAGGTATACATTTTTTTCGTTTTTGTTCAGTTTCTCAAAAAGCGCTGAAGCAATTTCGATAAAATTTAAATGGAACCAACTTGGGAGTATATTCTTTCGGATAAAAAAAGAATTTTGAAAATCGGTCTACAACTGACGGAGAAATCGGCGGACATACTTACATAAAAAAAAAACAAACACACAGTCGAACATAGAACCTCCTCCTTTTTCGAAAGTCGGTTAAAAACAGCCGCACGGGTCGATTCCTCAGGTTAAGCTACGCTTGCCGGGTTAAAGATGGTGACCCATCCACGTCCATGGATGGGTCACCATCTTTACATAGGTACCGAGACTCCTCGGTATGTACGTTTCTCCTCGGAAAGCACGTTAAGCCCAACGGCTTAAAGTGCTTTCCGAGGCACGATTGACAGTCGTTACGGGTTGTCAGATGCCCGAAAGTCTGACAACCAGTCTTACCCAGTTACTGGATTGTGGAGGTCAGATAGGCAGTCGCTCCATGTAAAATATTTGTATTCAGCTGCATCCGGTTAGACTGGAAGCCAACCCCAAGATAGGTAAAGGCTAGGCAGATTGATTGATTGAGATATAGAAAAAATATGATTTACAGTTTTTGTTTCATTTATATTAAGGACCTCTTTTTAAGTAAAGTTATCCCTCGTTTCACTCCACTAGAAAAAAATATAACTAGATCTAGACTAGATCTCCTAAAGCTCCTAAATATGCCTCCCACTAATCTTTTCTTTACAAATTCTGCAGCCAACTGGGAATTGAAAGCCCATTCCAGAGCACAGGACAAATGAAAGCCTATTCAAAAAATATCTAGGTTCTGTTTGTATTAATAAGAATCCTTTCAATATTATCACGGTAGCATTGGTAACAATACCCAGTGAGGAGATAAAGGTGTCAGATTGAATCATGGTGGAGGGTTTGGTACGTCTGCGGATAATCTATTGATTAGAGCGGTCAACGCCGGGATCCTTCACGAATGAAATAGTTTGATAGGATTTTCTGTATATACGAGATAGCAATAGCTTTTTGAACCAAAAATTTTTCATTTAAGAAATAACCAAAATCCTAGAACAAGAACGGTGGATTAATGTTTAGGGTTCCGTTCCCGAAGGGTATCAAACGGAGCCTCAACGTTTTTATTGATTGCGATCGAAGGCTTGAAAGATTTTTATTTAGTTGCTAAGGTAATTCTGAAAGGATAATACCGAGGATGTTTGCGACCATGCCAGGACAAAGGATCCGACTTGTGGAGACAAGATTGTGGAAGCGTGCCCGTCGGAACCCCGGCTCCAACCTGATTACAAACCTGTCTGCAAGTACGCAGAGTTATAGAATAATTTACAAACGTTTTGAACAACTTACCCAAGGTTTCCGAAGTCTTCGTCCAGGGAGCAATCTGGGTAAATGTGTGTATGTCAGAGTTAAATGGAAAGTGTAGTGCTTGTCAGTAGGTATACCAGACTCCAAAGGTGACTTCAAAAAGACGCCGTGATTCCACAAGCGCGTAGTCTCTCGCAAACCAACCAAATTTCCAAGTATTTCCACAAAATAACCCGTTTCACCTCTACATCAAATGGGGCCCTGTTAAGCCCTGCGACTCACTGGTGAGTCGGACATAAAAAATAAAAAATCGGCTGTCAACCCGGGTTGTCGTCGGGGTTCAATTTGACAACCCGGATTTGGCCGCGGGGGTTGAAGGGTTAATCAAGTTTAGTTCAATAGCAAACAATTAGGTTCAAAACCAATAGATTCAGCTAGATTTGAGTCCCAAAATCCCAAGCCCAGAATCTACATTTTCAACACATTTTTTCACTACGGTCAAACCGTGTGACAGATAACAGGTAAGAAGTCATAGAGTATAAAAAGAAAGGGTGTGACAACCGAGGCTGCGTTTGGATATGCACTTGGACCGAACAGAGGAAGAATAATATAGAGAATACTGTAGGTAGGTACCGATATAAGAATATGGTAAAAGAGTAGTCAATAGAAAATTTGGTGTGCAATAAATTATATTCAACCAGCGGCCCATCCCAGCTTCACACTGATACAAATTATACACCCAAAACCTTCCTCATGAATCACTCTGTTTATTGATGAAAAAGTTTTTGAGTTTATCTTGAACAGACAGACAGACAGACGTGGTGGACTTTGTTTTAAAATACTTGAATGTACTGATTCTATTCTATCCGTAGTTTCATTGAGCTGCTTTGAGCATAGAAAGTAGAACTATACAGTCCATCGTTCCTCTTCAATACTGGGCACAAAACGAAATGCACCAAACCCTAGACTTCCAAAAATTCTTCCTGAATCCAATAACCCACAGCTACAATACAGATAAAGGTGTCGGATTGAACGATGGTCGATAGCATTCGGTCTGCGATATATCTCGATACATATCAATATATCTGGATATACCGAGCGGGCAGCGTGGAATGCCTTCAATTTCCACTTGCCGCAGTCTGTTGAGTTCAGAGGATGAATATTTATGGGTTTCAGTCGCTAATGTACTATGTTGTGGATGCGTTTGTTGGTGGATAAGATATTTGGTCAAAATGATTGGTGAAAGCAAGAATATTTCGAATCTGCAGGGAATTGGTTGAATTTAAAGTGCTATAAGAAATATTTTGTGAGTGTTTCAAAGATACCTTTAAAAAGCCAAGGGCGGTAATTGCTTGAAAAAGTTTTGAGTTGTTGTCAGTTTCACATTGTTCAAATAGGCTCTGCCTGTTAATAAGATAAAATTAATAACAGATGACAAGTTTTACAGAATTTTTATTCGGATGTGGCTTACTGTTTATACGAGTAAGTGCGCCCCGCGTTTTTACCCGCGTAGACCAGGATAAAAAGTAGCCTATGTGTTAATCCAGGGTATAAGCTATATACATACCAAAATTCATTCAAATCAGTCCAGCCATTTGAGCGTGAAGAAGTAACAAACATACACACTCACAAACTTTCGCCTTTATAATATTAGTGTGATTATCCCCAGTTTCACACGGGTGCAAATTATAAACACAAATCTGCCTCGTTTATCGATCTTTATATTAGTGAAAACCGCTTCAAAATCCGTTGTGTGGTTTTAGAGGAGTTACCGGAGAAACAGACTGACGCGGAGAGTGACTTTGTTTTAAAGTATGTAGAGATAATCTATGCTATTTAGGGCCGATTTCACCATTCGCTATAAAAACTAAGTTTTACTGAACTAAGCTTAGCGTAAAGATTATAGTGAGTTAACATTGAAAGATAGACATATGCTGTCACGTACTTTTTTTAGAAGTTTAAAAGGAGAACAATGCCGTTATACACAATTTTTGCGTAACTTTAACTGTTTACGCAGCGCACGCAACTGAAGCTCTAAAAAGGTTTTTTTCCCGTTTTTGCCACATTTATCATTGATGCTCTGCTTCTGTTGGTCGCAGCGTGATGTTATATAACCTATAGCCGTCCTCGATAAATGGGCTGTTAAACACAAAAATATTTTTTCAATTCGATCCAGTAGTTCCTGAGATTAGCGCGTTCAACCAAACAAACAAACAAACTCTTCAGCTTTACGAAAGCGGCTAGCTTTTGGGGCAAACGTCCTCTATTTCTTTTTCCGGTCAAGTTTGCTAAATTCCATCAAAAACAGGTATAAATCATTTTTGCAGAACGATATGTATTTTTACCCGACTACCGCAAAAGGAGGGTAATGACTTTACAACTGATCGCAAAAATCGCCTAAATAGCGCAAACAAATCACTCTTCAAGCAGTCTGATGCAGTTGGCATTAAATCTCTGATTGAACTAATATAAAATGTATTTTTGTTATTTCCTACAGTCTACATATACCATAGACATATTATTATGTACATACTTAAACTATGAAAGGTTATAGACGGAACGTCATTGGACATTAAATGAAGCAGGATCGTTAAAATATGTGAGTGACCTTGACTAATGTAACGATGACAAGCCGTCTTCTCATTCTAGTACTTCAGATTGCTGGATTTTGACACTCCGTCTATAACACTTTCATAGTCTAAGGGTATATATCAATTCTCGAAAACATTACCATCTGGGGGTCGGGAAAAAAGTAAACAACCGATATCGTAACTGTCCTCCATTCTCATCAGTCAAGTGTAAAAAAACAAACATAAGTTTAGGAAATGATGTTTTTTCTTTCGAATGTTCTTTCCCATATGTAGAGACTTTATGTATTATGTTATGACTGGTGGGGGACTGATATTGTAGCCAATGTATTTTTTCCCCTCTGTAACCTGTCCCTTCGGGCGATGCGAGGATGCATTTAGAAATTACGTTTGTGATTTATTTTTATCAAGACTTAGGAGTTTATGGAGATGAATGGAGATGAGGTAGTAACTTCTTCCTTGTGTTGTCTTCCTGTGTGAAACATGCGATTTTTATTTTAAGACTTGGTTATCATGGCAAAGTTCCTTCGGGTTTGCCAAAATTATAATGCTTAAAACTAGACCATAATTACCGCTACAACAGTTAACTATTCAGCGATGTTAAAAGTTGGGATTGACAGCAAAAGAACCCATAGGAGCATTTGCTGCAGCGCACTGCAGGTTACCATCCCTACCTTGTTGCTATTCCACAAATTCGCACTAAGCGTTTCTAAACGACTTTCATAATGCACACAGCAAAGGAGTGGGACTCTCTACCTTCGTCTGTGTTTCCGAGCGCATACAACCCTAATCTCATCAAAGTTAGAGTGAACAGGCTTCTTCTGGGTAGGCTCGCTCCATCGTCGACTTTGTTTCTGTCACCTTTGACTTCACTAAAGTCAAGAGCTAACCCATCTCTAATGAATAAAAACACATTACCCTCCCTTGCGTCGCACAGTCGGATAAAAAAGAGGCCATAGGAGCAGTTTAATATTCTGCCGTCCTAATACTTCGTCCTATTCCCTATAGCCTTAGCAATATTTTTCTACTATCAAGATTTCAAGAAAAGTAAAAACAAATCACAGCTTATCATTTGTGCGTAACTTTAAATGTGTTTTTTGTCAGATAATGACATTATAGCTTGTAGACTGTGGTATTGCTAAATAAAATACTATAATTTTTGATTACCAGTAGGCAGTATAACATTACAGCAGAAGAAATGGAAACTTAAAAGTCTTTCGTTACCTAATTAACTTACTTCACTCCTTCTTCTATAAATTAAAGTATCAGCAAACAAATGCACAAAACTTTCTTTAGTAGATACTACGAGTATAACAACAATGTTCTAGACTTTGCACACAGAATCTGAGATGAGAATACCGCAATAAACATGCATCACTAACAGAACTGAACAATAATTAAACTACTTCACTTTAGTTCAACTATCATTCCACAAACGCAACACAGCTCGGGGTCTATTTGAACAAATTCCCAGTTAATTTCCCACTTCACTATCTATTTGTACAAATTCCCAGCTAATTTCGCAGTTCCCTTGTATCGTACATCCGGGACCAAGTCTGGTATCGTCCGGTTTAATTACTGAGCTGCCATCGCCTGCAGTAACACATTGATGACAGTGGCAGACTTGCTTGCCTTCAAGTTATACTTCAAACTGTTTGCTTTGAGCATGTCGTGTCATTTCTTCGTGATGGTTTGATGATGATGGAAAGGTATGATAGTTTGACAATGGCTATATATAAAAACGTCTTGTTGGGTTGTGGTCTGTTGCCATCACCAAGTCATTCAAATGATATTGATAAGGATGGCTACAATTTGTTGAGAGTTTCTAATTTTAAGTTTTTCTGAAATGCTTTCGGTGACGGTCTATTCAAAAAGTATTTCAAAGGTTTGGGGTTCAAGAATCTGTATTGTATTATTCGGCTGCTTTAATAATCACTCCGATCAAATTCTTAAACAGGCCGTGGATTGTAATACTCAAGGGAAAAGGAAACGCGGCCGTCCCCGTCAAACCTGGCGACGCACCGTATTGGCAGATGCGAGTAATAATAATTAATAATTATAATATTTTTTATTGTTCTAAAAACAGTGTTACCTACGGATTGTTTCTCCACCAGTTAGCAAAAAGCAAAAACTATGCAATACAATAAAGTAGGTACTTACTTAATTTTAGTGGAAAAGATCACCTGTATCATGTACTAGTTAAAAAAAAAAACTGTTTCACAGAAGAATAGCATCGGAATGACGTGGAGCAAGGACGGTGAAGCGTAAAGCTCAAGACCGCTCACGATTGAGGACAACTAGGGGACACAGGATCTTATGTCAAGTTAACGCTTTCAGCTTAGTGATCACAGTATAGTCTTATAATGGTGAAATAAGAATATTGTTACTGTAATTTTTTTTCACTAAAACCATATTGCACATACACTTAAGCCAATATTTTGCACGATCATACCTTAGTCCTTCTCCCAATTTACGTTTAGGTAAACCAACGGTAAACAATAATTTATTATGCTCTCTAAAAAAGACTTTTCTAACGTGGCATTTCCTTCGTTCCAGGTTAAGAAACAAAAACGTCGAAAAAGCAACCTTTTCAGTATTTTTCCCACAAAACGCAGCTTTGTAAGGAATTAAAGAACAATCACTTCATTACTTAAGAGTGCCGACTTGGCTTTTTTACTTCGGCTTTTCTAAGATACCTTTTCTGGTGTTCGCTCTTGTATATTTGCTACAAAAAATAAATAAAGGTCGTTTTTATTTTTCAGAACTTTTATGTAGGTAACTCGTACCTATCTTTGTCATACAATGATAAATGGTTAATATAATAAGTTGTTATTTTTATTGCCAAAATCTACAATATAAATATGTTAAAAGTTTGCCTACGTGTGTTTGGTTTATTGTTTCAAAATAAACTTAAATGGCCAAATTAATAAAAAAACTTTCAAGACAAATTCAAATTAATTCTGAATTACCTTTTTATTTGATAAGTTGGACACATTATTATGTAGTGGCGTAAAATAAATAAGATTTATATAAAGTATAGTTAGAAACATGTTTTTTTTTTTAAATTAATATATTATTTTTGGGTACTGTAGACAACCTTAACAACCTTCTTTTTGAATGTACTTACAACTTCATGTATTCGATGGCCTGGAGATCTTACGAGTATATTATCTCGAATAAGAACACTGAGAGCAGTGGTGGCCCAGTGGTATTGGCCGCGACTTACAAGTTGTAGGTGAGTTCAAACCCAGGCGGTAGCTTTACTTTGTGTAAATTACTTACATCACCACTGCTATCAAAACGGTGAAGGACAACGAAAAACATCGTGAGGAAACCGGCATATCCTAGAACCAAAAATTCGAAGACGTGACATTCACCATTCAGAATTGGGCCCGCGTGGTGGATTACGGCCCACACCCTCTCACGAAGAGGAGGCCTGTGCCCCAGCAGTGGGGACATTAAAAAGGCTGAGATGATGAAAAACACTGAATGAATACATTAATTACCATTCGTTTTCATCCAACTTAACGCCTAACGCTTTACATAATGCAATAACTATTAACTACGATCGTACTAGAGTAGATATAAGTAATTTATTATGACATTGACTGTAAACACTGTAACCAAATACCTCAATCAGCCTAGCCTTTGCCCAACTATCTTGGGGTCGGTTTTCAGTCTAACCAGATGCAGCGGAATACCAGTATTTTAAATGGAGCGACTGCCTATCTGACCTTCAGAGCCCAGCAACTGGGTAATACGATACCCCTTGGTAAGACTGGTTGTCAGTTCGGGCTTTTGACGACCCGTAACGACTGTCAAAGATCCACGATTGACAGCCGGGACCAACGTTTTAACGTGCTTTCTCTCTCTCGAATCTCGGTATGTAAAGATGGCCACCCATCAATGGACCAACCCCGGCAAGCGTAGCTTAACCTGATGGATCGACCCGTGCGGCTGTTATTACTTTAGCCACGAGCTCCTCAGTCAGTAGTCTTCCTTGTAAAACCTAATCAATACTAGAGGCATTATGGAAAATTATCTACAAGCTGAACTAGCTACACTAATTGGAAGGCTATTATTAATCATGCATGGCAGCAATTTCCTCCTATTAATGGATTATAAATGCATGCAATTGTCAAAGATTATGTCCGTCGGAATGTTGTAACCATATAGGTAGGTAAGTATATTAGAACAATAATTATTAGAATTTATTTCAGTGATATACCTAATTTTAGTTTTTGTTTTTTTATAGGTTACTTCTAGTCAAGCGTGCTCCATCTTCGATCACATCATCGCTTACCATCAGGTGTGATAGTGGTCAAACGCGTGCCTATCAAAAGTAATAATAAGTAAAGTAAATTTTGTCATTACTGTGACACGAAAGAGTTTTGACTATATTTAATCATTTATTAGATAAGCGATTTTATTTATTCCAATAGGAATCACACACGTTCATTTTTCAGGCATAAGCTCAGACTTATTCATAAAAAGAAACAACTACAAAATATGTATATAACCATAACCAGTACAATACTCTATCAACACTGATTATCAGGTTCTTAATTCAAAATTTTCTATGAGAAGTTTGAAGATGGCTTTGCCCTACAGAATGGACAGTAAAATTTGATGGATGTGACGAATGCTATCTGGAGTTGCCCAAGCGTGTAAATAGCCGTGGGTCTCTGCGGAAGTAGGACAGTAAAGTACGACCAAGCACTTAGAGGGAATGCTGGCCCAAAATTGCCTATATTTGTCTGTATAACTTCAAGTTAGGAGTGGTCGGCAGCAGTCGGCGAATGTGGCCCTACTTACAATTTGTAAAACAAGTGGTACCTTACTTTCCGGGCTGTTCTCGATGTTGCACGTCGAATTGTCGAGTGGCCACTCGTTCTCTTCACACCAACACTCCTGATTATGGTTGTTCAGTAGTTAACGGACGCGGTAAATATGGGTTATTTATTATTCCCGGAGGATCCCCAACGTTTACGGGATTTACTCGGGATTTTAGCGTATTTGCGGGGACGATATTATTTTTAAGACATTAGTCTGCGGTGAGATGCGCGCTGTGCCTCGCGGCGTTAGAAACACACACACACACTGACGTCAAACTGACGTGACGTCGATTGCCGCATTTTAAATTGTCTATAGCTCGTAAAGCCGGCCACTCACGTCTGTCTGACAAATTAAAGCGAGCCACACACGCGACGTGATACCAACCCCACCCAACTTGCAGAGTGGCGGCAACTCGCCACACCATGCTCCCCGCCTTGAAAGGTCCAGGAGCTTTCAAAAGCTGCTAATCTATGCGGAGCGAGTGAGGTTCAAGAAGCGGTGATGATATGTAAGCATTAACTTGTTGAAGAGCTTTGAGGGAAATCCAAGCAGCAGTCCGAAACACCATCGCATTGATATAATGCTCGGGAAAAATAATTATCAGTGTCCTAAGAATGAATTGCGGTTCGACTTGACTATGGTAAGTCGAATAAACTAAATTACAACTATGTAATGGCGTACCATTGGGACGTATAATATGAACCCTAAACTAAATTAAACTAAATTATGTAGTAATAATAATCTATTGAGTTGGCAAAGGATACAACTTAGTGACAGGACGTTTATACGTGCCTGACGCGGTTTTTATTGAAGCGACTCGAATTACACCATCCGATCCCGGAAAAACTTCCTCTATGATACCTAATGGCCAAGTCAATGGAGGTACGTTATCTTGACCCAAGAGAACGACAGTACCTATCTCTATAGGGCGATCGGGAGTGCACCACTTCTGGCGAACTTGCAGCGTGTGCAAGTACTCAATTCGCCATTTATTCCAGTAGGATAACACAAGTTGATCCAAGAGCCTTTTGCGGTTGTTTAGGTTTATGCTTTCTTCTGCCAATTCAGAAGAAGGCAAATACGTGAGTGGACTGGACATTAAAAAATGCGCGGGCGTGAGTACCGCCGGATGTGGGTCTGACGAAATGACACTAAGTGGTCGAGAGTTCAAAAGGCACTCAATTTGCACCAATACGGTCGAGAGTTCCTCGTAAGTGAGAAGTTGTTTACCTACGACTCTAAACAAGTGAGTTTTAACACTCTTAATATTTGACTCCCAAATACCTCCGAAGTGTGGAGCTCGCGGCGGTATTCTTGTCCACTCGATGCGTGATTTAAGAAGCTCATTTTTAATATCCGTTTGAACAGTTGAATTTAATAAAAAAGAATAAATATCGTCCAATTGCGCCTTAGCGCCAACAAAATTGGTACCATTGTCTGAGTACATAACAGACACTGGACCGCGGCGAGAAATGAATCTCTTAAATGCGGATAGGAAAGCCTCAGATGTGAGATCCGAAACAAGCTCGATATGTATGGCTTTAGTCACCATGCATACGAACAAACATAAGTAAAGTTTCTGCGAACGTTGACCTCTACGTCGAATAGGTATATAAGCAAGCGGCCCGGCGAAATCTACACCGGTGTGTACAAAGGCTTTAGCATCACGGACGCGGTATCCAGGAAGTTCAGCCATTTTGGGTACTGGATGCTTAGGATTTAGACGGAAACAAGTATTACATTTCCGACAACGAGAACGTATAACCGTTCGGCCATCCAATATCCAAAACCGCTGCCTTATAATGGACATCAATAACCCTGGGCCCGTATGGCAGTACGTATTGTGATAGTGATCGATAATTAGATCGACTACGCGGTCGCGTTTAGGTAAAAGCGCGGGATGCTTGGCTTCATACGGTAAGTCAGATTTAGACAATCTGCCCCCAATACGTAAGATTCCGAAGCTATCAATGAAGACAGATAAACAGCGCAACTTCTTAGCTGGAAGTTCACCTGCTTTAATTAAATTTAAATCGCTCGCAAAATGTAAACTTTGAACTATTCGAACAATGAAATTTTCGGCGGTTTGAATGTTTTCGACAGAACTATGACTATGTAGTCTGTTTGTAAATTTAAGAATGTACATAAATACACGTAACAATTTATTCCATGAGCAAACACGGTCAGCTATAGTATCTAAAATACGCGGTTCAGTATTCGAAGTTTCTACAAGAAAAACCTTTGATTTAAACTCCGGCAATGTTTCACATTGAGCAGGAGCGAACTTTAAAGGCCACTCGCTCATGGGCTGATGGAGCCATGTGGGGCCGTTCCACCACAACGAGTGTCTTATTAAATCCGACGGCAGCATGCCGCGAGACAGACAATCGCTAGGATTCTCTTTCCCGGACACGTGACGGAAACAAGCGGCAGGTAAGTTTTCCTGTATTTGAGCAATGCGGTTGCTGACAAAAATAGACCATCTATGGGGAGATGAGTGGATCCACGAGAGAGCTATGGTGGAGTCCGAGAAAGCGTGGACACCTGTAATAGGTACACGAGCGGAAAGTTTTTCCTTGACTACGCGAACAAGTTTAGATAGAAGTAAAGCGGCGACAAGTTCTAATCGAGCTAGCGTTGTTATTTTAGCGGGGGAGACTTTGGACTTTGCACATAAGAGTCGGACAGTGATATCACCAGTAGGGTTGGTAATGTGTAAATAAATACAACAGCCATAACCAGTAAAGCTGGCGTCGCAAAAGGCTACGATGTTCACTACAGCTTCTCTAAAGACGCCAATGTGGCGAGGAACCTTTAGAGAAGAGAGTGAAGGAAAATCGCGCGTAAAAGCGGCAAACCGATTTGTGATAGATTCCGGTGGAACCTCATCCCATCCTACTTTAGCTAACCAAAGTTCCTTGATTAATACCTTCGCGTACAGCACAACGGGTCCTACAAGGCCCAGTACGTCGAACAAGCGGGCAACTAGCGATAGAATCGCGCGCTTCGTGCATTTATCATCCACGGCGATTGTTGTCAAAGAAAAATAATCATCAGCGGGTTCCCAGGTTAATCCAAGGATTTTGAAATTATGGACATCATTATCCATGCCAGAAAAATTAACTGGTAAGCGGTGAGACTCTGGGAGAATCTCTAATAAAGCGGGTGAATTGGTAGCCCATTTGACTAAGTCAAAGGAACCTACCTTCATTAAATCAATTAAATCGCGGGATAGACGCATAGCTGTCTGTTCGTCCGAAACAGAGTAGACGTAGTCGTCCATGTAAAACTGAGTTTCTACCAATTTAGAAGCCTCAGGAAAGCGGTCGCTTTGCTCACACGCCAAGTTACGCAATGTGCGCATCGCTAAATAAGGACTAGGTTTTAGTCCGAAGGGAACGCGGTTAAAATGAAAGGTGCGAATAGGCTCACCTTTGCTAAAACGATACAAGATTCGTAAATATTTGCGGTGGTGCTCTCTTACACCGATACGTAAGAACATTTGTTTTATATCCGCTGTCATCGCGACAGGGAATGTACGAAAATCAAGCAATAACAAAAACAAGTCTGCTTGCAAATTAGGTCCGACATGCAAAATGTCATTGAGCGACAACCTCGAGTGAGTTATATAATCCGCGATAGTTTTATTATAATTCTCGCGTAGGGTCACCAACGCAAACTTACGCTCAAGCGCAAGTGAGCGCCCAGGGGCGTAGCCGTGCGAGCTACCTAGCCCGCCGGGTGAGCGCGCAAAAGGCAGATCGACAAAGTATCTGCCGTCTTCAAATAAGACTGAAGAATTAAAATTATTTTCACACTCTAATTCGTGCGGACCAATAACGGAACGCGGCGCGGCGCGGCGCGGCGCGGCGGTGGCGGCGGGTGGAATTTCCTCTAGCTCAAAAAACTTATATAAATTTGACTCGACTTCAATGTCGGCCTGCGCGGTAAACGAAGATGTAATGTGTGTCACATCACTACTACAACAATCAATATCACCCATAAGTACATAACCGAAGCTAGTCAGTACAGCAGGGGGTGCGCGGGTACCTGTTTCGACCCTGTCTCCCAGGTAAATAAAGGGGAACAATTGTGCTCCAAGCACGACGTCTACCGTGCCCGGCACGTTCCAAAGCGGATCAGCGAGCTGCAAGTTACTTAAGTATGACATGTTATCATTGTTATGTAATCTAATTAATTTCGCGGGAAGTCTATCTGTAATACAATCAACAACTAACGCTTGTATCGAAAACTTCGTATGAGGGTCAAACCGAGATTCTATGTTGAGATGAATAAAACCGTGTATTGGTTTCGATGACATTCCAACACCTTGTAAAAATGAATTGCGTAATTTAATTATGGGTAAGTTCAAACGTTTACAACAGTCCACAGTAATTAAATTATTTTGCGATCCGTTATCTAGTAGGCACCGAACCACCTCCTTATCTCTGATGTCGCTATAGTATGCATATAACTGCGCGGTCGCTAGCAAAATGGTTGACCCAGTTTTAACAGCTGTAGTGAGCGAAACAGATGTATCCTTAGTAGGCGCTTGCGGCTCGGGCGATAATGACTCATGTTTTTCTCGGAAATGTAAGAGAGAATGGTGGTTCTTCTTACAAATTTTACAAACGTTACGTGAATTACATTTAACCAAAGAATGGGATAGACTTAAACAGTTTATACAGCCACGTTTAGCTTTAATAAATTCAAAACGTGCAAGCGGTGTTCTAATATTTTTAAACAGCGGGCAATAGAACAGCTGATGTCGTACGTCATCCTTATCGCACAACGTACATTTGCCATTCGAAACCGGTTCATTACGCGACACGAATGACTTAGCGGTTTTATTTTTTGTTTGATGATTAACTGAACTAGACTTAGCGCGCGGTTCCGTCTGTAAATTATTACCGTATGAGCGTTGTAGTACCTTAACATATTCTTGCATGAATGTTATAAACTCCGCATAGGAAGGTAATTCTTTTTCACTCACACGTGATTCAAACTGTAAGACAGTTTGCGCGTCAACCTTTCTTAAACCACAGTGTAATAAAACAAAATCCAGTAAGTCTGGAATGTCTAACTGCTTCAAGGCTGCGACGGACGCTGAATATCGTTCCACAAAAGTATTGAGGCTCGCGGCATTTCCGGCGCATTGTTTAATGTCCAGTATATTATTGAGATAATGAATCCCTAAACTACGCTTATCTTGATACCTTTTTACGAGACTGTTCCACATAACGTTGTATGTATCACCTGTAGGAACAATGCCCGCGGTCAGCTTCAAGGCATCATGAGTCAATTTACTGATCAAGTACTGGACACGCTGCGAGTCAACCAGATCGGTATTTAAATGAACATTGCTTCGAAACATTTCATAAAATATGGGCCAATTTTCCGCTTTACCATCAAACGTTGGCAAATCTATGGGCGGTAATTTTATCCGAGTACCCACTTTGTGTTCCGATGTTTCGTTTTTCGAAAGTATGAGATTACGTTTATATTTAATATTAGAATATAAGTCTTCAATAGAATATAGACTCGAATAGTCTGGTGCGGTTTGGTCAATTTCGAATTGCAATTCATTCATTTGTTCTACTATCTCCTCAAATTTGTTATATTGCTCAGTAATTGTTTCTGACTGCGCTAAGAATGTCTCATTTGAACGTGAATCATAGTTCGAGATGTTTCTGGAATCATTATATATGCGATTAACTCGCTCGAAAATCATTTGTTTTTTAGCGGTAAGCTGAGCCAATTTAGCTTCTTGCTTGCGGGACGCCATTTTGGGGCACTAATAAAGTTATGTGCCTACCGTAATGACTTGTACTTAATTTGTACTGAATTTTACTGATGCCTATCCAGGCTCGAAAGGACCATCAAATGGAGTTGCCCAAGCGTGTAAATAGCCGTGGGTCTCTGCGGAAGTAGGACAGTAAAGTACGACCAAGCACTTAGAGGGAATGCTGGCCCAAAATTGCCTATATTTGTCTGTATAACTTCAAGTTAGGAGTGGTCGGCAGCAGTCGGCGAATGTGGCCCTACTTACAATTTGTAAAACAAGTGGTACCTTACTTTCCGGGCTGTTCTCGATGTTGCACGTCGAATTGTCGAGTGGCCACTCGTTCTCTTCACACCAACACTCCTGATTATGGTTGTTCAGTAGTTAACGGACGCGGTAAATATGGGTTATTTATTATTCCCGGAGGATCCCCAACGTTTACGGGATTTACTCGGGATTTTAGCGTATTTGCGGGGACGATATTATTTTTAAGACATTAGTCTGCGGTGAGATGCGCGCTGTGCCTCGCGGCGTTAGAAACACACACACACACTGACGTCAAACTGACGTGACGTCGATTGCCGCATTTTAAATTGTCTATAGCTCGTAAAGCCGGCCACTCACGTCTGTCTGACAAATTAAAGCGAGCCACACACGCGACGTGATACCAACCCCACCCAACTTGCAGAGTGGCGGCAACTCGCCACACCACTATCTTTTTTTTTTTTGTGGGCTCTGAAATCATTCAATGACTACTCCCGCTCTGGGTGGAGCGGAAGGGTGTGTCAGACTCTTACTGACTAAAACCTTCCCCTGGTCCTTCCCTGCCTAAGTGTCCAGGGGTGCGGTAACTCATTTTCAGAATTTATCGCTACCCCTAGGCATACAGGCACCGGCCACGATGGGCCCCGTCAGCGGTGGCTGACACTAATCTCTTTGAGGCGCGCGTGGAACACTACGCGTCGTCGACTCACGGGCCTGATGCTGATCAGACGGCAAGCTACCCACTGCTCGCCGTCCGCAGGCTCGGTCTACGGTGGCCGGAGATCGTCTCGCGACGTCCTACGCCCAGTACCTCTCCTGCGGTGGTAGCGGCCGGGGCCGTGAGGGCCACTCCGTTAAGCTTCACTCACGCGACCCGCCTTCGCCTTCGTGAGCATTACTGCTTCGCAGTAGGCGGAGACTGCTTCCCATTCCCTCTCGCTCCGTACCATGGCCTGAACCAGGGCCCGGGCGCGAGAGGTTGCCGCCACCTATCTCATCCACGAGGACACGGCGGTACTCCGCCCAAGCGGGGCAGACCTCCACCGTATGCTCCACTGTGTCCTCTGGGCGATCCGCGCAGTGGTAACACCCGGGCGTTTCCTCCCGTCTGATCAGATGCAGGAACCGCCCGAAACAACATTGTCCGGTGAGTACCTGCGTCAGGTGGAAGATGAGGACGCCGTGACACCTCTCCAGCCACTCATCAAAGAGGGGTACTACCGCCGCGATGATAGCGTGACCAGCGCTGGGTTGCGACAGTCGCTGTCTCCATGTCGCGATGAGATCCTGCCGGAGCTCCGTCCGCCGAGCCGCGAGGTGTCGCGGCGGCAGAGTTTCGCCCCGACGTTTGGCCTGCTCGCGCCACTCCTAGAGCAGTGCGAGGACCTTGGCCTCCAGATCTCATGGCGACAGTCCGGCAAGGAAGCTCGCCGCCTCGCAGGAGACCGTGTGGTATCCTCGGATGAGCCGAATGGCTATGAACCTTTGGGACGCGTTCAACCGGCGAGCTGGTCGCCGCCTCAAAGAACATGCCCACACCGGTGCTCCGTAAAGGGCCATGGACAGCACGATCCCCGCGTAGAGTCTCCGGCAGGAGGCGTTTGGACCCCCCAGATTGGGCAGGAGCCCCTTCAAAGCAGCACTGGCCCGTTCCAGTCTGGGAGCCAAACGTCGGAAATGCTCGACGAAGTTCCACCGGCTGTCAAGGACGATACCCAGGTACCTCATCGTCCTCTCGACGCCGATGTGAACCCCTCCTACCGTTATCCGGGAATCCAACGGCGGCGCGTTCCGAGGACCATGAAAACACATGGCCTCGGATTTGTGCAATGCCACCTCGAGTCCCAGTTGCCGGATCCTTTCAACGACTGTCGTAACCCCGCGTGAAATCAAGTCGGCCGCCGCCTGGTACGACCTCCACTGCGCCAGGACCAGCGTGTTGTCAACGTAGCAAACTACGCCGCTAGGGAGGTCGGCGCGCAGCATCCAGTCGTACCCGATGTTCCACAGAGGTGGTCCCAGGACCGATCCCTGTGGAACACCGTACGACATCTCTCGCCGGTTCCATTCTCCCTGGTGACCGGGGTAGATGACGGCTCTGTCCGTCAAGTAAGCCTCGACCACGCGACGGAGGTAGGGCGGCACACGGTGATACCGGAAAGCCTCCACTATGCAACTCCAGGGCAGGGTGCTTTTTTGTTTTTATTTTTTTTAAAAAGGGCAGGGTGTTGAACGCATTCGCGATGTCCAGAGACAGCGAAAAAATGACCCCACCCCGGGCAACTGCATCCCCCGTCGTGAGGGCTCTTACGCACATGATGGCGTCCACCGTGGAGCACCCCCTGCGGAAACCATACTGGCTTTCCGCCAGATCCGGCCCCACCCGCACCAGCTGCACGACGAGGCGGTCTGCAATTACTCTTTCGAAGAGCTTGCCCACTTCGTCGAGCAGCACAATGGGCCGGTAAGCGGACGGAGATTCCGCCGGGCGCCCCGGCTTCTTGATCAGGACTAGCTTCCCCATCTTCGAACGAAGCGGAAACTGGCCCCTCTCCATGCATGCGCTCAGGAGCCCTCTCAGTCGAGGCCTGAAAGCCTCCTCCAGGGCCAGGACCCAGAATTTTCCATGAAAGCCATCGGGTCCTGGGGCAGTGCTTTTGGCATTCAGCCTACGCACCGCCGCTCTCAGCTCTACCTCGGTCACCTCGGGAGCATCGTCGTCGTCGGGTTGGTCCGCGTCAGGCATCGCAGGAGGCAGAGCCATAGGCGGGGGAGTGTGTTCCCCTCGCGATGGGAACAGAGCGCTCACCACGCCCTCCATGAGCTCAGGCCGAAAGCGCCAGCGGGGGCACCCACGGGAGGAGTTTATCCCGCACCACTTTGTATGGGCGCCCTCATGGATCTCTGTTCAGAGTCCCCAGCGACTCCTCGCGGGCCAATTTCTTGGCCTGCCTGATCTCAGCTCGGAGGGTGGTCCTCGCCGCTCTGTACCCCTCGTACAGCTCCGCCTCGATGGTTACGCATCCGGCGGGCGGTTACGTACCCTTCGGTGCCTGGTGTACCGGCGTCGCGCGGCAATACACGCTTGGCGTAAACCGGCGACCACCAGTTCACCTGGCGCCGAGCACAAGGCTGGACCCGGGGCATTGCCACGTCACAAATCTCGGACATGGCGTCCTGGAACTACTCTGCTTCGTTGTTGATGTCGGCAGGCCTGTCCGGTGATGACACCCAGGCCTGCACAATCGAGGCTTCCAGGAGTAGCTCCCAGTCCAGCTGCTTCAGCGACCAACGCGGACCACTCGGGGTCTGTCGGACTAGAATGGTCGAGGTCTGGGCGGAGACATCAAACCGGATATACCGGTGATCGGAATACGTCTCCACCCCCTCCATGACGCGCGAGTCCACGACACGCGGTGACAGAGCGGGGATGGCGAACGTGATGTCCATCACCGATTCACCCCGCATCCGCACACACGTGGGGACAGAACCCCGGTTTTGGACGACATGGCCTGTCTCCAGAACCCAGTCCTCCACCACTCTGCCCCGTGCGTCCATGTACCGGGAACCCGAAGCCAAGTTCTTGTACTAGCGCTCTGGAACAATAGGTCCTGAGCAGCCTCCAGGCGAATATCCGTTGATATTCGCCTGGAGGAGGCGTAATGGGGCCGTTATTGGCATTCCATTACTGCCTCCTACCGAGCCCCCTGTGAGGGTCCCGCCGTCGCAGTGGTTGCGGCGACGACGACAGGTGAGGAGGCGGCAGCGGCGGAAGCGGTGGCGGGGGCTGCTGCAGTGGTGACGGTAGTGGCGGAGGGCTTGGCCCTACCCATGGCCTTGGCGGGTGGAGCGCAGGAACTGCTTCCAGCCCGTGCTGCCGCTTCACCCGGCTTGGGCGGCGCCTTCGACGCCTTCGAAGGGGCCGACCCCGCGGGTCTCAGCACAGACCCGCGGTTGGCCTGTCCCACCGAGCCCGGTTTGGGCGCAGCAGCCGCTAGCGGGGGGCACAGGACGATGCCCTCCAGCACGGAGAAGTGCCTGTTAAAGACAGCCAGCTCCTGCCGCACCAGGTTGAGAAACTGGTTCTCCGCGGGCAGGGGCTGACTTGGCCTCGGAGCTTCCTGGAGCTCTGCCAGGTCCACCCGGAGCCTCTGGTTCGCCTTCACTAGAAGCTCCGTTGTGGTGGTCAGGCGCGCGACCTCCGCCCGCAATTTGGACGTCTCGTCCAATGCAGGCAGAAGCCTGCCGAAGCTCGCCTCCGCCGCCGCCACAATGGAGGCCGTGGCCGCGGATGTGGCCCTGTTCCGGCCCGACACACAACAGCCTTGGAGGCCCTGTTGGGCCTCCCAGATCCCCTACTCCTCACGCTGGTGGGGATCTTGGGAGGCGGGGCCATCACCTCTACATCGGAGGATGACTCCCCGCCATCCCCCGACTTGGAGCGCTTCTGATTCCGGGAGAACCGCGAGCACCCACTCACGGCTCCTCCGGAAGCCCTCCCTTCCTCACGCTCTAGGCTACCAGAGCCCGGAGTGGTAAGGAGTGGTGCTGCGTCAGACTCCGACGCCGCACTACTCCCCGCCTCTTTGCCAACTACCCGAGTTTTTTTCGCCTGACTGCGGCTTGTCCGGCGGCTTAAAATTATATTTGATCATCTCCTCGAATGGAGGAGATGATTGGGAGCCTCCTCGGCTCTTGTTGTCGGCATGGACATCGGACAGTCGGAGAACATAAGTCGCCCCTCCCAGAATACGATTGGGGGCGTGACGCTCCCAAAGGGAGCGCAGCGGATTCCCCATCTGCTAAGCAGTGGGTACCGCCCTGGGTAGGTTTTTTGTTCTGTCATGATGATTGTTCCTTTGAAGGGTGTGGTTCCACTCTCACGGTCATGAGCAGACGCGTACCAGAGAGCAGCGACGAAAAAATCCCCCCAGGTTCCACACCGCTAGGAGACTCGAACAACTTGTTCGAGTCTCCCAGCGGCGCGGCTCTCTTCTGAGGCGCTAACGACTGGAGTTTCTCCAGCCATTCATCCCATCGCTGCGCCTCCAAACTTAGGATTAGGTGTGTTCCTCTTGGTCAGGTCTCTCCCTTGGACCCCTCCGGCACAAGTGAGTCACTCATGCCGGAAGTCCCCAAGATCAAGGAGACCCACAAGCCCCACCACGACGGCAACGTGGAAACACTCGGTGGGGGACGAATGCTATCTTGAACTAAGAATCCACTAATCAGTGTTTAAACTAAGCATACATATATTTTTTTTTTATAAATAAAGCCAATGATAGTGTATGAGTCTGGTATAATTTAGGTAAAATCAATTCAAGTTCTATATATTTTATAACCAGACGCTCCGTACGTAGCAGTGGCGTACAGTTTAAATAATGTATGTCAATCTACACAAGCACTGAGAGATTGCTGGTCCATCCTCTAAGAGATTTGCGGTCCCATGTTCCAGGTTTGTGTTTTACGATGTGGTATATTAAGCCAATACACTTAACTTTACACAGGGCAATGGAATAATGCATTTAAAAACACGACCAAGTTGAAGTGAATACATACCTAAAATCACTGTTTTTGGTAGTTAAGAGGCGCTGATTATTTTTTTTAAATGTACTTTATGTGCCAGTGAATGGATGGCGTCGCCGAGGCCAGCCTAGAAAGCGTTGGCGAGATGACCTGCAGGAGTGTTCGCTAACTCAGTTGACATCAATTTGATAAGCACTATGCAGTACATTGCTTCTTTTATTCGGTGGACATCGCATATAATAGGCACTACGAAGTCAGCGATAAGGCCGCCATTGTACCCATAGATTTAAGTTCATTTATACAAGTTTATTAACTGTTTTGGTGTACAATAAAGTATTATTCTATTCTACATTATTGTTCTCCAATACGTCAAAGCAGCAATGTACTGCCTAGTGCCTATCAAAGTGATGTCAACTGAGTTAGCGAACACCCTGCTGGACGCGCACCACAAAGGCTGGTTCGAAGAAGAAAAGAGTGACAGGCCCTTGCCCAGCTGTGGGACACTATAAACAATAAAAAGTGGATACTTTATGGTCTTTAAGTTGAATTCATGTGATTGGTGGTGGATGGCTTGAAATGAAGTATAGGTACTCAGCAACGGATGTCCTTGGGTATATTGAGTGGTGATATTGAGTAAAGGCTAAATTATTTTCTATATATACTTTGGTAACGCCATCTCTTGTAATATGTCGTAAACCAATGACAGAATGCGTTCATACTCCGCTCATTCATTTCGTTTCCAAGTAAGCCTTTAACAAAGAGTCGTCAGTGCGAACTAAATCTTTGACATGAGAAGACTTAGTATCTTAACCGTCAGTTTCACGCCACATTGCTAAAAACTAATACCTACATACAATTAGTTAGATTGCAGAGAACTTTATGAACTGTGTCTATTACTCGCATCGCGGATAAAAAACAATAGAGAATAAGCAAGTAATTAAAAAACTTTTTTATATTTTAAATATACATTGTATTGGACCATATAAACAATGTGGTGCACTTGTTTGATTATTTAATTCATAAATATTCATAACATATTTTACAGTTCATTATTTTATGTTGCATGTGTTTGATGAAACTAAACGTAAACTCAAAACGTATCGTTCTGTAAAATGCCGGTATATAGTGGCGAAAAAATATATGTTTCAAAGTAACATTTAATTCGTAAAAAGTACTTTAAGTTTTACTACAATTTTAACATTAAAATTGCAATTTCTGCTTGACTAAAGCACAATACCATCAATAAAATTATTTATTTAAGGACAAAAAATAAGATATAAACAAGGCGTATCGAAGTAAGTGACGTCACAGTACAGCTTTGACAGTCACGAACCTTTGATGTGTAGTACAAAATTTTAAGAGTTAAATAATTTATTTGAGCGACATGCAATGCTTGAATTTATGTTTAAATATTTTTTTTAATTTTAAAATACTGTATTTTATTATAAAATACAATATTATATAAAAAAAAAACATGCATATGTGTGAAAAGTGATGTGTGAACGTGAATGAGCAGGAAGTCGCCTGCTGCCATCTTGGAGCTTGCAGAATCGCCATGTCGCCAAACTTCACGCCAGGTGGGCGAGCTTCGATCATCAGATAAGGCGTAGGTACTATTCCCTCATTCCCATACTATAGATCGCCCGATTTCAATCCGTGAATAATTTTCCGCTTATTTCAACAACCATTGACCAGACCCTTCAAATATAGTCCAATATTTATAATAGGCACAAAATTTAATGAGATTTCTCAAACCACTGTAACATACTTTACTGTACACCAAGTAAATACACACAAACATAAAGGAAAAATAGCAAACAAAAAGCAATAGTTTGTTTATTTATTTAACAGACAAGTATTTATTTATTTATTTTATTTAGTACAGCAACATCATGTTCATTACACATTTAACGGGTACACTCACAATATAAAACCAAAATAAATAAACTATTCTTATTATTATCCGTTTATTCATTTTATATACCTACATATTATTTACATTTTTAAATATTTAAATCAAAAGGATAAAAAAATAGTATCCCACCGGTATCGAGAACAGGGTCCAAGCTACCGGCGGTCAGGGCTCCAGAGAGAGGAACTGCCTGACATTGCGAGAAAGTTATTTTTTAATTTATAGTGCATTTTCTTTTTTGGAAGACGGTTGTTTTTTTTGTAAAAAAGTTTTTGATTTTGTGAGGGGTGGCAGTTATTTTAGTTCAATTACTGATTTCATGCCATGAGGAGCTCGTGGCTAAAGTAATAACAGCCGCACGGGTCGATCTATCAGGTTAAGCAACGCTTGCCGGGGTTGGTCCGTGGATGGGTGACCATCTTTACATACCGAGACTTCTCCGTGCCTCGGAAAGCACGTTAAGCCGTTGGTCCCGGCTGTCAATCGTGGATCTTTGACAGTCGTTACGGGTCGTCAGAAGCCCGAAAGTCCTGACATCCAGTCTTACCAAGGGGTATCGTATTACCCAGTAACTGGGTTGTGGAGGTCAGATAGGCTGTCGCTCCATGTAAAATACTGGTATTCAGCTGCATCCGGTTAGTTGGGAAAAGGCTAGGCAGATGATACTGATTTCATGCCACCAACAGCATCAGACTGCTTGAAAAGTGACTTGTTTGGAACTTTTTAGTTGTTTTTTACAGTCAGGCTTTTTGAAAGTATTAATTTTTTATATTTTCTAGATTTTAGTTAGTTATATTTTTGGAATCGCCTCTTCGAACCCTTTATTTTGATACCCCACTGCATGTACTCGTAGTTTGTCCACTTTCATTTTTTTCGTTTTTACTTTATGGCGTCTGGTTGTCGCCATATTGTATTTTGTTTACTGTCATGGTCCCGTATTATTATTATACTCTTTGCTGTCATGTCTTTAGTAGCACTCGCAAGATTAAGAAGAATCATTTGACGTAAGGATTATCAGAATCGGCCCACGCATTTGGTCTCAGAGATACAGTACATACATACGTAGGCTGACAAACACATTACCCTCCCTTGCGTCCCGCAGTCAGGTAAAAATAGGTACAAAGGTGATGCTTATTTCTAAGGATATCTCTTCCAGCATACCTGTGAAAGGAGAGTTATACTAGTAAGCAGATTACCTGGTATGTTTTCCTTTTATAACGACTACGAACAGTAGAAATTAATTTTTGAATAAGATCGCTGGGCTAGCCTCCACAAAGTGCTGCCTTTTTTTTTAAAGTATGGATCGTGCCGCCGCCCGGATCCGGCGTAGGAAGAGGTGGCGAGATGACCTATAGACGCCTACCGCAGGGGCTTGGTCGCGGCCGCTCAAGACAAGAATACCTGGAAGAATTTAGGAGAGATCTTTGCCCAGCAGTGGGACAGCCAGTCGCTAGCATGACAGTGACGCGAACCCATACGTTTGGCCCCTATCAAAAATTGCTCAACACGGTGTAAGAAGTAATCGGTGAAAAGCTGGCTTTGGAAAACATTTTGCGAGTAGGTACATCAACAAAATAACCATTTTCTATTCTCAACCAAATTAGAACTTAATTAAAATCAAACTTTACATACGCAATATGTTGTTTAATAAACTCGTATAGTGTGAGTGTGGAGCAAAATAATGCATTTCATGACTTAAATGGAAAATGAGAGCGAGGGTAATTTACATATAACTCAAATTCATGAAAACCACCTGTGATGCCGCGACTTCATTACTTCTGCCGCAGTTATTCCTACATTTGATATGGGTATGATATGAAATATTCGCGATATTTGATGTACAATATTGTTCGCGTTAGTTATTGAAGAATTTAATTAAATATTATGAGGCAGCGTTGATACATAGTATGATAAACAGAATGGTTTTATTAATATAGTAGACGTACGTAGCACAGCTTTTGTAGAAGACTTGGCTTTGGAAGTAGGTAATACAAACTCTCTCTTCATCGTCTTTATTATTTTAGACGAAAGACGTCCACGGTCCTGTGCGTGAGTAACATCATAACGCATAGCAGTATAAGTTTCGATTCTTTATACAAATGCATATGCATACAAATGACTGGTCTTATGATATAGCTTAAGGCAATGGCTCCCCGGGCCTGCGGACGGCGAGTAGTGGGTAGCTCGCCGTCCGATCAGCACCAGGCCCGTGAGCCGACTGCGCGTAGTGTTCCACACGCGCTTCAAAGAGACGATTGTCAGCCACCACTGACGGGGCCCATCATGGCCGGTGCCTGCATGCCTAGGGGTAGCGGATAAATTCGTAACAGAGTTACCGCTCCCCTGGGCACTCAGGCAGGGAAGGAACATTGGTGGGTTTTAGTAAGTAAGAGTCTGACACGCCCTTCCGCTCCACCCAGAGTGGGAGATGTCATTGGATGATTTCCCACCCCGCAAAAAAAAGGCAATGACTAGACTCTAAATCAAACTCAAACATAAGCATAGCATAATTAGCCTTTTAATGTTCGCACTGCTGTTGGGACACTGGCCTCCTCTCTGCGAGAGTGAGTTGGCTACAATCCACCACGTGGGCCCAGTGCAGATTGGTCGATATTACCTTTATTGGTTCAGGGACTAACCGGTTTCCTCACGATGTTGGCCTTAACCATTTTGAGAGCATTGATGATGACAAATTTACACAAGTAAAGCGGCCCTGTATGGGTTCGATCCACAATATATAATTCGTTAGTAGTGGCTATTACGACCGGCCACCACTGCTCTCAACATAAAAAATAAATAATTAACTCTTTATCTAAATATTATCTTTTTTTCTATTCTTAATAAAAAAAACAGTGATTAACGGTCTTCTAAGAGTACAACTAGAATGATCTTGATGCTTTATATTGTTAATAAGTACAACTATTTTATAAACTTCAAACCACAACCAACTGAAAGTAGATAATGCTTGTCCAAGATCACAGTCCGTAACTTCAAAGAGAGCAATAAATCTTCGTAACAAAAGACTTAACATAAAACACAAGTTAAGTTCGTCAGTGCAAACTGCAGTACAGTGAAGTAAGACCAAACACGGAGTAGTGATCAAATGGAGGTCTAACATGCAAGTCTAAAATTAAACAATAGGCGTCACTTTTGTATGAAGACAGCATTAGTTTGACTTGAAAAGTAAAGATATTCTTGGCCTGGAAAGCCCCATGGCAAAATCCGGGTTGTCAAATTAAACCCCGAGGACAACCCGGGTTGACAGCCGATTTTTTTTTTTTTTATATTCTCAGTAATTTTTTTTTTTTGGTCCGACTCACCGGTGAGTTTCGGGGCTTTACAGGTTAAGGTCTGCACAAAGCTTTAATCATCTAGCTAGAAAGTTCTGTTGCGCAAATATGAAATAAAACAATGAGCTTAATAAGTGTTTGTCTAAAAGGCAAATTGATAGATAAGTAGATAGTCATATTCTGTCATCCAGACAGGATATGACTATCTATTTATTTAGCATGTATTAGCCCCCGCTGAGTAAAGGCCTCTTAAACATAGATAACTAGACAAGACCTTAACTCGCATACGTTACTCGTACATACACATATGTTAAGATTGTTTCATATAATTTTATAGATTCAAGTTCTTCAAACTTAACAGACAGATCAGTTGCTGAAGAGTTTGTTGGCCACTTCTTGTTCACAGCTAAAACACTAGGAAGTGGTGACGGGCGGGCGTTTTTGGGGGACTGTCTTTATGTAGAACTTTGACGTTCAAAAAGTGCTGGCTCTCAGCCTAGTTTGAATAAATAACTTTTGATTATTTTTTTTTGAACGCATCATGGTGCTTTGCCGATTTGGTGACAGATTATTTGATTTGACTTCTCCCCCCTTTCCCTTGACTTGGACCCCACTTTAAGAAAGCCTGTTCTAGATGGTGAGTTACTAATATTAGAGTTGCAAATTAGACCTCCATTTGATCATTCTCCTTAAAAAGAAAACCCTAGTTGGAATTTTTTTTTATAAGTTACTTGATACGAGTCTAACGTCAAACTTTTCACTTAAGCTGGATTCGTCGCATCTGTGAATTCACAGTTGAAGCTTTGCGACCAAACTTAGTACAACTCAATAGGTACTGAGTACTTCCTATAGGTACGTTGGTTCGTGGCTCGGGTTAGGTGGTTCTGAGTGGAATTGGAAAGAGCATGGCTTACAATAAATATATATTATTGGTAGGTACTCTGGTTTTCAAGTGTGGCGTTTATTTCTGGGTTTAGACCAATATTATTGGGAAGGCTGTGAGAGTTATTGAAAATTTTTGTTTTGTTTAGATTATCGGCTACAAAAAAAATAAAAGGATTTTTTTTTAGTTCAATCACAGATTTGATGCCACTAACTGCATCAGACTGCTTAAAAAGTGACTTGTTTGGAACTTTTTAGTTGTTTTTATCAGTCGGGTTTTTTGAAAATTTACGAATTTTTCATTTACTACATTTTAGTGAGATATATTTTTGGAATCATCTCCTCGAGCTCCTTATTAACCGACTTCCAAAAGAAGGAGGTTCTCAATTCATCTACATGTTTTTTTTCATTTTTTACTCGATTTCTCCGCCACTTGTGAATAGATTTTAATGATTTTTTTTGTTTGGTAGACCATATTTTAGAGGTGGTCCCATATAAATTTTATAGAAATTGATTCAGCACTTTTTGAAAAAATCAACATAAACAAAAAATATGTATACATAGATGACGTTTTGGTTGTCTCCAATTATGTTCAAATTCCATGTTATTGGGGTTATCCATTAGGGCATAACTTTATTATTTAGTTTTAGTTCTGGGGTACTTACAACAGCTAAAAAATTAAAAATAAAAAACTTTTTTACAATAAATACTTGAAAGACTTCTAAAAATTGCAAAATAACTTTAATTTCGGACGTCGGTGTCAAATAACGAAGAAACAAAATACAAATATCGATTCCGAAAAAATTTTTTTTTTTGATGCCGCAAATTACTAGGGGCCTGAGACAATTTGCTTTTCTGTTATCGTTCGCGCTAACGATTAGTACAAAATGTATTACCTGCGGAGAGAATTGCTACGTGACTCACGTCCAGGTAATGTTATGTGTGTGTGTCATGTCATGTTTAATCATGTTGTTGTGTATGTCGTTAATTTGTGGCAAATAAATTCTTTTTCTTTCTTTCTTTCATAATAGTCCAAGATCCCAGTGCAATCAGACATAACTTATTTTCACACGGATGAAACCTGAAGTTTTCAGTAGCGTCTCGTGTGCCTTGAATACCTACGCGCTTTGTGGAACTTGCCGAGTGACACCTGGGCAGGTACCAGGTGAGAAAGGTAAATAAAAATAAGAATTATTTAACTTAAATTCACATGGCTGATTTTTATATATGTCATGTAGAATATTATTTTAAAGTAATATCATAAGTGTCAGACACTTTTGATGGACCAGAGCTTTTGTCAGACGCTTTTAAGCTTCCCAAAAAATAAAAAAAGTGCAAAAACATTTTAAAACAGCGAATAATCCATAACCTCAAATTCAAAGATGTAGTTTTACCGGATGACTTGTATGACAGTGGTTACCATCGAGAATGTTATAAAAATTTTACTGCTCTGCCAAAAAGCAAAAAGCAAAAAGCAAAAAGCAAAAAGCAAAAAGCAAAAAGCAAAAAGCAAAAAGCAAAAAGCAAAAAGCAAAAAGCAAAAAGCAAAAAGCAAAAAGCAAAAAGCAAAAAGCAAAAAGCAAAAAGCAAAAAGCAAAAAGCAAAAAGCAAAAAGCAAAAAGCAAAAAGCAAAAAGCAAAAAGCAAAAAGCAAAAAGCAAAAAGCAAAAAGCAAAAAGCAAAAAGCAAAAAGCAAAAAGCAAAAAGCAAAAAGCAAAAAGCAAAAAGCAAAAAGCAAAAAGCAAAAAGCAAAAAGCAAAAAGCAAAAAGCAAAAAGCAAAAAGCAAAAAGCAAAAAGCAAAAAGCAAAAAGCAAAAAGCAAAAAGCAAAAAGCAAAAAGCAAAAAGCAAAAAGCAAAAAGCAAAAAGCAAAAAGCAAAAAGCAAAAAGCAAAAAGCAAAAAGCAAAAAGCAAAAAGCAAAAAGCAAAAAGCAAAAAGCAAAAAGCAAAAAGCAAAAAGCAAAAAGCAAAAGCAAAAAGCAAAAAAGCAAAAAGCCAAAAAGCCAAAAAGCAAAAAAAGCCAAAAAGCAAGTAAGCCAAAAAGCAAATAAGCAAAATGCAAATAAGCCAAAATAACAAAAAAACCAAATGTTTACCAAGTGTTGACTTAGAATCAGTTGAGTTATGGATTATTCGCTGTTTGTTTTCGCTGTTTTTGCACTTTTTCAATATTTCTTCGGAGAATAATATAAGTTTATCATGAGATTTTTTACAAAATGTACATTTCAATTTCTCTTCTTCCATGATTATCACTATTACAAACAACTTAATAAATCACTCACAAATAACCTGATGTAAACAACAAAAACATGTGCTCTCGCAGGCTCGAACTATACTGTATACTATAAGTTATATTACACACAAACAGCACTACACAGTAGATTGAAACAGATGGTGAGTTTAAGAAGGGGAACCGAGTTATTATCGACGTCTCACTCACTCTGAAGCGCATGCATAGTGCTTTCGCCCTCATACTTCTGGCTGAATAATTTTTGTCTTAGGGGATGTTTGGTCACTCTAATTTGTCTGACTGATTGAATATAACTTTTAAATAAATACTTCAATAACATATTAAAAAATCAGACATGTAAAAATAAGTAAAGTTCATTTATTTTTTGGGAAGCTTAAAAGCGTCTGAAAAAAGCTCTTGTCCATCAAAAGTGTCTGACACTTATGATATTACTTTAAAATAATATTCAACATGACATATATAAAAATCAGCCATGTGAATTTAAGTTAAATAATTCTTATTTTTAGTTACCTTTCTCACCTGGTACCTGCCCAGGTGTCACTCGGCAAGTTCCACAAAGCGCGTAGGTATTCAAGGCACACGAGACGCTACTGAAAACTTCAGGTTTCATCCGTGTGAAAATAAGTTATGTCTGATTGCTCTGGGATCTTACTCTATAAATTTTGTACTAAGCGTTAGCGTGAATGCTAACAAAAAAGTATTTAGTATCAGGCCGCAGGTCACAAAAAAATACGACTACACTTACCTAGTGGCGGTCGCCATTTTGTTTTTTGTTTTCAAAATTCATATAGCTTACGTCACTTTGGCGGTCAAGACCAATCCAATGACACCTCATTTACTAAAATCCATCAAGCCGTTTAGGCTACAGATAAATAGACATACTGTAGGGTTGCTGTTTGTGAAATTAAAGCCCCGTTGAACTTGATGATAATTTATTGACAACATAAGGCACAGTTATACGACTTTTAAAGGTTTTTAATTGAACATCACGTCTAAACGACTAGTCTTATTTCTTTGAAAAAAAAATATGTTACTCTAGACTATTTCCGTCGTAATTTGATCTGAGAATATTTTATATAATATTTTTCTAACATAGTGTAATTAATTTGTAAAGTTATGTCTAACGCGGGTAAAAAATTGAGAATCACTCAAAAACTATAAAGAGTATTTTTATGAAACCTTCACCAGTCTCAGTGTTTCAGTTTAATACTTGTTGTTTTATGTGTAATAAATTAATAACGCGTCTAATTTCGGCCAGTGCTCCTTGATGGGCGAGTCCTATTACTGGGTGGACATACAACGCGTTACGTGAGCTCAGCGTAGAACACGCAAGCTTTGAAGCACTCAAGGTTGTTAGCAGCTAATAGCGCCTTAACTTATGTTACACGTTACAATAAATAAATATCATGCGAAAACCCTAAGTGGAGCGATGAAAGGGACTACGTAGCTATCGCCTTTCAGACCTCCCCTAGCTGGCTAGTTCCTGAAGACTGCTAGGCTATCGAAGCAGGAACTAGTCGTACTAAGGATCATAGCTGGCTGCGTGGCTACCTGGCTCAGAATATCTAGCTAGTGATAGACGATTTATTCAAAGACAGCTCTGCTTATAAAGGCGGATGGTTTACATGTGTGCACAATATTTACACGTAGTCGTCTGTAGTTGTAGTGCTGATAAGTTACACTAGATGTCGCTGTATGCTTGTTACAATACATAATATGTATGTGTGTAAAACACGGGTACATACTTACATACTCTCGAAAAACATTACCCTCCTTCTGGGGTAGTCGGGTACTACTAGCTGCCTATCGCGGCTCTGCCTCATATTATCTCTTCTCTATCTCTACGTAGTAGTACCTATAAATCAAAGTCACTTTCCTCGTCTGTCTGTGTTTTCGCTAACTCATCCTAAACCACGTAACAGATTTTAATGCGGTTTACACTACTATAAAGAGTGATTAACGAAGAAGGTTTGTATGTATGATTTGTACCCGTACCGAGCCAGTGGTCGCTAGTTACGAGGGTCATTCAATAAATACTTAGCCTACAAAAAGTAAACGAAAATTTTGGAAAAGTGGCAATTTATTTTTCAACATAGTCTCCTTTTAGTTCGATACACTTAGCCCAGCGATGCTCCAACTTTTTTAACCCGTCCGAAAAATAGTTTTTGTCAAACTCTGCAAAATAGGCCTCCGTGGCGGCGATAACCTCCTCATTCGATCCATATCTATTCCCGGCGAGTGATTTTTTCAGATTAGGAAACAGAAAGAAGTCACAAGGGGCCAAATCTGGAGAATACGGTGGATGGGGCAGCAATTCGTAGCGTAATTCGACCAATTTGGCCATGGCAACGGCAGACGTGTGAACCGGTGCGTTGTCGTGGTGAAACAGCACTTTTTTTTTCGCCAGATGGGGTCGTTTTTTCTTTAATTCGGCGTCGAATCGGCCCAATAAATCGGCATAGTAGCCCTAAGGTAATTGTTTTACCCTTCTCGAGGTAATCGATGTAGATCACACCTTGTGAATCCCAGAAAACGGTGGCCATAACTTTTCCGGCCGATTTTACAGTTTTCGCCTTCTTTGGAGCACGTGCCCCGGTCTGGATCCATTGTTTTGATTGCTCCTTGGTCTCTGGTGTGTACCAGTGGATCCAGGTTTCATCGACGGTCACAAAACGACGCAAAAACTCCGCTGGATTCCGCTTAAACAGCGCCAAACACGTCTCCGATGTGGTCTCACGGTTGCGCTTGTTTTCTGGTGTGAGTAAACGCGGCACCCATCGCGCCGACAGCTTTCTCATGCCGAGTTCCTCGTGAAGAATATGATGCACTGTTCCTTCTGAAATGCCTACAGTCTCAGCTAGCTCCCGAACCTTCAATCGGCGATCTGCCAATACGAGATCATGGATTTTTTTAATGTTTTCCTCCGTAGCAGCTGTTTTCGGTGCACCTGGACGTGGTTCATCAAAAACCGACGTACGGCCACGTGCAAACTCGTTGAACCAATTCTTGACGGTGGCCATCGATGGAGAAGAGTCACCGTACACAGCATCCAAGCGCTCTTTGATTTCGATGCGCGTTTCCCTTCCAAAAATAGGAATCGAATCACCGAACGATATTGCTCTTTTTCCATTTTTGTAAAACCGATCGACACGTTCGCTTCCATAAGTTGTCAAATTAAAACAAATGAAGGGATTGGAATGAAAATTTGAAAAAAGAATTAAAAAAGAATGTGCTACACTGTGGTAAAACTCTTTTGAAACTACAGCGCCCTCTGGCGATGAGGCTAGGTACTTATTGAATGCACCTCGTAGTATATAAATTATAGACAGTTTTGAAATTCCGTTCAATTGTTTTTACTTGAAATAGTCTGACGAGAAAATTATAATATTACGAGTAGTAAGACTTCTCATAAACATAAATAGAACTTAGATTATGGGCTTCAAGCTTAAAAATAAATAAAGTGATCACAAAGCTAATAACCAACTTTAATAAGTCATGAAAATGAATAAAGCTCGTCAAAAACAATTCGATTAAAGAAAATAGACAGAAAACTATAACACCAATCATAAAGTTAAAAACAGGCGCGATATTGTTTATGAAAATCAGAAAATAAAACATTTTACGAGACGTATTCCGTAATAAAAGCTGTTAATAATATTCTGCGGTTCGCCACGCCGAACAACTCAAAAATTTGTTAGTTTATAGCTGTCAGTTTATGAGTTTTATCCCTCAGTTTACTTATAAAATATAATGGAGAACAACTGACGGATTACATGGAAGCTGACAGAAGCAGAAGGTGAGGCCAAGGTGAGGTGAAGGCGAGTAGGTATTTTACAAAGACCAAATGTAGCAAAAAATCAAAATCAAAAGTCATTTATTCAAACTAGGCTGAGAACCAGCACTTTTTGAACGTCAAAGTTCTACATAAAGACAGTCCCCCAAAAAACGCCCGCCCGTCACCACTTCCTAGTGTTTTAGCTGTGAAGAAGAAGTGGCCAACAAACTCCCCAGCAACACATCTGTCTGTTAAGTTTTAAGAACTTGAATCTATATAATTCTAAGCAACAATCTTAACATTATGTAAAACAGAAAAATAAATATATGTCGTCTAAAATATAATCATAAAATTAAATAATCCGCCACTTGCCAGCTAGCACACTCAATCATGCCATTAAAAACCAACTCAAGCATAAACACTAAACCAAATTATATAGCATATATTATAATACCTCATCTGTCACGCAGGTCACCGGTGACCACGAACAATAGATTTTCTTTTGTGTCTGTTGTCTGACAGATCAGCCAATAAGTCATGCATTAACCAAACGAGCATGGTTTGTTATTCCAGCTAGAAGGGCTGAAAACCTTAAATGCCAGCTAAGGTAGAGTAGAGAAGAACCATGTGCTTGGGCTCTAAATTGGGATATAAGCATATGTCTAGTGGTGGACTACAATAGATTGTGTGTGTGTAGGCAAAAGACTCGCAAGTTTAATAGATTTCACCTACAGCCTTTTAATACGAAATAATGTATGTTTGTAATTAAAAATAAACAATTATTTAAGACTACGAATGAAGTGAACCCTCGGAACAGACGAGATTCCTATAAATTAGTGTTGAATAATTTGCTTAGACTTCCTAAATACAATAATAACTGCCTAGCAATGTGTGTGCGCATATACAGCATGTAACAAAAAACCCTATCCGATCCAATAAAGGCGTATGCCTGGTTTAATAAACTAGAAAAAGTTGTAAAAAAAAATGTAACTCATAAAAATCAAAAGTTATAGATATTTTTATAAAATATGCAAAATTTAACACTAAATATGTCAAATTTTCACAAGTTGACAACACTCCACCGGCCGGCGAAATCTTTTTATTTTTACCTATTTTAATTTCAAACTATACCGCCCTGCACTAGCCGCGCTGTAGGCACTCTGTCTCGCTCAGGCGACATCTTTCAAACGAACAGTTGGTGAATTTTGCTGAGTGTTGCTTTTGATGAGTTTTTAATTTTATAAATTAATTATTTTCATTGGGGAAAAATAATTATCTCGTATCCATTAAATGATTACGTATATGTGTACGCAGTACGATACCAAGTAACACCCTTCAGGATCGGATAGGGTTTTTGTTACATGCTGTATAATAAAATACTGAGGCATTATAAAATATTAAACACAAAATTATTTAAAACTAAATTCTATAAGTGGTTACTTGAACATAGTTTTTATAGCTTAAAATAATTTATAGATAAAAAAAAAAATGTTGTTAATAGTTTATTGTTGATGCCTCCTTACCTATTTCCCTGAATTTAAAATTTTGCATGCTTGGTCTTATCATATTTAAACATGTTTGTGCTATATAAATTTGTCAACACCTTTGTATACCATGTTTTACGCAAATTAATATTTTATTATTAATGTTCATTCTCTGTGAGAGAAATGGGCTGTAATCCACCACGCGGGGCAGTGCAGATTGGTAGATGTCACATGTCTTCAAATTTTTGAGTTTCCTCACGATTTTTTCCTTCACCGTTTTGAGAGCAATGATGATCAAAAAATTTCCATAGCGCCTGGCTGTGTTTGAACACAATACCTGCAACTAGTAAGTCGCGGCTATAACCAATACATTTCACATGTCCAACACAAATATGAACTCCCAATTTAAAAGACAGTGGGCCTTCTGTATCATATTTATCCGTTCCTTATATTACTCAACCAAAGAAGTAACCACTTTTAGTCAGAGCATTACTTTTATGACCAAGTTAATACAGCTATTTTATAGTAATAAAATAATCTTAAAGAAAGTTTAAAAGGCATCTACCTACTTATTTGTTAGTTTCATTTGCTGCATTCGGTGAACATGAATGTTTTGTCGTGTGAAAGATAAGTTTTTTTTTAATACATGGTGACTTTGAATTTACGGGTGATATTTCAGGGAATTTAAGTTCTCATGAATGTTAACAACCTTTGAAATGGGATATGAAAAAGAAAAAGTTTTATCTTGTTCGGATGATAACTCGACAAATTTAGGGAAGATATGTTTTTTTACATGAACAGGGCACAAGGGGCTGTGATTCTCCATACGACTGTATTCCCCTTTTTTCTTCTTCTTGAATAATGCCTTTAAAGCAATCATTTCTTTTTCATAAAGTCAAGGTCTGCTGTAGACACGTGTGTTTCAGCAACTAATAAGTCGACTAATATGACCATCCAAAAATTACAAAAAATGGCCCATTTTTACTGCCGTTATTAGAGGACAATCAAATAAATTCGAAAAGTTTTTAACATAAAACATTTAATAGAAACCTAGACATACTCATTCTTAAAATTTTTGTGCCAATAATAATTGGAATCGGCTCAGTTTTCGAGGAGAAAAAAGGGGAATACGAAACGTCGATCTCATCAAATAAATTCGGTCTGAGCTGCAGCTGTCCTTATCGCACTCTACGGGGGCAGGCTTGAGGCAGCCCGACAGCAATAGTTTCTTCAAAAACCTGTTTTTCAAATTCTTCGCAGGCCCTGTAGGGAACTCTCCCTGAATCATTTCCAATGAATTTAAATTCACAGTTTACAAATATTAAGAAGAGATACATTATATTATTTGTGTTCCGTTATACCCTGTGTACATGATTGACATAACGTACTCTAAAAAAACAAAATCTAGAAGAGAAACACCACCTTTTTTTTTTTTTAGTTTTGGCTTGGCACGGTTTGTGCATTTAGGCAGTGTCAAGTTAAGAAAGTTAAGAAAATTTAGTTTTAGATACAGAATACTGTCACTTTTTTCACCAAATGAATGCAGATGTAACACATTCTAATGTTTTTGCAGTATTTGGAAGCAAATGAGTCGAATCGGCCTTCTTGGCTGAGGTAGTCAATACTACGACAAAATTCTCAGCCCTATTTTACCGAAATCGCGCCTGTTTCAATGATACCACATCTTGTCCAGTTGCGTAGACGCTTGAGACACAAAACTACACCAATTTTATATCACAATATCCACTAAGAATCAATTTGCGAATAATTAAAACAGCCACTGAACTACACTCGAAAAATCCCGCCAGAAACCCAAACACCACCTTGCAAAAAACAAAAGCAAATCTACTACCAACCCACAAAAAACAGATTCCGTCCTTCAAAACTGCTCAGGGGTGTCACTTAATATTCAAGAAGTGTACCAGTACACCTCTTCCATTATTCGAAGCGTCATTTGTCCTGTGACGTCACGTCACCCGTCTCTGGCAGTGCTGTAATTAGTCCACTCAACTGACAACCCTGGATATTGACGCAGAACCAATGCGATTTGAATTTAGTTCGTCTGTCCGAGTGATTCGTATGATTAGCGGGAGTTATTGTCGGATTGCATTATTCGGTTATTCAAAGCTTAATGGAATCCATGTTATGGACTAGTTTTGGAGAAGTTTAGGATACTGTGGTAATAATGTTATTAGTATACGAACTAAAATGAAATAATAATTATAATTTTGAATATCATTCTTATTTTGAAGCGTGAAAAGTCTTTCAGAATGACAATCAAGCGCATGGGATATCGAATAATAAAGGAAATTACAACTAGGTAGTTAAGGCTAGGCTTCTAGAAATAAAGAAAAATGTAATAAAATATTTATCTAAGTTATATAGTAATACTACTAAGCAATCAATTTAACATCTTTGGTCATACTCAAGTTAATGATATTAGTATGTAGTGTATGCATGTAATCGTAGTATTTGAGAGTATGCTCGGAGAAGGTTATCTCCAGATGTACGGGAAGTCAAAAATTGCCGCTAGATGAATCATAGTATTTCTTGCGCACAGTTCATATGTGAGCAGTGGTGGCCCAGTGGTAACAGCCCCGTCTTACGAGATGTACGTCGTGGGTTCAAATACAGGCAAGTACTTTGTGTAATTTATTTAATCACCACTGTTCTCAAAACTGTGACGGAAAACATCGGGAGAAAACCGGCATGTCCTAGGAAGAACTGTGAAAAATGTGAAGACATGTGACATCCACCAACCTTTTTTTTTTTTTACTCCTAGAGAGAAGGTATGAAGGGGGGGGGGGGGGCTGTGAAATCATCCAGTGACGCCTCCCGCTCTGGGTGGAGCGAGAGGGTGTGTCAGACTCTTACTGACTAAAACCCACCCCTGTTCCTTCCCTGCCTGAGTGCCCAAGGGTACGGTAACTCATTTTCAGAATGTATTCGCTACCCCTAGGCATTTTGTAGATCCCCTGATGTGGCATCGAATTCATTCACTATTAAAAAGATGTCAGAGGCTCCTTTTATAAAATACACGGAAAATACACGGTTACTGAGAGATGAGCTACAGGGGCGGAGCCGCGGGAAAAAGCTAGCTGCTTACATTTCAAGAGTATAACAAAACAAACAGGCATGCGCCCGTGTTGAATTCTAGTTAATTACCCCTACATACTGCTCAATTAAAAACCCGTAAATATGTTTAACGATTAAAATATTAATGATGCATTTATGGCGATTGCACCGCCTACCGTGTTTACAGAAAAAATAAATATTAGTTTTTATTACTGGCTACTTATAGAATTGTTTAATTAATACGCCAAGCTCGTTTAGTTGTCTGTTTTATTGTAAATTAAATTCTTAATAAACACTTGGTGCTGCTTTAAATGTAGTCATATAAAATACTTTTTTTTAAATTAGGTAATCGATAATTTGATAATACTGTATTGTTAGATTATTTTGTATTGTAATTTTGTTTAACAATACAATATATAATTTGGAAAGTAACCTTATGTTTTATGGAGGTTATACTTTTTGTGTTTTTCTGTGGAGGCTTGTAATTAATAATTTAGTTTTATATTATTGTTAATAAGCGAAGCGGTGAGCGGTTGTGTCTGTAAGCTTTTCTAAAATATAAAAAATAAAATAAATAAATAAATGCTTGTTTGGTTGTAAAATGTTTTTGTTAAACTCTAGGAGAAAGCTACTTAAGAGGAAAACTTTATAAAAATGAATGGTATTTAAAACTAAATGTTTTTTTGGCACTTAAAATGTTTTTGTTTAAATTGATGTTAGGTAAGAGAATCGCTTATAGGAGAAGGTTAGTCTAGGAGGAAAAGTTGCCAAAAAATAGTGGCATTTTAAACCAGCTAACATTTAACAAGAAAATAAGAAAAAAAACACATTAAAATTCAAGTTTTATTTAAAATTACATTAATACAAAAAACCGGCTAACAGAGTATTATATATATATATATATTATATATATTATACGGGCCTCGTGAATGGTAGGGTTCTTTAGCCGCCCGTTATAACATGCAGACTTAGAAGGGCGCTTTATGTTTATTACTATGAACTTAGTTATTCAGTTCGCGGTTTTACGCTTAAATGTTTTATTTCCAAAATTTTACATGATACATAAGTAACAACTTAACCTTAGGTAACTATTTTCAATTTTTTTATTTTAATTTTGTGCGAAATTTAAAAAGTAGAAACATTTTATAAGTTGGGCGACTATTACTCTAAAACTAACAGAGCTAACTTAGCCGTGATAGTTTAACAACTTAACCTTAGGTAACTATTTTCAAATTTTTTATTTATGTTGTGCGAAATTTAAAAAGTAGAAACATTTTATAAGTTGGGCGACTATTACTCTAAAACTAACAGAGCTAACTTAGCCGTGATAGTTTTCCTTTAAAGTTCATTATATAGGGTGACTGGTTTCTTGTCCATGTTAGGACTACGAAAGCCTAAAAAAAACCTAGAGAACTTGTTCATAGACAACGGTGCTAAGAATTCTACATTAACAAAAAACAACAATCCCAAGACACTATTTTTTAAATATTCAAATAAAGAAAAGGTACAACATTTATTCATTGTTTTTCCAGTTGGTCGGCCGGCACTTTGGAGCAGAAGACTTTGGCGTGGTTAACAATCTCTTTCATCATCTGATCCACAATGGGATTGCCCACTGTGTGTATAAGTTCTTTCCAACTTCCGTTGAATAAAGCCAGAATGGGTTCAGCTGAAAAAAAAAAGATTTTGTAATCATCCATCAGAGATAAATTCGATCTGATGATTTTTTTTACAACATGCAGCCTTATTTACAAAACCCTATGCTTATTAGGGAACTCTAAATTCAAGGTAACATGTGTCTCATCCTTATACTATGAAAGGTTATAGACAGAGTGTCAAAATCCAGCAATCTGAAGTACCAGAATGAGAAGCCGGCTTGTATCTGTACACGCGAAATAAGCTCACATAGACAAAATGAGAAGCCGTCATCGTTACGTTCGTCAAGGTCACTCACACATTGTAAAGATCCTGCTTCATTTAATGTCCAATGACGTTCCGTGTATAACCTTTCATGGTCTAAGGTCTCATCCATTAAATTCAACTGTCTATCGGACAAAACCTCCTTTAAATGATTAGTCAGCACTGTACCACCGACATCTATCCATCTCTTTCTCCTTGCCCTTAATTACGAAGATACGGAAGAAATTCTTAAACCATAACGCACACGCAACTTAAGGGTCTACTACCCGCCAAGTGGCGCTCTCATTGAATAAAAAATCGTAGCATAGCATAGAAAATAAATATTATAGAATCCTACGTTGCGTTTGTTACAAAGGGGATAAAGTATTTTTAAGTTGTTAAAAACGGACTAAAAATTTTTAGTATACAAAGTAGTAAGCAAAAGGGTCAAAACGGCCGTTTTTGGTACTTTTAATATTTATTTTGTGCTATGCTAAGATTTTTTATTCAATAAGGGCGCCACTTGGCGGGTAGTAGAGCCTTAGGGCACACTGTCATTCATGCATACACACAACATACCCGACACAAAAAAAAAATCCCTTGCTCCTTAATTCCAATTTAGTTTTTTCCTTTCCCCCTTCCAATCCCTAAATTGTACTAGTCCAGTTTATTTTTACTTGTTTCTTAAAGTCTACATTACTTATTAATTTATTAAATTTTGGCAGTCAAATAATGGACGGATGGATGACCCGCAACTCAGGTTCTCCTAGCATCGGTCATTGATCATAATTATATTCTGTACCCTTGTCTACTGTAACCTAAGTGGCTCCTGTAATTGTGCAGTTTTGCTAATAAATATTATTACTCCATTTATTTTATAATACATACATACAATTTACATTTTTAAATATTAAAATATCAAAATATAAAAACATTTAAAAATATAAAAAATAGTATTATTATTATATTCCATTTATTTTATAATATATACATACAATTTACATTTTTAAATATTAAAAATAGTATCCCACCGGTATCGGGATAGGGTCCAAGCTACCGGTGGTCAGGGCTCCTGAGAGAGGAACCTCCTAACTATGCGCGCCGTGTCCAGGAGTACTGCCTTCTGGATCAAGCCCTTGATCCAGCTGCCCAACGAGAGCCTCCTTAGGTGTTCGTCGAGGCTCTTGGCTATTAAGCCATTGGCCGTCACGACTATCGGCACAATGACTGCTGTATCCACCTCCCACATGTCGACAACCTCGCGAGCCAGATCAAGATACTTTGTTTTTTTATCTTTCTCAGCCTTCACGAGGTTCTCGTCATGAGGGACAGCTATATCAACAATCATTGTGCGACGCTCTTGTCGATCTATCACCACTATGTCAGGCTTATTGGCAACAATAGTCCTATCAGTGATGATAGATCGATCCCAATACAACGTGATATTGCCATTTTCGAGAACTGGGTCGGGCTCATACCTATAGTACGGTACTTCAGATTCCACAAGATTGTATTTAAGAGCAAGTTGCTGGTGGATAATCCTGGCTACAAGGTTGTGTCTATGCAAATAGTCTCCGTTAGCAAGACGAGAACAACCAGAAATAATGTGTCGGATTGATTCCCCGGGTCGGTGGCATGCCCGACAGATGTCAACCGTACCGTCTTTCACAATATATTTCCGGTAGTTATTCGTCATCATTTATTATATTATTTATTTATTATATTATTATTAAAATGTAGAAATGAAAACCTGCCAATCAGTGTTTCAAAATCACATGTTAATAATTTTTTAGGGTTCCAAACGGAGCCTAACTTACTTATAGTTGTCACTTACGTGTCCATCTGTACGTCTGTCTGTCTGTCCGTCCGTCGTCTGTCACAAAATTTTGTTACGAAGTATTTTTTAACTTCCCATTGACATGAACTTGAAAGGGAACTGCCCAATCCTGGCCATGTTTTGCCCATCAATGTGGTTAATACAAAGAAAAAATACCCATTTAGTAACTAAAATATTGCTATTACTTATTTGAAATGAAAACTCTAGAATTAAAAGCCAATTTAATCAAGACACTCAATCGTTTATTGCCTTTTTAACCGACTTCAAAAAAAGGAGGAGGTTCTCAATTCGACTGTATTTTTTTTTTTTTTTTTTTTTTTTTTTTATGTGTGTTACCTCATAACTTCTAACTACGTGAACCGATTTTGAAGATTTTTTTTTTATTTGAAAGCTGTTGCTTTACATTTGGTCCCATTTTAATTTGGTGAAGATCTGATGAAGGACTTCAGAGATACACAACGGAACTCTTCAATAAATGATAGCAAACCTTCCAGAATTGCTGCAATCGCATGTCTGTATATTGTTTTCACCACTCCACAACATTACATCACGCTGATGCGCTCTGAAGGGGTATACAGATTTGTACAGTTCACCCTGATACACCCTAATTTCACCAACTACGTTCAAATTCCCTATTTTTGGGGCTATCAATTCGGGCATAACTTTACTATTCATTTAGTTTTAGAATGGGGTAAAACAACTAAAAAGTGAAAAATAAAAAACTTTTTACAAAAAAAATACAACCGACTTCCATAAAATAATACTAAAAAATGCAAAATAACTTTAATTTCGGAAGTCGGTGTCAAATAACGAAGAAACCAAACTAGAAACACCGACTTCCGAAATTAAAGTTATTTTGCATTTTTTAGTATTATTTTATGGAAGTCGGTTGTATTTTTTTTGTAAAAAGTTTTTTATTTAACACTTCCAGTTACTAGTCAATCCTGTCATTAAATAGACCTTTTACTGAAAAAATCGATACACCGGTTACCAATATTCGATTTTTGGAAAATCTTTTTTTATTATGTAGTTGTATATATCGATTTTTCGATAAATCGATCTCGTATCGGCGGCATCCATATGTTAATAATAATTGTAATTGAAAACTGATTGACATTGACATTTCAGATTTTATTTGGTGCTTTGCTCATGCAACTTGTGTTTTTTTTTGTCTACTGCGTTTTTATATTTGATTTTGCGACGACTTAATTACGATTATGGACCCTGTCACCACTCCGGATGACGACCCCGGCTTGCCAATGGATACCGGACAGTAATGTTGTGGCCATGTGTGTGTATTGTGTGGTTTTTGGGCTGGGCAAGGTTTCCATCAAATATAAATCCCCCAGCCCAATTCCTAGATAACGTGCTAGTCATTTATTTAAATGAGAACGAACAAAAAATCAGAAAACTAAAATAGATTTTTTATTAACCTCGAATTTTTATATATGATTTATAAATGTCCAACGGAGTTCTATATAAAAATAGTGGTTGTTCCTTTATCTATGATGTCAACCCTAATGCCTATAATTGGTTTCTTTCATGGGCGTCACTTGGCCAAACCCTCTTTATCAAATGTGCATCTCCCTTTGGTGATAATGTTTATTATTAGGTATACTTTACTAACAAATACCAATATTTGGTACGGAACCCTTTTTTTTTTAATGAGCGAAGTCCGACACGCGCCTGGTCAGTTTTATAAATTAGGCCCATTATGAAATAGATTTTAAATCACCATTAAAGTGCAGGTTATTGGAACAAAATTTATTACCGTACGATGCATGCCGATCACTTCACTAATGAGAATAAGGCTGACCTTCAACTTCGACCGTCAAAACACTTTTTTTTGCACTATTATTTATTGATGAGCGCGCGTTTGACCACTATTTGACTTGATGCTCTAGTCGAGCTCGTGGCTATAGTAACAACAGCCGCACGGGTTGATCCAATACGTTAAGCTACACTTGCCGGGGTTGGTCCGTGGATTGGTGACAATCTTTACATACTGAGACTCCTTCGTGCCTCGGAAAGCACGTTAAGCCGTTGGTCCCAGCTGTCAATCGTGGATCTATGACAGTCGTTTTGGGTCGTCAGAAGCCCGAAAGTCTGACAACCTATTTTTCCAAGGTGTATCGTATTACCCAGTAACTGGGTTGTGGAGATCGGATAGGCAGTCGCTCCATGTAAAATACTGGTATTCAGCTGCATCCGGTTAGACTGAAAGCCGACCCTAAGATAGTTGTGAAAAGGCTAGGCAATGATTGGTAAGCGTTGGAGCAGGCTTGCCTAGAATTATCCTATTCACTCTTGACTTAAAGACCTACAGGTTGTAGCAGAGAGTTCCATTTCTTAGCTGTACGGACAATGAATGTGTTCAAAATGTTTGGTCCGTTTTTTTAACACTGGATCCAACCAGCCTTTAATTTAATTTGTTCATAATCTTACCCTTAGTTTTATCTCCGTTGAACAAGTTCTTGAAATCAAACGTGCACTTCTCTTTAGCGTCGTATGAATACGTAGGTTTGCTAATCTTCCAGTACTTCACACCGTCTGGATCAGCGACTGACGTTAAGCCGACGCTAACTTCTATATGAATTAGTTCTGTAATTTGAAAAATAATGATCAGTTTTGACTTTTTTTTACCGGCATGCCCCAAAAGGAAGATATTTGTTTGTAGTATTATTAAACGGTGAAATTGTTACCAGCAGGAAATCTCTTGAAGTTCTGCCCTACTATGACGTGCCACAGCTAATATGTTTCTGATGTGAGAGACAGAGACAGAGCTATGCAGGACGAATAGCACTTATCTTTTTTTTTGCAGCGGATTTATGATAGCTATGACTAGGGTTGCCATCCATCCGGGTTTCCCTGGTTTTGTCCTAGTTTCGAGGGCGTCTTTTCATATATTCGGTGACACCGAATATCTATCAGTTGTCTAGTACTCATAACACAAGCTCTGCTTAGCTTGGGACTAGATGGCGTTGTGTGATAGTTGTGGAATATATTATAAAAATCTCTAAACCCGTCCAGGTTCTAAGCTTCAAAATCCGGGGTTTTCATGATTCTTATCCCGGTTGCCAGATTTTAGAGATGGCAACTCTAACTATAACACGTCACAGTTGTGTTTTTGATTTGATTATATAAATTCTTATTCTGATAAAAAGCTTTTGCTGAGGGACATGGCTATTTTACTAATTTATCTCAGAAAAAGTACGGTTCTTGTGAGATAAGCTACAGGAGCAAAGCAGAGGTATGAAGCTAGTTTTCCAAACTACTGATAACTGCCAGTTTGTATTAGCTACTGCTGGACGAAGGTCTCCTGTCGTGGCTTCCAGTTACTTCGGTCCAGGTTCATAGTTTATGAGGACCATAGTTTAATGATTTAGTTTGGCTAATCTGATTTTACAACTCGTTACTTTACCCACAGCTTTAGTAAATTAATTGAGTGCAAACATCGTGAGGAAACAGGCATATCCTAAAACTTCGAAGACATGTGAAATCTACCAACCCGTATTGGGGTCGCGTGGTGGATTACGACCCACATCCTTTCACAGAGAGGAGGCCTGTGCTGCAGTGGAAACATTATAAGCTGATTAGCTTATTTGCTTATTCTACTACCGGCCAAGTGGCGCCCTCGTTGAATAAAAAATCGTAGTACAGCGTAGACATTTTGAATTCTGTTTTAACAACGAAAAAATACTTTATCCTCTTTGTAACAAACGTGACGTTGGATTCTTTAATATTTATTTTCTATGCTATGCTACGATTTTTTATTCAATGAGGGCGCCACTTTGCCGGTAGTAGGGCCTTAACACGGCATGCACTCTGTACTGTGAAAGCCAAGTTTGCAAAGCAAAAAGGGTAGATAATACTTACGACAGTTCACACGGAATGCACCCTTTCCTTCGATCGGTGTAAAAATCACCTCTCCAGAAGCCTCGTATTCGCCGGCCACGTCAATGGGGCACTCTGCCACTAACTTTAATTTGTTTTTCTTAATGTCTCGCCTATAAAGAAAAAAACAACTTAGTCATCGATCTGACCAGAACTAAGCTTCTAGACAAAGTGATGAAGATTATTGAAATGTATTTTTTTTTGGCTCCGCACGTTTTATGCATTTAGCCAGTGTCAAGTTTAGACAATATTTAGTTTTTGATAAATAATACGGTGAGTTTGTTTTCCATTAAAATGTGGATGTAACACATTCTAATGTTTTTGCAGTATTTGGCAGCATATCATTTCGCAAGCTTTTCGGCAAACTTCGCTGAGATAGTCAATACTAAAATAAAATACGCATCTCCATTTTACCGAGATCGCGCCTATTTAAATGATTCCACGTATTGACTAGTTGCGTAAACACTTGTAATACAAAACTACACCAATTTTACATCACAATATCGACTAGGAATTAATTTGCGAATGATTAAAACAGCCTTTGCGAATAATTAGAAATTCTCTCGAAAAAAATCCACTGCAACTTATGTGTTTTGATGATCCAGTACAGACATATCTAGTGAAAAGTGAAAAGGGGAGTTGACACCAAATAATAGGCAAGAACAGGCATAGATAAAGAATAGATCTTAAAAGTATAAACAAAGTTCTAAGTAAAACAAAAAATAACTTAGTTTGAAATTGGAAAAAAAAATAGGAGATTCTAACTATATACATACATGTTCAAATGTTTTAATCCTTCCATTATTTTAGAGATACGTGTCTATTATCAAGTATAGTTAAACAAACACAGGTACTTACACTACTTTTAATATCTTGCACTTGTTGGCGCCGACTAGATCCATATTCGTAAAAATGACTTTTAATCCGCCTTCGACTAAAGTGGCTTTCTTAATTTTCAGAGGATCCATGGGTGGCACTCCAATATCAGGCAAGCCCTTGCAAAAGTACGGCATGGCTTTTTGTGTGGATTTTAGTAAGCAAGCCTCGTCATTCCATTCGCACTTGTCAATGAAGGGTACTGGACAGAAAAATAAAGGCTTAGAAGTTAAATAAACATAATTTTTGTGGTAATTTCATGATATGATTTGAACAATATAATAGCACCCCTGTTCCATTATTTTGTTTAGTATTTTTTTATTTATTTATATCCCGTATAAAAAAAAACAAAGCCGGGTTAGGTACGTACACCATTTATAACTCAAGAATGGCTGGAGCGATTTTAATTATCTGATTTGTTAGATTTGTTGCCACCCCAAATAGCAGAATTAATATTAAAATTACGAAGCAAATTAATTTTATAATTTATTTTGTATAGATCGGCTTTTTTGTTTATTGATTCTGAGAATTAAACATTTCCTTCGTAGCAACTGATAATATGTAAAAAAAATAAAAAATACTGATATTACTTTTTTTTTGTAGACGTTAGAAATGCATGAAAGTAGGGGAAACTATAAATCGAGTATTTTACCAGCTTAATAAAAATTCTGTTACAAAACATTTCATTAAAAACCTTCCGATAAAAATGCTAAGTTCAGTAAAATTTCTGGTCACAGAAGCGTAGTGTTTAATTATTTTGTAACAAAAAGTTTCCCTTACCCAAATTGTCCGTGGCATAGCCATCGACGAAGTAGCTCAAACAGAACAACAAACACATAGACGCAAACATTTTTATAATAATTAATTAATACTATACTCTTTACTAGTTCCTATTGTTGTGATGAAAACACTGATGAGAATCTTGAAGAAGCTACTCAATATATAGGTACTGTTGTGACGGTCGACGTGTTACGTCCAAATCTTTTTGTTTTAGAGCTTCTAACCTTGCTTTGTTACCCGTTTCTATAATATTCACTTTTTTATTTTAAACACTAGTTTTACTCGCGGCTTCGCTTACGTAGTCTGTGCCACTGTAGTTTTTTTTCTGTACGATAAATAGTAGTTTATGGCACTCAGCGATAGTTAGTACAGCTTTCAGCCAGTAAAAGTTAACACAATGGTTAAAAGAAAAATGCTTTTACGATCTCAATGAATAAATGTCAGACCGCGGAGAAAGAAACTGAAATATACTTAGAATATTGGTATATACCTTATTAATTAATGTTCAAAATGTACTGAATCAACACTGAGTTTATAGTATTTATGACATTATCAATATTACAATTTACAATAATTTATAATAATATTCTTAATCTGACAGTACATTAAAATTTAATCTCTTGAACTGACCTAGGTATATAGTATAACTCTGACATAAATTAATTAATTTGTTCCATAAAAATCCTAATGCATGAGGTCTTTTATGTTGTTACTGTCTTTTTTCTTAATTAAAATATTTACACACCATATTTAATGATAGAATGTAAAGGAGCCGTCGTAGATTTAAGATCATACTTTGTAAACCTACATTGTGGTAAATAAATGAATTTGAATTTAAAAAAAAATGTATCCGTATCGTAGTTAGGAATAAGTGGTGAGGCGACCTACGAAACGACCTGAAGAAAAGAAAACCTGAAAGGATTTGAGGAAGGCTCAGCAGTGAGACAGTATAGGTTAAATAAAATCAAACAAAAAAAAAAAAAAAAATACAACCAACTTTCAAAAAAATCCAAAATTTCGAAAGTCGGTGTTTCTACTTTTGTGTCTTTGTTATTTGACACGGACTTCCGAATTTAAAGTTATTTGACATTTTTTTTTAATTTTTAAATGTTTCACTTTTTAGTTATCCTTACTAATATTATAAATGCGAAAGTTTGTATGTTTGTTTGTTTGTATGTTTGTATGTTTGTATGTTTGTATGTTTGGCTGAAGGTATCGCAAAAACGGCTGAAGGGATTACAATGAAATTTTGCACACACGTAGGTCATAACCTGGATTAACACATAGGCTACTTTTTATCCCGGTAAATGACAAGACTTAGCGAAGGCTGAGGTGGAAGTAGAAATCCAAAGTCAGGCTGAACGAGCGCACACGCTCAAAAAGTACTAGGACACCAGAAACATGAGAATTATTTCCAGGGCTGAAATCATGAGAGATAAAGACTCACAAAGTACCAGGAGACCAGAATCATGAATAGGTGTTTTCGGGGATACAATCCTAAGCTATATAGCTTCACAAACCACCAGGATACCAAAATCAAGAAGAAGTGTTTCCGGGGCTATAATCCTAAACGGTGTAGATTCACAAACTACCAGGCGATCAGAATCACAAAACATATTCCGAAGCTGGTATTAGGAGATGTAGAGATTTACAAATTACCAGGAGACCAGAAAAATGAGAAGTATTTCCAGTGCTGAAATCATGACCGGTAAAGACTCACAAAGTACCAGGAGACCAGAATCATGAATACGTATTTTCGGGGCTATTTTAGCGAAGGCTGAGGTGGAAGTAGAAATCCAAAGTCAGGCTGAACGAGCGCACACGTTAAAAAAGTACTAGGACACCAGAAACATGAGAATTATTTCCAGTGCTGAAATTATGACCGGTCAAAGTACCAGGAGACCAGAATCATGAATACGTATTTTCGGGGCTACAATCCTAAGCTGTATAGCTTCACACACCCCACCAGGAGCCCAGAATCAAGAAGAAGTGTTTCCGGGGCTTGAATCCTGAGCGGTATAGATTCACAACCTACTTAGAGATCATCATTCTCCTGCCCTTATCCCAATTTATTTGGGGTCGGCGCAACATGTCTTTTTCTTCCATACTCCTCTATTAGTCGTCATCTCTGTAGTCACCCCTTTTTTACCCATATCCTCTTTCACACAGTCCAACCATCGTTTCTTTGGCCTTCCCCTACTCTTATAGCCATCCACATCCATACACAAGACTTTCCTCACGACATTTTCTTCATTCCTCCGCATCACATGCCCATACCACGACAACCGATTTCCACACAACTTTTCAGTCAGCGGTGCCACTTTCAGACTTCCTCTTATATACTCATTCCTAATTCTATCCATGCGCGTAACACCACACATCGCTCTTAGCATTCTCATCTCAGCTACATACAATTGCTTTTCATTCATCCCTTTTGTGGCCCAACATTCTGAACCATACAAGACAGCAGGTCTGACCATTGTTTTATAAATCTTCCCCTTAAGTTTTAGGGGAATGCGGGAGTCACAGATAGTCCCGGTGACCTGCCGCCATTTCATCCATCCCGTGTTAATTCTGTGCTTAACAGTCCGATCTATTTCGCCATCGCTTTGCACGAGTGAACCGAGATACCGAAAATCGGAGCAGACTGGGAGAAGCGCGCCATCTAGCACTACAGCTTCAGAACTGGAGAGACCGCCGAAATCGCAGAACATGTATTCAGTTTTGGTTCTGCTGATTTTCAAGCCAACTTTCTCCAGCTTCTGTTGCCATTTCTCCAATCTGCTCTGGATCTCAGGTCCATCTTCACCGACCAGAACAATGTCGTCGGCAAACAGCATGCACCAGGGTGCCTCTTCCTGTATTTCCGACGTAAGAGCGTCCATAATCAACAGGAAGAGGTAAGGACTTAAAGCCGACCCTTGATGCAAGCCTACAGCCACACTGAACTTATCGGTGTTGCCAGCAGCCGACCGGACGTAGGTACTAGATTGTCTGTACATAGCACGAATCAACTCAACATACTTCCCAGGCAAACCTTTCTCTTTCAAGGCCCACCACAACACATCCCGAGGTACCCTATCATACGCTTTCTCAAGATCAATGAACACCATGTGCAAGTTCTTGTGCACACGTCTGTACTTCTCGCACAATTGACGGAGAGCGAAGGTGGCGTCCATTGTCCCTCGACCTGGCATAAACCCAAACTGGTTCGGGGTAATCTCACTCTCCTCTCGCAATCTTTTCTCTATCACTTTCTCCCATACTTTCATAGTATGTGACATGAGCTTTATCCCTCGATAGTTGTTGCAGTCCTGTACATCCCCTTTATTCTTGAAGATGGGCACTAGCGAACTATTGCACCATTCTTGTGGGATCACTTCTTCATACAACAACTTATTGAAGAATAAAGTCGCCCGTCCTGGTGCGACAACCCTTGTCCATTTCCCACAGGAGCCGGGTGCTGCCCCTGCGCGTCGCCTGTGGGGTACGCCCTAGCCCTATCGCACATCATATTTTTCCAGACCATGTTGCAAAAAGGTTTTGGCAAAAGTTTTATAGCCGGCCGCCTGCCTGACGCCAACCCTCCTTGGGAAACACAACCTACTTAGAGATCAGAATCACAAAATAGTTAGCGTATAATAAATAGATCCTAAGCTGTGTAGCTTCACAAACCACCAGGATACCAGAATCAAGAAGAAGTGTTTCCGGGGTTTCAATCCTGAGCGGTGTAGATTCACAACCTACCAGGATATCAGAATTACAAATCATATTTCGAGGCTGGTTATAAAGAGAGGTAGAGATTTACAAATTACCAGGAGACCAGAAACACAAGAGTCGCAAACGACCAGGAGATCAGAATCACAAAACATATTCCGAGGCTGGTATTAGGAGAGGTAGAGATTTACAAATTACCAGGAGACCAGAAAAATGAGAAGTATTTCCAGGGCTGAAATCATGAGAGATAAAGACTCACAAACTACCAGGAGACCAGAATCATGAATACATATTTTCGGGACTACAATTCTAAGCTGTATAGTTCACACACCCCACCAGGAGCCCAAAATCAAGAAGATGTGTTTCCGGGGCTTGAATCCTGAGCGATAAAGACTCACAAAAGGAGACCAGAAACACAAAAAGTATTCCGGGGCAGGAAACATAAGAGGTAGAGAAAGATTCACAAATTACCAGGAGAACAGAAACGTAAAGAAGTAAAATTTCCGAGCGGTATAGATTCACGCACTACCAGGAGATCAGATTCACAATAAGTATTCCGAGGCTGAGATCATGAGAGGTAACAACATCTTGAATAAGTATTTCCTGAGCGGTATACATTCCCAGGCGTATAGACTACCAGGAAACAGAATCATGAAGAAGAGAAATTTCAGACCTGCACGCGGATGAAACCACAGGTAAACCTACCAGGGTGCCAAAATCGTGAAAAAGTTAATTTAATATAAAGGTATAGATTGACAACCTACCAGGAGATCAGAATCACAAAATAAATAACAAAACTTCGACGTCAAACGGCGACACAAACGCAAAAAAAAAATAGGTAGCCCATAGAAAAGAGATGTTCGGCGTAGCGCAAAAAATCGCCGATCAACTTTGGTAAGCTCTGCGAATGTAGGCAATTCTAATTTATCATGATCCTAGCCCGTACTAACTATCAATCTTTCACAAATGTTCGATTTTTCATAACTGACTATGTATGGATTTTAATTTCTACAGTGTTTTTTTAACGTGCTACTCTCTGGAAATACCACTCAAATTTATGATCAAACTTTTCACGCGGGCGAAGCCTCGGGCAAGAAGCTAAGCACCAATTTAGGATATGTTCGGCACCCAATAAATGAAAGAGTCTCAATATGGTAAACTATTATATTTAACACGGTAAGAGTAACAAGATAGGTACCCCAACACACTGAGCGAGTGTGTGTGGCCCCTACAGTCTTTATGTGGAACTATGACGTTCAAAAAAATTTGGCTTTCAGCCTAATTTAAATAACTTTTGATTTTGATTTCTACAGGGTTTATTTAACGTGCTACGCGGGCGAAGCCGCGGGCGGAAGCTAGTATAGTATAAAATAACTAAAACGGTTACGATTGCCAAGCGTTTTAATTGTCCCTACATTGGGCAGTTTGGGCACTGTTGTGGCAGGCATGTCTCAAGAGTGTAATTTGTTATGTTATGATTTCAGTTATAAGTTCAGTTCTATAGACATAGTTTCAATTCTGTGTTTTGGCATTTCATTACCTAATTATTTAATTGTAATTGACATTTGATATCATATTCTGACATTTACTAGTAGTTTTTGTTTTCATTTTTAAATTGACATTCAATTTTGAGTTGTTAATTAATTAATCTGAATGAAATAAATTTAAGTTAATTGATGACAAATTGTTACTTTATATTCTAGTTTTTTGTTTTGTATCATATCAGGTTTTTTTTTTTTGGAGTGGCGTCTTACAGGTCAGCCTATGAGGCTGTCGTCTGCTTAACCGGACTTGCCTGTGAAGGCTCTAATTTATTAAAGCCTCCAGCCAGGACATCATATCAGGTACCATTAAACCTGTATTTATACGGGTTTAATGGTACCTGAAATAAATGTCTTTTTTTATTTTTTATTTTAAAACTAAATAGTAAAGCTAGGCCCGCATTGACAGTCCGCAAACATGTATTTTGTGTGTACGGTGTATCAGGGTGAACTGTACAAATCTGTGTACCCCTTCAGAGCGTATTAGCTTGATGTATATATTATAAACAATAAACAGACATTTTTTTTGTGGTGGGAAATCATCCAATGACTTCTCCCGCCCTGGGTGGAGCGGGAGGGCGTGTCGGACTCTTACTGACTAAAACCCACCCCTGTCCCTTCCCTGCCTGAGTGGCCAGGGGTGCGGGAACTAATTTTCAGAATTTATACGCCACCCCTAGGCATGCAGGCACCGGTCACGATAGGCCCCGTCAGTGGTCTGACACTCATCTCTTTGAGGCGCGCGTGGAACACTACGCGCCGTCGACTCACGGGCCTGGTGCTGAATGGACGGCGAGCTACCCACTGCTCGCTGTTCGCAGGCCCGGGTCTACCGTGGCCGGAGATCGTCTCGCGATGTCCTACGCCCAGTACCTCTTCCGCGGTTGTACCGGCCGGGGCCGTGAGGGCCACTCCATTGAGCTTTCCTCACGCGTCCCGCTTCCGCCTTCGCGAGCATTACTGTTTCGCAGATGGCGGAGACTGCTTTCCATTCCCTCTCGCTCCATACCATGGTCTGAACCAAGGCCGGGCGCGAGAGGTCGCCCCCGCCTATCGCATCCACGAGGACACGGCGGTGATCCGCCCAAGCGGGGCAGACCTCCACCGTATGCTCCACCGTGTCCTCTGGGCGATCCGCGCAGTGGTAACACCCGGGCGTTTCCTCCCGCCTGATCTGATGCAGGAATCTCCCGAAACAACCGTGTCCGGTGAGGATCTGCGTCAGGCGGAAGGTGAAGACGCCGTGACGCCTCTCCAGCCACTCCTCAAAGAGTACCTACTACTGCCGCAATGGTGGCGTGCCTAGCGCTGGGTTGTGACAGTCGCTGTCTCCATGTCGCCATGAGGTCCTGCCGGAGCTCCGTCCGCGAGGCGCGAGGTGTCGTGGCAGCAGAGTTTCGCCCCGGCGTTTGGCCTCCTCGCGCCACTCCCAGAGCAGCGCAAAGATCTTGGCCTCCAAATCCCACGGCAACAGTCCGGCAAGGAGGCTCCCCGCCTCACAGGAGACCATGCGGTATCCTCGGATCAGCCGAATGGCCATAACCCTTTGGGACGCGTTCAACCGGCCAGCTGGTCGCCGCCTCAGAGATCACGCCCACACCGGTGCCCCGTAAAGGGCCATGGAACGCAAGATCCCCGCGTAGAGCCTCCGGCAGGAGGCGTTTGGACGCCCCAGATTGGTCAGGAGCCGCTTCAAAGCAGCACTGGCCCGCTCTAATCTGGGAGCCAAACGTCGGAATTGCTCGACAAAGTTCCACCGGCTGTCGAGGACGAGACCCAGGTACCTCATCGTCCTCTCGACGCCGATGTGAACCCCTCCTACTGTTATCTGGGAACCCGACGGTGGCGCGTTCCGAGGACTATGAAAACACATGGCCTCGGACTTGTGCAATGCCACCTCGAGTCCCAGTTGCCGGATCCTCTCAACGACTGTCGCAACCCCGCGTGACATCAAGTCGGCCGCCGCCTGGTACGAGCTCCCCTGCGCCAGGACCAGCGTGTCGTCAGCGTAGTAAACCACGCTGACGCCGCTAGGGAGGTCGGCGTGCAGCACCCAGTCGTACCCGATGTTCCACAGAGGCAGTCCCAGGACCGATCCCTGTGGAACACTGCACGACATCTCGCGCTGGTTCCATTCTCCCTGGTGACCGGGGTAGATGACGGCCCTGTCCGTCAAATATGCCTCTATCACGCGACGGAGGTAGAGCGGCAACCGGTTATACCGGAGTGCCTCCACTATGCAACTCCAGGGCAGGGTGTTGAAGGCATTGGCGATGTCCAGAGATACCGCCAAGACGACCCTACCGCGGGCCACTGCATCCCCTGTCGTGAGGGCTCGTACGCGCATGATTGCGTCCACCGAGGAGCGCCCCCTGCGAAAGCCGTACTGGCTCCCCGCCAGATCTGGCCCCACCCGCACCAGCTGCCCGACGAGGTGGTCTTCAATTACTCTTTCGAAGAGCTTGCCCACCTCATCGAGCAGCACAATGGGCCGGTAAGCGGCATCTTCCAATGAAGCGGAAACTAGCCCCTCTCCATGCATGCGTTTAGGAGCCCTCTCAGTCGAGGCCCGAGAGCCTCTTGCAATGCCAGGACCCAGACTTTCCCATGAAAGCCACCGGGTCCTAGGGCAGTGCTTTTGGTATTCAGCCTGCGCACCGCCGCTCTCAGCTCTACCTCGGTCACCTCGGGAGCATCGTCTTCGTCGGGCTGGTACGCGTCAGGCACCGCAGGAGGCGGAGCCATAGGCAGGGGAATGTGTTCCCGTCGCGAAGGGAACAGAGCGCTCACCACTCCCTCCACGAGCTCAGACCGGAGACTCTGCGTCAGCGGGGGTGCCCATGGGCGGAGTTCATCCCGCACCACTTAATATGGGCGCCCCCAGGGATCTCTGTTCAGAGTCCCCAGCGAGTCCTCGCGGGCCAATTTCTTGGCCCGCCTGATCTCAGCTCGGAGGGCGGTCCTCGTCGCTTTGTACCCCTCATACAGCTCGACCTCGATAGCTTCCGTATCCGGCGGGCGGTTACGGAGCCTAATAAACAGACATGCGATTGCAGCAATTCCGGAAGGGTTGCTATCTATCATTTATTTCCATGGTCTATCTGCGAAGTTCTTCACAAAATTTAAATGGGTCCACCTGGGAAGCATACCCTTACAAACAAAAAAGAAATTTACATATCGGTCTAGGCGTATTCGAGTAATCGGAGAACATAAATAAAAAATAAAAGATTCCGACGAATTGGGAACCTCCTCTTGAAGTCGGTTAAAAAATATTTAGTGACGAGTACTGCCGACAGAAGTGAAAACTGCGCGCCGACAGTCTGGCGCAACACGTCAACTAAAAACGAGTTGGCGAGTAGCGAGTGGTAGTTCGGATTCTTTTGTCGCTGGCCTTAAGGGCCTATCTCCGCATAACTGGCGCCCTCATTGAATAAAAAATCGTATCTTTGCAAGGAAAATAAAGATTAAACAATCCTATGTTGCGTTAGTTACTAAAAAGATAAGGTATTTTTACGTTGTTAAAACAGGACTCAAAATGTTTTGTATCCAAAGTAGTAAGTTGCTTACTAATAAGAAACATTTTCCATTTCCTATTTGTAACAAACGCAACATAGGATTCTTTAATCTTTGTTTTCTACGCTTTGCTACGATTTTTTATTCAATGAGGGCGCCATTTGGGGGCTATATACGCCTTTTTTTGTGGGGTGGGAAATCATCCAGTAACTTCTCCCGCTCTGGGTGGAGCGGGAGTCTCAGACTCTTACTGACTAAAACCCACCCCTGTTCCTTCGGACGGCGAGCTACCCATTACTCGCTGTCCGCAGGCCCGGGTAGCTATATACGCCTTAAGCGTGTGTTCGAGTGCGACACGCGATTACTCGCACCACTCGCTCGGGTTGGTCTCTCGGCGTGAGTTCTGACCGCCGAGCGAGCATCGCTGAGCGAGTGTCGTGAAGCGAGTAAGCTTTGATACGAGTAGCTCTTGTCGGTCAGCGACAAACATGTGGAGCGAATCCTCGCCGGCGGCGGCGGTGTGAACAGTCAGCGATCAACTTTTAATATATGCATCTCTTCTGTTTACACGGAATGTGTACGTTTCTTGAGCGTCAAAATAGCCAAGAGTTAGTCGTTTTTCTCGCCGGCGATGGGACAACTGCCTATAGAAGTTTTCAATTCAAAAAACCCAATCCGTAATTTCACAGATTTCCTTTTACATTCTTGAACAAACATACCAGGGATTTTAAATAATATTAGTTTAGATAGAAATACGTTTTTACTTTAGCCAGTTTCTTTTGCTTGTTTAAGTTCATTTGTGGAACATAAGGCAGTTGTTAACGAGCCATTAATTTAAGTAAGCTCATTAATAATTATGTATTTTTAATTATGTTATTTATACTTTTTTATTGTTATAAAGAGGTAAAGTTTGTGAGTTTGTGAGGTTGTATGCTCTGGATCTACTGAACTGATTTTGAAAATTCTTTTACCAATAGAAAGCCACGTTATTTGTGAGTGTCATAGGCAATAAATTTTTGAAATGCTAGTGATAAAACAATTTTAGTGTCAGGGTGTAACGGCAAGGTGTGGTCATATTTTAAGAACCGATTCTGGTCATGGAAAGGTACAGTTTTCTCTAAGAAAAAATAGAAAATTCCCGAAAGAAAACATGGACTTTCTTTATAAAGTTATCATCAGCTAATCAATATTTGTATGGGACCCAAAAATTTTGTTTGGGAATTTCCTCAAGTTTTCTTAAAGAGAGTTTTTCAAAGCAATGGGCAGATGCAGTTCTTAAAATATGACCCCACCTTTCCGTTACACCCTGTATACATATATAAAAGGAGAAACTGACTGACTGACTGATATATCAACGCACAGCCGAAACTACTGGGACTAGGAACGTGAAATTTTGCACACTGCTTACATTATAAATATAATGTAGCACTAAGAATAGAATAGAACAGAATAGAATACTCTTTATTATTTACACCATATAAATAATAATAAGAAAAAAAATTAAGAAATAACGCCAAGAATGGGTTTTTGGAAATTTGAAATTCGGGTGTGAATGCAAACAAAATCCCCCCTGATTTTGTTTGCATGAAAATTCGTCATTCGAAGCAGAAGAAGCTAGTATATATTTTTTCATTTGTCACGTAAACAAAAAATGAGGACGATACAGTGCATTGAAATTGCCCGTAACTTCAAACTTAAGTACATCAAAAATGTACCACTTCTTACCTAGAAGACAGTGATGTAACAAGCTGGGAACGCCTGAACTTTGGTGTGTTTTACGTTTGTATTTTTTATTGGTTTGGTAAAGCAAAAAATACGCATCCAATATTTTTGATAATCTAACAGACGGACTAAATATATTTTTGTAACCGGAATCATCCCTATTGCCTCTGTTATGATCCCCGACCTATGATTCCAAAAATATGTAGTTGGTTCCAGTTCTATAAAGAGAGGGAGTTGTCAACACAAGGATATTATTTCTGTGATTAGCTACATCTTAATGTTTTCGTAATCAAGCTCTAGTAAGTAAGTTATTTAATGATTTGCCACCAAAAAAGAAATGATTTTTAGGTGGAAAAACATCTTTTATCTTGGTAAGTCCAAGTCCAAAAAAACGTAAGGCGTGTCAGACTTTTACTGACTAAAACCCATCTGTATCCCTTCAGTTGCCAGTGCCAGAGGCCGCGGTGACTGTATTTCAAACACACCCGCAACCCTGGCATAAACTCTAAGTCTAGATTTGAACAGCCCCAGAGAGAGAGAAACAGCATTTTTTTTTTAAACTTTGCCCCACTCTAGGAATTACTCCTGTATCGTGGGTGCGTTCACAAACATGTATACTAACATACACAAGACACCCAGACCCGGAACAACTATCTGTAAGTCATACAAATATTTGTTCCGTGCGGGAATAGAACCCGAGACACGTAGCGCAGCAGTCGAACGCTCAACCACTGCGCCAACCATTTCGTCGAGACGGAAATACAAGACTAATAGCACAATTATTTTATCACACCAGAATAATGATGATTTTAAGACGTCATGGTAGCCTGTACTCCTGCCTACCGCTCGCACGCTCCTAAGAAACATTATGAAATTTTTCATATTTTGTTTTATTATTAATGTGCTCGAGTTTGACCACTATCTCACCTGATGATAAGCGATGAAGTATCGCGTCGATATACATGTACGATGGAAATTTTCGAAAACTTTGACCCTTCAGTCTTTATGCGCTTTTATTGTTTGCCACACGTGATCAAAGTCAAGCAAGTCAATAAAAGACAAACAAAGACAGCAAATAAATATTTAAAAGAGTCTCGTGCGTCAGTATTCACAAACTGGTCGAGAGTGTGTCGGACCACTCACAGTGAAGAGGTCCGCGCTCGGCATGAATATGCACAGTATTTAATTATAATAGACTGCAATAAGTTCGTATGTCATAGTATTTGTTATTCAAACAATGAAAAATTGTAATTATGTGTTCTCGGCTTTCATGTGTAAATCTTGTGACAGTGGTGTGGTACGGAAGTCAGCAACCAGAAAACCTGATACCAGTCTTACTAAGGTTGCCAGCAACCCTGGGTTGCAACCCAGATGTGGGGTTATAAAGGTTAGACAGGTAGTCACTCCATGTCTAATACTGGTACTCAGCAGTATCCGGGGCGGCTGGAAGCCGACCCCAATATTTTTTTTCGTGATTCTTACATTAATTCATTCAAAATAAAATAAAAACAACCGCTCTCGGGAATTTCAAGACATCGTTTTTTTTTGCAACTTTCCAGATCAATCAGTCAGATTTTACAAATGCACACTTTTTAGCTAGTAATAAACCGTGTTTTCATCTGTCGCGCTTCAGTAAATCTCAAATACCTTATTGGGCTCCCCTACTATAATAGTGAAATACCGCAACAAAATCCGTTGCGTGGTTAAGGAGGAGTTAGCGGACAAACAGACAGACCCAGAATGCGATTGTTTTGCAATAAAATATATAGAGATATAGAGAAGCAACCCGTATGCGGTCAATACAAGTCTAGGTTTTATTCACTCCGGTTCAACAACATTGTCAGGACGGCTTTATTTTCTTTTATTTATGCCTACGTATTTTTGTCATCATTGCAAAAAATGTCCCTGTGTCTAGTATCTGTTCAATGTTAGGCTATGCAAATAACTTACCTGTAGAGCCCGGAAACTCACCAGTGAGTTTTGCGATTCACTCGTTATTACCTCTATTATTACCAAAACGCAATGTATTTTATACTGTGGCAACATTTACACGCTTGGCCATAGACGTTATTGGTCGTCTCAGGTGCCCTCCGACAAAAATATATGCTGTCATAACTGAGAAAAAATGTCAAACTGACACTTGAAATCCGGTTTGTCGTATGCGGGCGGGGCTTGACGGATGTTTACGTTTGACGAATGGCGAGTTTCTGAAGTGATTTATTCAGTACATATCGGGAGATTACACTCCCACAAGATGTAGATATTACAATCCTAATCCTAACATAATAATATTAGAAATGCGAAAGTAAGTTTGTTTGTTTGTTACCTTTTCACGCAGAAACCACTAAACCGATCATCATCAAATTTTGCATGATTATATTATGTTGTCATGGGAAAGGATATAGGGTACTTTTCATCCAGAAAAAAGTACTGTTCCCGAGGGAAAGAATATTATCTTTCGACGGTCACTATTGTTTTAGGAAGCTAGATGGCACTATGTGTTTTTCGAAGCAACCCACCCCAGCTTTGCACACAAGCAAAAACTTTTGTGCGAAGCTGGGGTGGGTTGCTAGTACGTATATAATTTCTATCCGTGTGGAGCCGGGGCGCGTCGCTAGGTTTTCTATAAAAAAAAAAAAAACTTTTGTTCGTGTCATTGACTCGCCTTTGCCGATTTAATAATAATAATCAAATTCTTGCTAGCAACGGTTTTGTTAATGTGAGAGTCAAAATTATTCCACGGGAACTTTATCCCAGAGGTGTACCTGTGTTTCTTTCATTCAAATCTATTCAATTTTATTTTATATAAAATATACTATTCAGGTTTATTAATTTACAAACATTATATAAACATTTTAACATAAAATGTATATTAACGAGTATTATGGTCGTACTATTAAGCTAGTTTCAAACACGGACATTTTTTTTCTTTAGTCGGTGTTAAAAATGTCCATAAACAGCACCGTCCTCCTTTGTTTATCTAAAATAATTTGAAAACGACACAGCGTATCTTTTTATTTCATAGATACATCTCCAAAAGCTGCCATCTTTCACATAATCTATATTATTTTCTGAAGAAAATTGGTACCGCTGCCGGCTGCGATAGCAATTTCCAATGGGTGGTCCAACTCTTTAGAGAAGAGCTCGTGGCTATAACAGCCGCCAGTCGATGTCCAAGGTTAAACAACACTTGCCAAGGTCCGTGGATGGGTGACCAGCCATACTCATCCGTGTTTCCGACTGTCATTTGTAGATACTGCCGTCAGAAGCCATGGAAATCTAATACAAGTCTTGCCAAAGGGTATCGTGTTACCCAGTTGCTGGGTTGTGAAGTTCAAATAGGTAGTACTCCATGTTAAGATACTGGCCTTACCCTATGAGACTGGAAGCCAACCGCAACATAGTTGGAAAAAAGCTAGGCAGATTGATACTAGCCTTACCCTATGAGACTGGCAGCCAACCGTAACATAGTTAGGAAAAAGCTAAGCAGATTGATTGATCCAACTCTTTAGAAATAAAAATTATAACAGATGTCATATCTTTTTTTAAGTCGTCGATGTTGCCATATTCTTAGCACAACCATGACTATCAGGCATTACTTTGACATTATTGTGATGCAGATTTATTATCCTAAGTATTTGATAATAATGCAAAAGGTATGTAACATAAAGACTTGTGTATAACCACAGGTATAACTAAGATGAAGAAAAAAACATTTTGTAGATAATATAAGCATTTTGGCTAACAATGTAGTCTGGTATGCGACAGCTACCCAACATTAAAACTTGTGGAATTCTATTTGTTCGCAGAGGCTCCGCGTTTGGCTGGGTGCCACGGCAGAACTAGATCGCACCTGTTATTTACTTTATCTTAACAATTAATTACTTCACTTACATTCGTGACTTCTCAATTTACTGGCCCGAAATTAGGTTCTTTGCTGTTTTTTTAATCTTTTTGCTTTTCGCCTTAGATAAACCCATGGACTGATAACAAGACTTCGCGTGTAAGCCAGAATCTACAAAATGGATCGCAATTTACGGACAAGAAATATATTTTCAAAAGAATACTGACGAACATTTTTTTTAACTAACATTTCAGTGTCTAGCGGCGCACATGTGCGCCACCTAGGAAATTCCGTTTGCCTTGCCAAAAAAATTGCCAAAAACCTGATTCACGCGTTTTAAACTGCTATTATTACTACCCAAGGTCTTTAGACCTGTGGCAAGGTTTATACACCCGGAAAATAACAAAGTCTGTAGTTACACGACGGCCGACTGTCAACGGGGCTTGAAAGAGTTGACATTTGACGTGCGCTGGGCCTGAGGCCTTTTTCGCTTCACATTGCCCAGTACCTACAGAAAAACACAAAAATGTTAAAATCTACCTTAAGACTATCTCATATAGTTCTTTAGCTTTATCTGACATTAACACTTCGCCCGCGACTTGGATTTCAAAAAATTATAGCCTATGACACTCACAAATAACGTGGCTTTCTATTGGTAAAAGCATTTCCAAAATCGGTTCAGTAGATCCAGAGATTACCCCCTCCAACCTCACAAACTCACAAAATTTACCTCTTTATAATATTAGCATAGAAGTATAGATTGGAAAAGCGAGTCTTGTATTACAAATGCCAATATCATAGATTTTACAGCGCCCAAAAACATTGATCCTCGTATTTTAATTCCAGACACACTCCATCAGGATATGAAAAACATAATCAACCACTCCATAGTCATCACAATTTGGAGACAAAACTTTCTTCATTAAGACTTCCAATGGGCATAAATATTTATACGTTATCGAATGGAGAGTGAAGTTCTCTTTATAATATTGTCAAGACTTTCTCCTTATTTTTTTATTTCTTACCCGTCTAAATTTCATGAAAAGAAACCCATTTTGCACAGCTTTACAGCAACTTTTCCACATAAGCAGCTTTCTCGCTGCTAGACTAGCTTAAAATTCCATACGCTCAACATTTGCAGCCCAATCCTGAAATGTATCGGCCGGCTAGGCATAAAGTGTCTTGCATACATGTCGATTTCGGCCGTTACGGTCGTCACTCGACTCCATACCAGCACATAGGGCGGCTGCACGTCGTATTTTGAACATTTACGGCTAGCGCAGCTCGTGTTCGAAGTACGAACGATCGGTATGACTAGTCCTGCTGCTAGTTAGACTAAAATCGGAACGTGTAGGAGCATTACGTCACTCTTGAATATTTACGGCTTGTCCGAAACTACAGAGCTTATTGTGAAAGGTTCTCTTGTTAGGTAGGTTGTGTGTTTTGTCTCGTTAATATAAACAGGAAGATTTTATGAGAACATAGATCAACTTGTTTTCACTTATCTCATCTATTAGGCTCTAGTGGGTCGGAGCCGTCTTGTGCGACGTACTGGCTTGACTGCGTGCGTCAACCAGGAGAGAATGTTGAACCGGCCGAAAGTGCAGTTCGCTGCGCCAAGATAGCTGATGAGGTTGAGGGTGATGAAAGAGGCAGAGAATGCTGACCAGGAATGTGCGTGTGTGTTCTGGCTGGCTGGTTGACTCACTTGCTCAAGAGGATGAAGGGAGTGATGATGATGACGTCACGCTGGAGTAGTTGCACAAAGGCCTCGCTGACGTTCATGCTCGAGGGTCATTTTAGAGATATGCGAAACAGGGTAAAAATTCCCGGAAACCTCCATTAAAAAGGGAGGATCCTCCGACAGACAGGTTTTGTGTCTGGTGCGGGCAACTGCCCGATGGTTAATTTCGTACTGTTGTACCCAATTGTACCTATATGTTCAAATTACGCGGAGAACTCTGCTTGCGCGATGCAGGACTAGTTCGCTTGTGCGTTGTTGCTACTAGCGCATGGCCATTCTAACCTCACCTATGTTCAACAATGGTCGCCTTTCGTCTTTTCGCTGCACCGTGGCGACGAAAGACGAGAGTTTTTAGGCGAATCCTTTTAAAAAAACAGGTTTTAGATCCTGGCTGGCCTAGGTCTAGCAATGTCAGTTGTTGAATACTCTCTCAAGGTTAATGAATACATCAAAAGGTGGTCCTGTCATTGTGGCTTAAAGTACATAAGGCGCAGTTAAAGTATATTTAGAACAACTTCAGTTTACAATTATTAACAAAGGAAAAACGAAGATAGCCACAAAAGTAAAATACTGTGGCGTAGCTATCAATCCCCAACTCAAAAAATACACAAATACATTGCTCCAGACTTCCCAAAGAATGTTAATTAATAATTAGTTAATTGAAGAATTTAAGTAAACAAATAAATAAAAAAAGTAATAAAAAAAGAAGAATAATATTATATGTGGAGGTTCCTACGTAGTATAAATGTAGAGTGGAGGTGAAGTGAATTGAGTGTGTGTGATGGTGTGTGTGTGTATGTTACCGTGTTTATGATACCATAAGTTGCTCAGTTTCTTCATAGGACAAGGTTTTAAGCCAATCAGTCACTTGCCTCTTCAGAAGATTTTTAGTCATAGGGTAAATATTAATTCTTATGTGCCCGCAGGCCCGGGTCTACGGTGGCCGGAGATCGTCTCGCGGCGCCGGAAGCCTCTGGCGTCTCCTGCGGCGGCTGCTGTTGAGGGCGTGAGGGCGACTCTGCTGTTGTTGACCCTCCTTCACATATGCCGCCTCCCTCTTCGCGAGCATTACTGCTTCGCAGAAGGAGGAGACGGCTTCCCATTCCCTCTCGCTCCGTACCATGGCCTGAACCAGGGCACGTCGCGAGAGGTTGCTGCCGCCTATCGCATCCACGAGGACACGGCGGTGCTCTGCCCAAGCGGGGCAAACCTCCACCGTATGCTCCACCGTGTCCTGACTTGATATGGTTGAAGTGACGACTAACCAAAACAAACCTGCAGCGCTTAGTCTTACAAACTCTGTTGGCACGCCGCTTCTTTGTTAGTGGCTGAGGGTCGTAGGGCAGAAACAGGTGTATCTTAAAGACTGTATGTAGGACAAACAGCTGTCTCACTGTGAGGATCTCACATAGTGAATACAGTTCAGAGGTCGGGAACCTAATACGTTTTTTTGCCAGTACTTTTAAAACAGCTCTCTGCGCCCTCTCTAGCCGCAACATGATTGTCTTGTGGGTTCCCCCCATGTATTTATACAGTAACTGAGAACTGATTGAGCGAGGGCAAAGTAAACCATTTTTAGGGATTGGAAATCAGCAGCCGCTCGAAGTTTTTTTAATAAATAAATCAACCTCCTGACTCGAACCACAACAGAATTAACCTGTTTTTCCACGACAAAAGACTGGCCAATATAACCCCAAGATATTTGATGCCGTCAGATCGTTCTATTTGGGCACAGTTACAGGTGTTGGCCACTGTACACACATGGGCCCTGATCTTAAACGACAGGGTTGGTTGACTAGTAATACTCGGAGCAAAAGAGATGAACTTAGTCTAGAGATAGTGAGCGTGAGCAGATTCGAGGCTAACCACATCATAATCTTTCTCAGAGCCAATTCTGCCATCTCATGAGTCTCAAACCAGTCTGTACCATAGAATATTGGAGCTGTGTCATCCGCATATGTAATAATTTTTGTGTTCGGGAGAGTTAACTGACACAGTTCATTGACATATATGAGGAAGAGGATTGGTCCTAAGACACTGCCCTGAGGAACGCCAAAAGTCAAATTTTCCTCATTACTGATGAATGATCTTCAACCAACGAATGAACCTTTACTATCTGTTTTACTATTTTAGAAAAGTCTGTGTTCTCGATGTCAGCTTTTAATTTTGCAATATCAATTTTTGTGACTGAAACCTTTGGTGTGCTTGTTGTAATATCAGGATTGCAAAACAGAATAACTGGATAATGATCTGTTATATCGCATTCTAGCACCAAGGTTGTAGCAGTGTGTGTCGATTTGAGCAGGACATGGTGAAGACACCCTCACACAACCACGCACAAAAACTCACACACACACACAAAAACTCACTCACACACACACACACACAGAGATACGCATACGCACACCCTCACACACACTGTTATGATTGCAACCATCTATGTGGTCAATTTCTAAACATACTTATTTCAATGCGTATTACTGGAGGAACTGACTCCTAAGTCACAGGCAATAAACCTAGTTTGGGAGCCAGGGAACCTGTTACTGTGTATAATATATGTTATGAATAAAGTTATTATTATTATAATAATAATAACTAAAATCGCCCGCGTGGAATTAGTACTTCCCCCGTTATAAATTATAGCCCATTGCTATTCCAGACTATAATCTATCTCTACTAACAAACATCCATCCATCAATCCATCCAAACTTTCGCATTTATAATATTAGTAGGATTTTGATATCTTTTTCGCCCTGTTTTGTATTTTCTAAGATGGATGAACCAATAAACGCACTAACAGACCGTTTAGCCATAATAATAGCAGTAAACATCATTGCCATTTATTATGGCAGACTACATAAGACCATTGCGTGCGGCAGCGGTCTCTGGGGAGGCTTAAATTGTGTCTAATAGAAGCCATTGCCGGCTCCATGGATTACGGGTGTGATTTGTGACGCCATACTATGGACGGCTTAAGGGCTACACAAATGGTGTACAGAAACTGAGGGCTAATTATATGAGAATGATAACTGCCTCGTTGGTCTCGCGGTCGTAAGCGCGACAGCTGAGCGTAGGTCTTGCATCCGATTCCCGGGTCTGGCAAAAAGTACTGTTGGATTTTTCCATTAGGCATTACTTTGTAGCACCCCGGAGTCTGGAAATTTGATTAATATATTCTGCGAACACGGGACGAGCCGGGCAAATGCCCAGAGCGCCAAAAATGAGGAGCGGCAAAAGTGAGAATGAGAAAAAATTAAATGAAAGAAGGCAAGGAAGTTTTCTAGAATTTTTGATCGATTTTACATTTTAGAATTGGTAGCCCCTTTTGTTTCGTCAGAACCTGTAACTCATCCGAGGCGTGGTGCTCAAATTTCGAGCTTGCTCTTATTTAGTTTCTTAATCGTTCTTTTACCTCTAAAATTGTTAGGTCTCCTGTCCTGTTTACTGAAATCCTCGAGCTCGAAGTCGTATAAAAAACGATTTTATCTGATCCGAGCGACAAAAACTATGTTTTTCAACAATAGGGGGGGGGGGGAGCAGGGAAGGAACAGGGGTGGGTTTTAGTCAGTAAGAGTCTAACACGCCCTCCCGCTCCACCCTAGAGCGGCAGATGTCATTGGATGATTTCCCAACCCACAAAAAAAAAGGTTTACAATTTATTGTACAATGTGAATACGGAATATACGTAAAAAAGTAAATATTCGTTGACCATGAAATATGATAGTTAAAATATATTTAAAATAATGTTCTAATTTTTTTTGGAACCTTTATTCTGTTTTTGGGCGACGAACTTATATAAAAACAGAACATGGCAGTGTGTGACAAAATATATGTATTACTTGTAGGTGTAATGTAATGAAAATTCTAGAATGACTTAATGTTGTCACTTTTTCTTGGGTTTTCGTGTAACCTCTCTAGCAATTCTAACAAAAACTGAAAACTGGCTGTTCAAGTATTTAAGTACATGACCTTGGAGTGCTCATGTGTGATTCAATAGTTAGGTATGTCTACACATACCTAATGTACCAATGTACATTGAAACACTAAACGCGCATTTGCGGGATTGGTAAGGTCTGTTCGCGATAGTTCGTTTTGTGTCGCGACAGAGACGTATGTAGACAGTACATTGGAAAGGGGGAAGATAAATGCTCTGGAGATTTGGTGCTGGAGAAAGATGCTCGTGATATCGTGGACGAATTTCCACACCAACATGTTCATACTCCAGGAGCTCAGTATCTTGCAGCGTTTGTCAGCCATAGTACAGTCGCACATACTGCAATACTTTGGACACGTCTCTAGACGGGATAACGACTCCAGAGGATGTGTTTTTTTAATTTTTTTTTTATTTATTATTGATAGGCACGCGTTTGACCACCATCTCACCTGATGGTAAGCGATGATGTGGTCGAAGATGGAGCACGCTTGCCTAGAAGTAACTTATTCACTCTTGACTTAAAGACTGTTTGGCCGTAAGGGAAGGGTAGATGGGAACCAGATCGCATGGCAAGTCACCTATACACTGGACTGATCAAGTGAAACCTACGGTAGGAGGGCGCGTATCTAACTGCGCCAGACATTCCGCCAACAGAGAGAGATGGCGGGAAATCTTGCAGATAGCTGTGTCCACCTCTACCACCGACGTGACCACGACCGCTCTGCCAAGAGCGAAATGACAGAGAAGAAGAAGATCGAGGGCTATCGTGTCGATCTAGTTCAGAGATTTTTTTTGGTCCCATGCAGCTGTGTCGATGAAGTACCTTACTCCCAGATGGTGTCCGCTTGACATTTCGAGCACTTTCTCATACGACCAAGTGGTGTCCGCTTGACACGCAAGGGGGCAGAAAATTATCATTAAAAATATATTTTAAGTTCATCGAGAACAGTAGGTATAGTTTTTAGGGTTCCGAAAGTCTGAATGAAAAAACAGAACCCTTATAAGATCACTCGTGTGTCTGTCTGTCTGTCCGTCTTTCACAACCAATTGGCTCCGAATCTGCTGGACCGACAGAGTTGAAATTTGGTACACACATGAATATCTGTGACCCAAACACGGACGTGTCGCTAAACTAAATTAATTTGGAATATGGGGCTCTTTTGGTGTGAAAATCGGAAAATTAAAAATTAAAGTTTTTCAAACTGTATCGTGTGACATATCAAATGAAAGGGCACCTTGTGAGGGTCTCGAATATATTTTTTTCATAATGTTAAAGTATATGATTTCGAAGTTATTTAAGAAAATAGATGAAAAATTACCATTCCACCCCCATTATCTCCGAAACCACTGGGCCTAAAATTTTGAAAAAAAAAAACACAGAAAGTAGTTCTTTACTTATAGATTACAGAAAAATCTATAAGGTGGAGGCAGTTTAAAAAAAAACCTGAAAAAAATATGATTTGTTCGGTCAAGTTCTTTTCTCGAACCAGCTCTCAAGGTACGGATGTAAATCTACTCTTCTCTATCTCCACATAGAATAAATCAAAGTTACTTTCCAACTCTGCCTGATTCTCCGCTAACTCTTCCTACAACACGCAAATGATTTTAAGGCGCAGTTATACGACTTTTAATGGTTTTTAATTGAACATCACGTCTAAACGACTTGTCTTATTTCTTTGAACAAAAATAAATGTTACTCTAGACAATTTCCGTCGTAATTTGATTCCAGAATATTTGAAATTATATTTTTATAACAAAGTGTAATTAATTTGTAAAAATTATGTCTAACGCGGATAAAAAATTGAGAATCATGCAAAAACTATAAGCGTATTTTTTTGAAACCTTCACCACTTTAAAAATTATTTATAATTTAGTCTCAGTGTTTCAGTTTAATACTTGTTGTTTTATGTGTCATAAATTAATAATGCGTCTAATTTCGGACAGCGCTCCTTGATGGGCGAGTCCTATTACTAGGTGGACGTAAGACGCGTTACGTGAGCTCAGCACAGAACACGCAAGCTAACCACTCAAGGTCGCAGCTAATAGCGCCTTAATGCAGTTTTCACGAATAAAAGGAGTGATAAACGAATAAGGTTCGGGAGTATAATATTGTGAAGCCTTTAGTGCTTCTGGGGTTCAGGAGCTTGTAGAGTTCACTCTTCAGCGAGAGGTACGTTAAATCCTGAGCAGCTGTACGTGTGCAGTGTAAGATGTTAAAGACAGGAATCGCACTGTAAAACTGTTATATTTTTAGCTAACACGAACATGCACCCACTTCGAAGGGCTCCTCTGGAAGAAACTCCCAAAACAAAACATATTATTTCTTTTGATCTATTCTGTGTTTGAATTACTTTTCAAACGTCGAACCATCTAGCCGGCTAGTTCCCGTGCGGAGCAGAAGCGGGACGCTAGTAAAAAATAATTTATTCAGTTTCTTTATTCCTTTAATTTGAATGACAATACTACCACATTTCCAAATTAGACTATTTCCAGTTCTTCTATCGGTATCGCTTTGAAAATCTTGTCAATGATACCCGCTAGGCTTGTCATTCCTTCCTTCATGATTGGTTTGCCCATATCCAGGATCAGTTCCTTCCAAGCTTCATTCATGATTTTCATGACAGGTTCGGCTGTGAAAATAATGGTTATAATGTTATTATGGGAACTTACTGGACGAAAGTAAAATGAGAGTGGTCACATTTATTGCATGCTGAAAAAACAGCCACATGGTCGGTACTTAGTAAATAGAGCTAAAAGCTGCCACATGGCATACCAAAGAGGAGACGATGAGATGAACTACTAGATTGCTTATTTTATAAAACAAATGGGACATTATTTTATAATATTTAATTGTTTTTTTTGTATTTGTTTCTCCAACTACTCTTACATACGAGTATGATACGGTGTAAGATTAGTTGCACTTTTCTTTTTTCCATCTCTCCTTCCGCAGGTATGCTGGAAGGACTATTCATTAGAAATAAGAATGGGTTTGACGACTAAAAAGATATAATTAGTTCGTCAGTTAGATTACCAAAAAATATTGGACTCGTATTTTTTCTTTTGTCACTTTAAAAAAAAATGACGATGATACAGTGGGTTGTATTTCGGATGACGTTATACTTAAGTTAAAATTGTACCACTTTTTTACTCAATAGTGACGTAACAAGCCCCCACTCCTGAACTTTGATGCGTTGTATCTTTGTAATTTTTCATTAATTTGATAAAGCAAAACATACGAATCCAATATTTTTTGATAATCTAACTTACGGACTATATAATATAATTATTATTTGTTTACCCTATCATCATCCCTATTACCTACCTCTGTACCTTTTATTCTGTTTCCTTTTCATCTGTTTATTTTGGGTATGTGTGAACATTAATCACACTAATATTGTAAAGGCGAAAGTTTGTGAGTGTGTATGTTTGTTACTGCTTCACGCTCAAATGGCTGGACTGGTATGTAGATAGCTTACACCCTTATTTTTCTTTTTATTATTATTTTGACAAACTCTCGCAATTATAATATTAATAGAATAATTGGTGTATCAAGAAAAAAAAATATATACACACCTTTTTCCTTGTCACCGTTTAATAAGTTTTCGAACGTCAACTTATACTTGGATAAAGGTTCAAACACATAATCGAAACTGCCGATTTTGTAGTATTCCTTGCCTCCTTTCGTAAAAGTTTTCAGTTTCATGTCGGTTATCGTCCGCATCATACCTGAAATTAAACGGTGGACGCCGTTTCAGAAAATATGAAAGTGATGTAAAAAATTTATGACTAGGTAGGTACTCGAAATGGTTGTGATTGCCTACGGACACTGCAAAGACTAATTCCAAGAAAAAAAAAATCGGGCCACGTGCAGTGTAGGGTTCCGTTGTCGCCCGTTACAATATGTGAACTTAGAAGAGGGCTTTGTATATTAATTGAGTACACGGTTAATCGACCAATAACGTTTAAAAACGGGCCCACATAGGACGATGGTAACTGAATTGCTTTTCGTTTAAATAGCCTGTTCGTGTCCACAAACTGTTAAAATCTTTTTTTATTATTAAATAATGTTAATGTATGATCAATAGATAATTACCATTTAACTTGTTGTTGCTAAATTTACTGTTTTTTTATTTTATTTTTGTAAACAGGAGTCAAGGGTTTAAGCTGAAAACCAGCGCTTAGCAACCCACTAGGGAACCTAAGCATATAATGCTGACGCTTGAACCTTTTGCTTCCGGTATTATAGTTTTGTGTAAGTAATACTACGAGCTGTAATACTGGAGACAATAAACGTTATTCTATTCTATTCTAATTAGTTATAAAATCCGACTTCATTGTAATAAAACTGTCAATGTTTAGCATTATACACATACTCATGCAAAATTACAGCTTCCGTCCAACTAACAGTCTCGAAGCTAAGCCGCGGACGGACAGACGGACAGAGCGAAACAATAAGAGTTCATTGTCCTTGTTAGGACGACGGAACCCTAAAAACTAGCCTGCGGCTTCATTCTCATGGCCTATCCCATAGGAACCAAGCGTTTTGCCGGGGTATGTAGCTTTTGGCTATAGTTATCTTTCTATCAGTGAACGATGTTTTGTAATCGGATCAGTGCTTCCAGAGTTTATCTTTTACTAATATATAAATAAACAAACATTTTAACCTAAAGAGGTTAAAATGTTTGTTTATTTTTTTTGTTTGTTTGTTTGTTTATATTGAAATTACCATTTATGAAATGAGTTTTACAAAAATTTCCCAAACGATAGAGATTAAAAACTTTTTTACGAAAAAACAACCGACTTCCAAAAAAGAAAATACTTACACTAAAAATTAAAAAATAACTTTAATTTGGGAAGTCGGTGTTGGTATTTTATTTCTTCGTTATTTGACAAGTCGGTTGTTTTTTTTTTGTAAAAAAGTTTTTTATTTTTTAATTTTTAGTTATTATACCCCAGAACTAAAAACTCCAATAACATGGAACGTGGAATTTAAACATACTAGTAATTGGAGAAAACAAAAACGTCATCTAGGTATACGTATTTTTCGTTTTTGTTCAGTTTCTCAAAAAGCGCTGAAGCAATTTCGATAAAATTTATATGGTCCCATATAAATTTTATCGAAATTGAGAGAGTATATACTTTCGGATAAAAAAACAATTTTGAAAATCGGTCTACAACTGACGGAGAAATCGGCGGACATACATACAAACAGTCGAACATAGAATCTCCTCCTTTTTCGAAAGTCGGTTAAAAACATAAATACACAGTTTGTGTTTCAGCAGTTCTCAACCGGTTTACATTGCGGAGTTTCAACGGTAGACCTCATATTCCAAATCAAGAAAACTCGTGTTTTCTTACACGAGATTTCTTGAATTTGATACAAAAATAGTTGTAAATAACTAGTAAATAGTTATAATAATAATATTACAGAAGATACTAAACCTAAAGAAACAAATGTAAAACTTATTTTGAAAAAAGAATAACATGCCTTAAATATAAACTTATTTCAACTTAGAATGCCAACTGAATCCGAAGTAATCACAGTTCAAAATGTATGCTTTTTTAATAAACGGAAATTTCATAGGTATATATCTAATATTATCAGTTACATTTAATGTTCTATCTGCTATGATCTGATTACAATATATGTAGATAACTAAACGAATAAATATCTAATAAACAGGCTAAAATAAAATATATAAAACATGTACAAGCGTTATCATCGAAAAACTCCTAAATAATATCATAGTATAGAACGTAGTAAAGTACTTTTAAGAGGGAACAGGGGCTGCGATTATCCATACAAATGTATTCCCCTGTTTTCTTAGTGAATAATGCCTCTAGAGCAACCATTTTTTTTTTAAAGTCAAGGTCTGCTGTTGACACATCGCTGTCATTTCCTTTTTTTTCAGCAACTAATAAGTAAAGAAAATATTACCCTCCAAAAATGAAAAAAAAATGGCCCTATTTTTACCGCCGTTCTCAGAAGACTACCAGACAAATTAGAAAAGTTTTAACATAAAACATTTAATAGACATACTCTTTCATAAAAAAATGGTGCCCAAAATAATTGAATCGGCTCAGTTTTCGAGGAAAAAAAAGGGGAATACGAAACATCGATCTTGTCAAAAATTTTTTGTTAAAATCGGTCTGAGTTGCAGCTGTCCCTATCGTACTCTACAGGGGCAGGCTTGAGGGAGCACGATGGCAATAGTTTCTTCAATTACCTATTTTGTAAATTCCTCGCAGGCCCTGTTCCCTCTTAAGAACTAAATTATCATACATACCTCCCTCAATCGTGAACCCACCATCTCCAACAATATCTAGTGAGAAAATAGTCCCATCCATCGTGTATTGTCCCTTTATTACCGTAGGACAGTCATTTGTGACGCTCACCGATGTTTTTACTTGATCCCGCCTGCCAATTATAAGTTATATTAAAACATCACATACATAATCAGTCTTATAATGCTGTCACTGCTGAGACTCTGTCCTCCGCTCTAGGAGAGGGAATGGTTTGTAGCCCACGCGGGCCCAGTCCGGGTTGGTGGATGTCACATGTCTTCGATTTTTTGGGTTCCGAAAGTTCGAATGAAAAAATGGAACCCTTAATAGGATTACTCGTGTGTCTGTCTGTCTGTGCGTCTGTCACAGCAAATTTTCACCGAATATGCTGGACCGATAGAGTTGAAATTTGGTACACACATGAATATCTGTGAGCCAAACACAGACGTGTACCGTAAATAAATTTATTTGGAATATGTGGATGGAAATCGGAAAATTAAAAATTATAGTTGTTCAAACTGTGTTGTGCGACATATCAAATGAAAGGGCACATTGTGAGGGTCAAGAATATTTTTTTTTCATAATTTTAAAACATTTAACTTTTAAGTTATTTAAGAAAATAGATGAAAAATGCCCATTCCCCTCCCCCTTTTAACCCTTAACCAATGGGCCTAAAATTAAAAAAAAAAATACAAAAAGTAGTTCTTTACTTATAGATTACAGGAAAAACTATAATATGGAGTAAGTTAAAAAAAAAAACCTGAAAAAAATATGATTTGTTCGGAACCCTTTGCGCGCGAGCCCGACTCGCTCTTGGCCGGTTTTTTTTTGCTATAGGACATAGCGGTTTCATCACGATAATTTCCTACACCGTTTCGAAATCAGTCATGATGAAATAAATTACACAAAGTAAGGCGCCTGCCTTGGTTTGAACCCACAACTTTACAACTCGTAAGTCAGAGCCGTTAACACTGGGTCACACCACTCCTCTAATCTGTATAAACAAAATACAAAGTTCTGACTGACTGACTGATATATCAACGCACAGTTTAGGCTCTCCGTTGGTCCTAGAAACATGAAATTTGAAGGGTGTGTTTTTGTGAAGAGTAGGTATCCACTAAGAAAGGCTTTTTAGAAATACAACCCTTTTTTTTGGGGGTTGAAAATCATCCAATGACATGTCCCGCTCTGGGCGGAGCGGGAGGGCGGGTCAGACTCTTACTGACTAAAACCCACCCCTGTTCCTTCCCTGCCCTGAGTGCCCAAGGGACGCGGTAACTCTGTTTCGAATTTATCCACAACCCCTGGGCACGCATTGGCAGTGACGGGCCTCGTCATGTTTTGCTGACAACTCTTTGAGGCGCGCGTGGAACACTACGCGCGGTCGACTCCCGAAATTCAACCTTCAACCAGAAGCTAGTATAACATATCACTTCATTAATATTTAATTAAATGTTTCAGTAGAACTAAATAAACAGACGGTATCTATTATTTGACGGTATCTATTTTAGAAGATAATAATAGTTGGTCTAGTGTGATGGCCCTAGTTCATAACTTGTGGCTTCGAATCACAGCCCTTTGACAGATTCTATCTTTGCACCTGTAAGCAGGCACAGCAGTTATGTATGGAGGCTTACTTAATTTGGCTTAGTGTTTATGCTTGAGTTCGTTTTTAATGGCATAATTGAGTATGCTAGCTAACAATTGGCGGATTATTTAATTTTATGATTATATTTTAGACGATATTTTTTTTTTTGTTTTGTTTTGTTTTTGTTTCACATACGTTACATACACATATGTTAAGATTGTTGCATATAATTATATAGATTCAAGTTCTTCAAACTTAACAGACAGATGTGTTGCTGGGGAGTTTATTGGCCACTTCTTCTTCACAGCTAAAACACTAGGAAGTGGTGACGGGCGGGCGTTTTTGGAGGACTGTCTTTATGTAGAACTTTGACGTTCAAAAGGTGCTGGCTCTCAGCCTAGTTTGAATAAATGACTTTTGATTTTGATAGTTGCAGCGAACATGGTTCAATGAGTCACGGCAAACAAATACTTTCGATTGTTTTGTATCGAAGGTGCATTTACAATGTGCCTTGTGAGATCTGATTTATTTGTGTAATTAATTTAATAAAGGGCTGAACAGGCTATGATGCTGCTATCATAATCTGCCTGCCTAGGCTTTTCCCAACTATCTTGGGGTCGGCTTCCAGTCTAACCGGATGCAGCTGAATACCAGTATTGTACATGGAGCGACTGCCTATCTGACCTCCACAACCCAATTACTGGCTTCTGACGACCCGTAACGACTGTCAAAGATCCACGATTGACAGCCGGGACCAACGACTTAACGTGCTTTATGAGGCACGGAGGAGTCTCGGTATGTGAAGATGGTCACCCATCCATGGAACAACCCCGGCAAGCGTAGCTTAACCTGATGGATCGACCCGTGCGGCTGTTATTACTTTAGAGCTTTATCTATACATATAAAATATGACAGAAGTAGTATTTTCACTAGGCATTAGTTAATTAGTTTAGTTTTTATTTTATTTTTGCTTGGATACTAGGCTTTTGTAAATTAATGTGCGTTTGTAATATGTGCAAAATAAATAATTTTTCTTTGCTTTCTTTCTTTATTTAAAATAATATGACCACGCATTTCCGGACCCGGCACTTTCACCAAGAACATCATAGTAGCACTTTCGTAACGAATCGCGTAGCGGTGTCGGTAATCATCATCATCATCATCAGCCTATAGCAGTCCACTGCTGGACATAGGCCTCTCCAATTGCACGCGAGTTCAATTGTTTTTTTTTTCCTTTCAAAACTGGCAACGCGCCTAAAGAAGTTTTCACTTCAAAAAATTATACCTCCTATATTAATTTTGATTATCATTATAAGTCTTTTTAATGTCTCCTCTGCTGGGTACAGGCTACCTTTCTGTGAAGTGTTGGTGGATGTCACATGTGTATGTGTGAAGTGCATTGAAAATGTTGAGAAGTGTTTTTAATTGCATTTTTAATTGTATTTTTAATGGCATTTTAATTGTTTTTTATTGTATTCTGAATTCTGTTTTAAATGGTATTTTTGATTGTATTTTTGATTAGTATTTTTTAAATTGTTTTTAATTGTATTATTAATTATAGTTTTGGTAGTCAATGTAAGTTAGATGTAAGTGTATCTTTGTGGTAATAACATTGTTTTGGCGATAAATAACAGTTGTTATTTAAGTAACTTTGAATAAAAATGTTTTCGAATTTTGTTTCTAGGATATGCCAGTTTCCTCATGATGTTTTCCATTTACCGTTTTCAAAGCAGTGGTGATGAAGTAATTTACACAAAGTAAAGCCTTGCTGTGAACTCACGACCTACAACATGTAAGTCGAAGCCGTTACCAGTGGGCAATCACTGCTCTAATTTTGATCAATACCAATTGTCGTGTTAGCCAATGGCTGAGACGACAATTGGTTGGATTGGTGGTTGGCGGACAATTGGTTGATGGTAATTGGTTGGTTGGTTGGTGGTTGGTTGGTTGGTTTGGTTGGTTGGTTGGTTGCTATTAAGCCACGAGCCTCAAACCTCAAACATCTCAGGAGACTCTCGTTTGGCTGCTGGATCAAGGGCTTAATTTAGAAAGCTGCACTTCTGGACACGTCTCGCATTGTCAGGCGGCCTAGAGCCCCGATCGCCGGTAGCTTGGACCCTGTTCCCGATACAGGTGGGATACAATTTTTAGGGTTCCGTACCCGAATGGTCCAAACAGAGCCCTATTGTTGTCACTCACGTGTCCGTCTGTCTGACTTTCCGTCGTCTCTCACACAGGTTTTACAGCCAAACGGTTGGAATTACAGTCTTAAAATTTTCACAGTATAAGCATCTTGTTGACCCAAAGACATAAAAATAGTTAAAAATAAATTTGGTACGGAACCCTAAATTTGTGAAGTCCGATATGCACTTTTATTAAATATTTAAAAATATAGTTTATATGTACCGTCTAAACGTCCGTCTACCGTCTAACTATCTGTGACTCCCGCATTCCCCTAAAACTTAAGGGGAAGATTTATAAAACAATGGTCAGACCTGCTGTCTTGTATGGTTCAGAATGTTGGGCCACAAAAGGGATGAATAAAAACCAATTGCATGTAGCTGAGATGAGAATGCTAAGATCGATGTGTGGTGTTACGCGCATGGATAGAATTAGGAATGAGTATATAAGAGGAAGTCTGAAAGTGGCACCGCTGACTGAAAAGTTGTGTGGAAATCGGTTGTCGTGGTATGGGCATGTGATGCGGAGGAATGAAGAAAATGTCGTGAGGAAAGTCTTGTGTATGGATGTGGATGGCTATAAGAGTAGGGGAAGGCCAAAGAAACGATGGTTGGACTGTGTGAAAGAGGATATGGGTAAAAAAGGGGTGACTACAGAGATGACGACTAATAGAGGAGTATGGAAGAAAAAGACATGTTGCGCCGACCCCAAATAAATTGGGATAAGGGCAGGAGAATGATGATGATGTACCGTCTAAACGACTGAATAAACGATAATAATTTATTTATTTAAATACCGGCGGAATAACAACACATTTATGACATTTCATTTAAAAACCGGTCAAGTGCCAGTCGTATGAAGGGTTTGGTATCATCGTACAAGATAGTTCGGAGAAGAAGAGTCCTCTACTTGTTGCCATTATTAAGATCGAGCAATAAAAGTCAATAAAAAACGTTACTATGTAGGTTAAAAAAAAAAAAAAAAATTGAAATGGGCTCCCTTTTAGTTTTAATTTATTATTATTATTTTTTGTTACAACGTCAACAGAAATACACATTCTGTGAAAATTTCAACTGTCTATCTATGGATCATGAGTTATAGCCCGCTGCCAGACAGACGGACGGACGAACGGATAGAAAGCGGAGGGTTAGGAATAGGAACCCGTTGGTTACCCTTCGGGTACAGAACCCTAACAATGATAACAGTAGTAGTAACAATACTGACACACTTAAGTCGAACCAGTTCCTCCCAAACTTAAAAACCCTGTATTTTGAGAATCAGTGAACTATGAAAAAGTTTCCAAGAAGTATCATCTACTTACGTAAACGACACAAACTTGCATTTGCTTAGCTGATAGAGCGTCACGTTTCTGAACTTCACTTTAAAGTCTCCTGTATCAAAAATGCAGTCTTTTATAGGCATTGGATCAATGGCTGGAATGCCAAGCTCTTCAATGCCATTGGCAACGTGGGACAAAGCGTATTCGGCAGACTTTATTATACATGCAGAATCGAATAGTGTGCATGGCTTTATCCAAGGTGCTGAAAAAAAACATCATAGTAAAAAATATATCGTTTAGGCCTACCCAATGATATTTGTATATAAAATGAGGCAGATGTACTTCTAGCGCGCACATTGTGAGGACTCGAAAATGTGTTAGTTGGGATATTTTGTCTTTTGTCCGCAGAAAAAAATCATAATATATCTCTTCGACAAAACATTTTGAAGCGCAATTTTCGTGTCTAAGGGCGAGTTTTTTGATCCGTCAACCAATACTTAAAAATAGTCACTAATTGCAATATTTCGGCAAAATGCGTTGTTTAATCAATAGTTAGCTTGGCCAATGGTCAAATAATTAACTATTAGTCAAGAGTATACTATTATTATCTAACCTAGACTAGAGTCAAGAGCAAACCCATCTAAAATAAAAAAGTAAATAAAAAATTAAAAAGAAAGAAGAAGATAATATTATGTAAACCTTTTAGCGTAATTTAACAATTAGTTACTATGTATTTTTAAGTTTTGTTTGAGATAACTGTTCGACGGATAAAAAACTGGCCCTTAAATGTATTAAATCTCTTACCAACGCCAGCATTTGAGCAAGCTACAAAATAACAGATCCACAAAATCAAGCACTTTTTCAACATTGTAACTAGATGCTGCAAAATCTACACTGGGTTAATTAGCAAAATTGCACGTTTTATATATAGCTTCAACTGTCAAGGTTTTTATAAATACTTTTTTACTAATAAAAACTTGATTGAAGACGAGATTCGATCGTTTAAATTATACAAAACAACCGGTCAAGTGCATGTCGGGCCACGCGCAGGGTAGGGTTCCGTAATCACCCATAAGTTTTCTGAAATTTTCTAATTTTCCGCACCACTTTATTAGTTTTTTCTTTCATAAGAACCTTCTTCTGACAATAACAAACACAACAAACAAATAAAAATAGCGAATTCGGTCCAACCGGTTCACGTGTGATGCCTCGACCAAGGAAATAGGGATTAATTTTTATTTAATTACTTGTAGAGCCTGCAGGGCTTCAGTGGCGCTGCTGCAGCTTTGGGGAGCTGTCTCACTCGCTGGCAGCAAGGGTGACATGAGCAAGTTACTATGATTTGATTGTGGTGTGCGAAGGCAAACGCAGTGGGATAGCGAACTATACTTTATTATGAATACAATGTCATAGATGAGTCCACTTCAGCGGGCGAGCTAGAACTCACACCAAACAATCGAAATATTATACTACTTTCTTCTAATCTTAATATTCGACCCACTCTTCAAATAATATCAACTGCCAGTTAAAGCCCGGTGCTCATACGCCGTCTATTGGCTGTGTATACAAACGCCACATGAGCTACACCCCTACGAATAGAAGTGCAAACTCTAGTAAAGCTTATTATTCAAAAAAACATTTGAAGAGTCGATCGAAACCTACCTAACACTAACCAGAAGGCCCTACCTATGGGAGGTAACAAGCGATGAAGCAAATGTCCATTTATGAATAGCCCTAAATTAACCCTGTGATTTGTGGTGTTCCCCGTGTTTGTTTGTGTGTGTGGTTCCATTGGAGATATAAGGTGTTCATGACGTCGAATCAGACGATAATTTGGTTCTAATAGAGTAAGTTTCTGCTGACATTTGCGAGCAAGAGAGCTTCGAGATAAAGATAGCTTCGGAACAGTCTGGAATTAAAATAGAATATTGTTGAATATTCGATACTGCGATCATAGCGCAGTCTGCCGGATCCAATGTAAAACATTCCAAAATAAACAACAATTTATAAATAAAAAAATAATTAAATAAACAATTTAAATTGGATCGAATTGTAAATCTAAACCATGCTCGAATCCACCTGAATACACATTCAAAATTTCATTAAATTCGGTCCAGCCGTTTAGGTGGAGTCCAGTCACATACACACGCACAGAAGGCAATTTAAATTGGACCGAATAGTAAGTTTAAACCATCGAATCCACCTGAAGAAACACAAAAAATTTCAATAATGTATGTGTATGTGTGTGTGTGTGTGTGTGTGTGTATGTGTGTGTGTGTGTATGTATGTATGTATGTATGTATGTATGTGATGTATTTTTTTCTTCACTGTTATTTCTGTGTACCGTGCGTGTTTCATGTACTGTTGCTGAATAAATTTTATTCTATTCTATTCTATTCTAATAAAATCGGTCCAACCGTTTCAATCGGGCTGCCTGTCTTCGCTCTTGTGATTCAGAAGCACGAAGTCGAGCCATACGCTCCTCTCTTGCAATTTCTCGTTCTTCTTCATTGGATTGATTCGCAATGTTACGAAGCTTAGATGCATTACGGTTCTGTTGGGAAAGATTAGATATTCTGGGTCACGGCATTTTTGATAATAATACTCGCACAGTAAGATTTATTAAAAACACTCACATAAAAAACAAATCAATCGGTAACATTTACCGGATATTATTGTAGTCTTTGCGGAGGATTCATCATCACCATCTCAGCCTTTTGTAATGTCCTCACTGTTGGGGCACAGGCCTCCTCTCTGTGAAAGGGTGTGGGCCGTAATCCACCACGCGGGCCCAATGCGGATTGGTGGATGTCACATGTCTTCGAATTTTTGATTCTAGGACATGCCGGTTTCCTCACGATGTTTTCCTTCACCGTTTTGAGAGCAGTGGTGAAGAAATAATTTACACAAAGTAAAGTGCCTGCCTGGGTTTAAACTCACGACCTACAACTTGTAAGTCGCGGCCAATACCACTGGGCCACCACTGCTTTTCGATTCTAAGACTACCTATTTGGATATCTTTCTAGATTGATTATTATTAATTTTTTATAGTGAATTTTGTTGATTTTTTAATAGTTATTCTGCTATTCGGGGCGGAGACGAATCCAACCAAGCAAAATCTTTAAAATCGGTCCAGCCGTTCTTTAGTTATAAGTGGTGTAACTAACTTGACTTTGTTATATATATATATAGATTAATTCTAATCTCCGTTTATTAATAATAATAAACCAAAACTGATAACAAAACAATATTACACAAATACAGAAAAATGTACATACTGTCACTTGGCAGAATAAATATATAATGGCAACACTAAACCAATAAAAGCCAACGAAAAAATGAAATAACTATCCTTTAAAATATTATTTTTATCCGGCTTTATCATGTTACTGTGATACTTTAAAAAAAACGTAGAAAATTAATAGAATTTCTTTCGTATATGAGTCACTTTTAGACGCTGAAATTTTAGTCAGCTAAGATTGATATCAGATCAGCCGTGATAGTTTTCCCTAAAAATTCGTTATTATGTTATTTTTTTTTACATTATATATATATGACTTCCTAAAGTTTTTGGAAGACTTGTCCAACAGTACCCCACATAATGGGATAGATGAAAAAGGAAATAATCGCCCCCCCCCACTTTACGTGTCATCATCATCTTTCTGCCCTTATTCCTTGTTACTTGGGGTCGACGCAATACGTTTTCTTCTTCCATACTGCCCCATCAGCCGTAACGCTATCACTAACCCCTCCCTTTTTTTTCATATCACTCCTCACACAATCCATCTATCTTTTCTTTGGCCTCCCTCTCCCACTCCATCCATCCATCCACATTTATATTCATTACCATTATTCCTTCCCCCCCCTCTACTTTACTTGCAAAGGCGATAAAAAAATTAACCACTTAGTCGGTGTGATCAAAATATATACCCATGCAAAATTACATTGCTTTCTAGTAAGTACTGAGAGTCCTAAAGCTAAGCCGCTGGCGGACAGACGGACAGGGCGAAACATGTATAAGGGTTTCTTGTTAGGACTACGGAAACCTAAAAAGTATAAGACAGTATACAAAATAAACTATTATTTATGATAGTTACGATCGCTTCAAATAATTACGATTTAACGTTTTTTTGCTAGGTAACCGATACTTTTTATTGAATATACAAATTGAAGATTAAAGCTAAGATATTAGCATAAATATTACATGAAGTAGTAACGTGTGTTTATATCTGACTTCCAAATAACCGGCCAAGGCCGTATCGGACATTGCACATTTAGGATGTATTTTTGACTATTTGTGTGGCTCAGGGTCAACAAGATCTGGATATGCCAACCATTGCGGCGTTAGTGCCCCTCTTTTGAGAGGTGCCACGGCGTCCTCACCTTCCGCCTGACGCAGGTCCTCACCGGACACGGAAGTTTCGGGAGGTTCCCGTGTAGGATAAGGCGGAGGGAAACGCCCGGATGTCCCCACTGTGAGGGTCGCCCAGAGGACTTGGTGGAGCACACGGTGGAGATCTGCCCCGCTTGGGTGGAGCCCCGCCGTGTCCTCATGCAGGCGATCGGTGGCAGCGACCTCTCACGCCCGGCCCTGGTCCAGGCCATGGTACGGAGCGAGAGGGAATGGGAAGCAGTGTCCTCCTTCTGCGAAGCAGTAATGCTCGCGAAGGCGGAGGCGGGACGCATGTTGAAAGCTCAATGGAGTGGCCCTCACGGCCCCGGCCGGTACAACCGCGGGAGAGGTTGGGCGTACTGGGCGTAGGACATCGCGAGACGATCTCGCGAACGAGACGCCAGGGGCTTCCGGCGCCGCGAGACGATCTCCGGCCACCGTAGACCCGGGCCTGCGGACGGCGAGTAATGGGTAGCTCGCCATCCGATCAGCACCAGGCCCGAGAGTTGACGGCGTGTAGTGTTCCACGCGCGCCTCAAAGAGTTGTCAGCAAACATGACGGGACCCGTCATGGCCGATGCCTGCCCGGGGGTTGAGGATAAATTCGAAAGAGTTACTTCGCCCCAGGCCATTCAGGGCAGGGAGGAGCAGGGGTGGGTTTTAGTCAGTAAGAGTCTGACACGCCCTCCCGCTCCACCCAGAGCGGGAGAAGTCATTGGATTATTTCCCACCCCACAAAAAAAAAGGGTCAACAAGATGCTTATACTGTGAAAATTTGAAGACTGTAGCTCCAACCGTTTGGCTGTGAAACCTGTGTGACAGATGACGGACAGACGGGCAGACGGACACGTGAGTGACAGCAATAGGGCTCCGTTTGGACCCTTCGGGAACGGAGCTCTAAAAAAGAGGTTATTATTTTAGTTTTGCTCTGTTGGGTTGTGTGTAAACTTTCGGGTTGAGAATATTGAGTTTACCTGTTACCGCTGTTCGTATAAAGCCGCGTTTCCACTAGGCAACAATTGACGCGCAACATGTTGCACAACAAGTTGCCCAACATGTTGCAAGTCAGCGCGGAACTTTTGTTGAACTACGTTGTCTGTCTACGCATCTACTACTTTAAACAAACAACAAGCCGCGCGTCATGTCGCGCGCCAGCTGGCAACGTCGCGTGCTGTTGTGCAGCGTTGCCGTACATGTTGAGCGTCACGTGTCGCGCTCCAAATGTTGCCTAGTTGAAACGCGGCTTTATCAGACGATCAGCGAACAAAAAAAAAAGAAACTACAATCAAACTAAAATCTTATATCCTACTTCCTTCTATTCCTAAGTATGGATAGATGGATGGATGGATATTTCTTAATTTTGATTAAATTTGGCAAAGAGATAGATTATAATTTGGAATAGCACATAGGAAATTTTATTGACGTGTAAAAATGTTATATATTTATAACCTATTGACAAAATAAAACCATTTATCATTTATTAGGGTTCCGTACCTGAAGAGTCCAAACAGAGCCCTATTGCTGTCCCTCACGTGTCCATCTATCCGTCAGTCTAAATAAAAAATAAATAAAAATCTTTATTGTTGCTAATTAATACATTATCTTAGAGTAATCTAACACATGCATCGTAATAATGTTTTGCACAAAAGGTACTGCTGTCCGTCATCTGTCACAAAATTTTGTTCAGAAGAATTTTTTAACTGCCTTTTGACCTGTTGGTGATAACGTTTATTATTATAATTACGTATATTTTACTAACAAATACCAATATATTGATAAATCAGATTTTTTCTTTGATAATTCCCTCATTTAGTACGGAACCCGAAATGTGCAAAGTCCGACACGCACTTGGCCGGTTTTTTATCATTTTTATCCCAAGAAGCGGCGGTAGAAGCCAGTTGTACATAATTATGTTATAAATACATAATTATGTTATAAATACATAATTATGTAAAACTAGATTCTTTTAGTAAAACTCGTGGAAAAGGTTTTATTACTTCTGAGTCATATGAGGATTTAGCTCTCGAAGCAGACGGAGTCACGGCAAATAGCAGGGTCGGAGTGAATGTATTTCAATTGTGGTTTCATGAAACACAGTTCGTGGTGCATTTCAAAGTCTATAGACGGCTTTAGTCGGTCTAAACTGTACGTCACATGCAGTTAACCATGAAGCCTATTGCTACAAAGGTACGTTTGTACTTGGTTTATAAATGTTAGTGGTTTATGGGAAACACTTACTTAATTTATTCATTTATTACTTTATGCACATACAAGTACAGAGGCGGACTCAATGCCTCAGGCATTTTCTACCAGTCAATCTTTAGGTGATGCAGAGACAAATAGTGGTAGGTGCAATATAAAAAACGGCGTTGGAAATTAATTTAAATGCAACGAACGAACAGAAAAAAGAACAGTCGAGTGAACGAAGAACGAACAGTGAAGTAAGCCAGTACGATGAGTGTGACATTGAAGAAGACGGTTATGCGATGACAAACGGGCTCACATAGGGCGATGGTAATCGAAGAAGGAGTTATAAAATCTAACTTATGAAGTTCAATTTTATCTTCTTCAATGAAGCTTTCAATGTTTGGAACACCCAAGCGCTTATTTTTTGGGCGTCTCTGACCACTTCGTCTGGGATAAAAGTTGTAACGTTATGTGTGTATGTTATTTATATATATTATTAAGGTAGAACAATGTGCTTACTGACACAGCTTTATTAGAACAAAAAAAGGTACAGACTCAAGAAGTATACCATAGACCAACTTGATGTGTTTTCTTAATTACAAAGCTACTTTTATATTACCAGCAAAGATGGCACTAGTGTTTATATAATAATACAATGAAATAGGATTTCGATATAAATAATAACACCCCCACTATATCGAAATACATAACCAGAAAAATATATATATAGATATAAAAACAAAACTAAATTTTAAGGAGTCCCAAAATCTCCATGAATTTATAATGTTTTGCTCTAGGCAAACCTTTTGTCAATAAATCAGCAGGCATCTCAGAAGTTCCTACATATTTAGTTTCAACAATCTCATTATCAATGGCTTCTTTTATAAAATTGTAACGTACATCTATATGTTTGGACCTCTTGTATGACTGATGACTATTGGCAAGCTTTAAAGCACTTTGTCTATCATTAAACAATATTACTTTATTACAAAATCCAACTATTTCTATTTCTAGTCTACGCAAATGTATGGCCTCTCGACACGCTTCCGATAAAGCCATGTATTCTGCTTCACAGCTACTCAACGCCACTGTGCGTTGTTTTCTACTCTCCCAGTAAATAGCAGACCCACTTTTCAAAAAACAAAAACCAGTATATGACCGTCTATCTGACGTGTCACTTGCCCAATCGGCGTCTACATAACCAACCAAATCTGCTGTTTCTTGGGAGTACTTCAAACAATAATGTTTAGTCTTATACAGGTATCTTAGCACTCTTTTAGCATAAGAAAAATGAACATCTGAATAGTAATTATTGAACTGAGATAAATAACTGACAGAATATGCTCTGTCTGGCCTAGTCAACACTGCAAGGTACATTAAACACCCTATTAACCGTTGATATGGAATATTATCTTTACATACACTAGATTTTTCAATATTCAATTTACATTCAATAGGTGTTTCTGCTGTGTGACAGTCTGACATGTTAAACTTGTGCATCAATTGCTCTATATACTGTTCCTGATCAAGAGTAACAACACAGTTTTTTCTATCAACATTAACTCGCATGCCTAGGTATTGTTTGATATCACCAAGATTTTTGATTTTAAATTTAGCATTTAAAGCTTCAATTAACTTATCAGTTTCAGACTTCACATTTGAATGTCGACATAAAGACCAACTATTACCTTTCTATTATTTTGACAATCCTTTAAAAATACACAAGGTTCAACTTTACTCTTGACGTAACCTAAATTACATAAAGTTTCATTTACTCTATCATACCAGGCAAGAGAAGCCTGTTTTAGGCCATAAATAGCCTTTTTAAATCTAAGAACCTTGTTACAATTAACATTAGGAAAACATTCAGGTAACTGCATAAATATGGTCTCTTTTAAATGACCATTGAGAAATGCTGTAGTGACATCCAGGTGAGTAATGTCCATATTTAACTGTACACTCAATGCAAATAGATAACGCAAAGTTGAATGTCTTATAACAGGAGAAAGAGTCTCATAATAATCCACACCAGGTCCCCTAATAAATCCCTTCGCAACTAATCGAGCACGATATCTCACTTGTTCGTCACAGTATTTCTTTTTAAGTACCCACTTGCACTTCACTACTGTACCTGCACTTGGAGCATCTACCAACTCCCATGCATCATTTTTACTAAAACACTCTAGTTCTTCCCTAATTGCACTTAACCACTGCTCTTTCTCCGGTCCTACCAATGCTTCCTGTACTGTCAGATCACCAGCATCGTTAGCATTGTCCCATGCCTTCACATTAGAATCAGCACACATGTTTAAATATCCATATCGCTCTGGTTTCTGCCGCAACCTGACAGGTTTTTTATCATGCTCCGATTCTCCTGATTCAGATGATGAAACACTTTCATACTCACTGGGTATATATGTCACATCAGACTTGTCAATATAAGTTTCATCCACATTATCTTCCAAGTCTCCCGAAGATATGTCCCCCACTGAACCAAGATTCTCTTCATTACATTCTTTGTTTTCTGTCACAGGTATAGATACTTCTTCCATTATAATAACGTCTCTACTGGTACTGACCTTTTTAGTGATGGGACAATAAACTCTATACCCTTTTATGTCTTCTGGGTAGCCCACTAGTATCTTTTTCTCTGACTTTTTGTCCCATTTTAGGCGCTTTTCCTTCGCCACATGCACCATCACACGACTGCCAAAAATTCTTAAATGACCTATGTCTGGCTTACGTCCTGACCAAATCCCATAAGGAGTTTTATCATTCAGCACTGGAAGAACAGTACGGTTATGCAGGTAGACAGCTGTGTTTGATGCTTCAGCCCAAAATTCTTTGCTCAGCTTGGCATCAAATAATAAACACTTTGCCTTCTCGACAATTGTACGATTAAAACGCTCCGCCAATCCATTTTGTTCTGGCGTGTAAGGATTCGACTTCTGGTGCAAAATGCCATTTCTCTTCAAATAATCATCAAAACTTCTGTTGCAAAATTCCTTTCCATTGTCACTACGAAGTGTTTTAATTTTCCTGTTCAACTGGTTCTCTACTTTGGCCTTATAATCCTGGAAATATTGAAATGCTTCACTTTTCTGCTTCATGAAATATATGTAGGTCATCCGACTGTAATCATCAATAAACAAAATGAAATACCTGGAACCACCAATTGAAGCATTTTCCATAGGACCACATACATCGCTGTGAATTATACCCAACAATTCACTACTTCTTGAACCAGCATGTCCAAAAGGAAGGCGTGACTGTTTGCCTTCACAACAAACAATACATGACAACTGGGAAATGTCACTTTTCTTCTCCAGTTCCATGCCACTCACTGCATCAGGCATCTTGTTTAAGTACATGCTATTTACATGGCCTAATCTGCGATGCCATGTATCCACAGATGCAAACATTGTAGCCAGTGTGCTTTCAGAAGTTCTCAATTTGTAAACACCATTTGTCAATGACGCCATGGCCACCAACTGCTCATTTCTGTTATAAATGTTACATCCACTGGTAGTAAACACAACTTGGTTACCATTTTTAACCAATTGACTGACAGATAATAAGTTTGTGGTTAACTTTGGCACACACAACACTCCTTTGACAATCACGTCGTATTCACTGTCGTCAGTAACCGTAGCAATTTGCACATCACCCGAGCACTTCACGCTGTGCTTTTCTTCGTTAGCAACCACAATTTCTTTAATAGAATATTCGGTTGAGACATTTTTAATCCAATTTTCGTTTGAGGTTAAGTGGGCGCTCGCTCCTGAGTCAACATACCAATCGTTTCTCGAAAAACTGCCATTCAAGAAAACTGCATTGAATGCGTTTGTCTGTTTACGTTCACTCGATTTAGTATTTGAAGAATCTTTGTCAACAGTACATTGATTCCGATAGTGTCCGATTTGTTTACATCTGTAACACCGCGGTATTTTCTTTGACTTTGACGTTTGCGAATGTCCGTTGTCTTTGTTTCCGCCATGACCAGTGCTGCCAACCTTGTTTTTTCTAAAGCTTGCAAATGCCCCGTTAGCGTCGCCGCCATTTTTTTCATCCAAATCCATCAACTTAGATTTAATGGCGTCGGTGGTGATGGCGATCCCCGAATGCTCAATCGCCATTATCATTGGTGCATATTTTTCGGTTAAACCAGCCAGCAAAAGACAGCCGATCCACTCATCACTAATTTGGAATCCCGTTCCACTTAGCTTTTGTCCTGTTTCCACTAGCTGTGTCACATAACTGGTCATAGAACTGCAATTTTCGAGACGAATCGAAATAAGATTTCTCAATAAACTGATGCGTCTAGTGAAACCGGAGTCGTCAAATAAAGCCTTGAGCTTGTTCCACAGCTCCAACGACTGAATAAGACTGAATAAGGCCCTTGATCCAACTGCGCAACGACAGCTTCGACAGGTGGTCGTCGAGGCTTTTGGCCATCAGGCCATTGGCGGTAACGACTATCGGCACAATGACAGCCGAGTCCACATTCCACATATCGACAACCTCGTGTGCCAAGTCAAGATATTTAATTTGTTTCTCTTTCTCAGCTTTCACGAGGTTCTCGTCATGTTCCCATGGTGACATCGATTATCATTGTGCGGCGCGCTAATCGGTCTATCACCACTATATCCGGCTTATTGGCAACAATAGTCCTGTCAGTGATGATAGACCGATCCCAGTACAACGTGACATGGTCATTTTCGAGAACTGGGTCGGGCACATACTTATAATACGGTACCTCAGAATCCACAAGTTTGTATTTCAAAGCAAGTTGCTGGTGGATAATCCTGGCCACTTGGTTATGCATGTGCAAATACTCGCCGTTAGCCAGACGAGAACATCCATAGATAATATGTCTGATGGACTCACCCGGACGGTGGCATGCCCGACACACGTCACACACGGTAGCTGTTCGTCAAGATAACTTCGTCCATAATCGCACAGAAAAAAACCTTCAGTTTCCCCGAAGAGGTCACCAAACCGTAGCCAGGCCACGAACGCTAGGCGATCTACATCAGGCCCATGAAGAGCCTGATAAAAGCGCCCGTGAAGCTCCTTGCCTTACCATACCTCCTTGCGGTCATCAGTAGTAAGTACTACAAGTTTGTGCCAGTTCTCTTTAGCCATGGACAACGGGGTGAGGCCCTTGTCCACTGCGACCACCTCTCGGTGCATCCACACGTTGGATTCTAAAAAGTATTCTCTGAGGCTGCACACCTCGCGGTTGTGGAGAGTCTTAGCATTTTAAAAACCTCGACCTTCACACTTCCGCGGGATGTACAGTCTCATCACCGACGATCGTGGGTGATGCATCCGGTTTGCGGTCAGCAGCGTACGGACCCTCCTGTCCAGGGCATCGAGCTCAGTCTGAGTTCATTTGAGTATGCCGAAAGAGTACATCAAAACTGGCATGACCCAACCGTTGAAGGCGCGCACCTTATTTCCACCCGACAAAAGGCTACTCAATACCTTTTTCAGGCGGCTAAAGAAGCGTTCCTTCAGCGATTGCTTCATGTCAGCAACGTTAATGCTTAACGCTTCCGACATACCCAAATATTTGTATGTTTCGGTCGAGGAGAGAGATCTGAGGTGTATGGAATCCGAGAGTTGAATCCCTTCAGATTCCATAATCTCCACTCGCTTTACATGCATGACTGCACATTTGTCCACACCAAATTCCATCCTGATGGCGCTACTGAAAGTTTCAGTTACCTTCAGTAACTCCATCAGTCGCAAGTTGTTGGGGGCAAAGAGTTTCAGGTCATCCATGTAAAGAAGGTGAGATATGGCCTGACCACCTCTTCTCAACCGATAGCCCAAGCCGGAATCCTCCAGCAATGTGCTTAGAGGATTCAGGGCTAAGCAGAACCAAAGTGGACTCAGACTGTCGCCCTGAAATATTCCCCATTTAATCCATATAGGCTCATCATTCCCCTGGATTGGTCGACATCCTGGATAGTGAAGGACCGTCTTCCATTGCCCCATACATGACCCAAGGAAGGTGCGTAGAGTTGCATCTATTTTGTACAACTCCAACACCCTCATGAGCCATGTATGTGGAACAGAGTCGTAGGCCTTCTTATAATCTATCCAGCATGTCGACAAATCCTTGTGGGATCGACAAACCTGTTGGCTTATGGCCATGTCTATGAGGAGTAGCTCCTTAGTAGACGTCAGGTTGTAGCTATCAGGAAACACACCGGTAAAATAGAATATAATGCATTTATTTATAAAAGGTAGCTTCACAGCTGACATTAAGTAAACATAAATTGGATAATTCTAAACAATACGCCAATTACGAAGTACACAGATAAAACATAGAAGAAAGTGACATGAAGTATGTATAGTGTGTGCGTGTGTGTATTTGTACGGTGTGGGTTTCTGTGGATGTGTGTGATGATGTGTGTATGTATGACTAACTGGCACTACAGGCGTAACTGGGCCTCTCGCGTTTGGTCTAACATAAGGATGATCTCTTTTTTAAGACGGTTCCGAGTGATATTGAAGAGGTCCAGTGTTGGAAACTTGTCATTATATAATGCTGGTAGTGGCAAGAAAGGTGACATCTTCATATAATTAGTGGCAGCCGAAGGAACAGCTAACAGATTGGTATGTCTAGTACGTTTAAGTGGGACGTTAAAGTTAACTTTGCAGAGCAATTGTGGGCAGTCAAATTTATTATTAAGTATGTCGTATATTAACACCATGTCATTTATCTGTCGTCTCTCTAGATTTGTCAGAATATTGTATGTACAAGGCTGTTATGTGTACTAGATTTACGATCATAATACGACGGCACGGTTGGCGCAGTGGTTGAGCATTCGGCTGCTGCGCTGCGTGTCGCGGGTTCGATCCCCGCACGGAACAAATATTTGTATGGCCTACAGACAGTTGTTCCGGGTCTGGGTGTCCTGTGTATGTGAGTTTACATGTTTGTGAACGCACCCACGATACAGGAATAATTCCTAGTGTGGGGCAACGTTTTAAAAAAAAAAAAAAAAAAAAAAAAAAAAATAATAATAATAATATTCTGCCGATTCCGGCGTACAAATATGGTTTGTAAATAATTACATTAACATTAAATTATTAATCATTAGAATTACAAATAATTTGAACAAGAGTTGTAAAAGAGATTAATTTTATAAGTCAATATTCAATTAAGTCAAGTAGGTTAAATATGATTTATAGGTAATAATGTCAAATATTTAGGTAAATTTTTCATTCATATAATCTTCAGTCGAGAATTTACATTTAAATGTTCTGAGGCTACAAAGTCTTTATTACTAAACTTTTTGGCATAAAATCTTCGGTTCCCAGGATCTAGTGTCTACATCACCTTAAATTCAATTATCTAACGTTTCGCTTCACGAAACTAATACTTTTTTACGGATTTTACCGATTCAGCAGAACTCAAAATTGACATTTATTCGAACATAAAATCGAGAAGTGAAAATACAGCGTACATATTTGATACTGTGCTTAGAAGTCTGGTGGAGGAAATATCATCTATCCAGCGGGTACCATCGCATTAGCTATTTCATACAAAATTCAACGGTCTCCCTCAAAGCATTGGGGACTTCGGTCCAAGTTTACTTCACGATTGACTGTGCAACTTTGAACCGACATCGACTATTTAGAGTTGTTTTTAGATGTCGGATTTAGGGACACAGACACGCAATTTGTTGGGGATGCGATAATCTAGACGTGCAATTCTGGCTTAGGTACCTACTGTAGAGTTCTTCTTTGAACACAACTTTGAAAATTTTAACTCTACATAGTTCGAATTTCGAAACTATAGTGTTAATGATGGCTTTAAAAATAAAAACAAATGAATACTTATTTTAAATTCAGAAGTCGACTTTATTATCAAATTTTTGAAAAAACGATTAAAATTAAAGATAATAATTATGCAATACTATGAGACAGAATTCAAATTCTAGTGCATCCAATAACAACCATAACCCTTTTTGCAGATCCCGGAATAGCAGACACAATTCAAAACCTATTGTCGCGTCTCCGATTGGAGATGCGCGGGGCCTGACAGATTAAAAATCAACTAAGAATAGAATACACAACGCAGAAGTTGATTATGAGTTTTTGGAGATTAGATTGAAAATTATCTGAAATTACATATGACTTCAAGTATCTACTAATGCGCTACTATTTCAATGCGGACAAAGTGTACTAAATGAAAATATAGCCCACGCTTTCAACACGCTTCCAATCAGAAAATGTTTGTAATATTAGATTGCAGTTTTAATGAGATCAACTAATAGGAAAACGTGTCTGTGACGTAATGTGACAGTTAACCGTCCATTAACGCAAACAGTTACCGAACACAAATAAAACAACAAAACTTTCCTCTATGAATCCCAAATAAAATCGAAACTGTCCACGTCCAAGGGCTTAGCTAACCAATGGTAATAATCATAGCAAACCTCGTCGTTGTGTTGACGTGAATCACACTGTGTTTACAATACAATGCGGTGGCCGGACGGCCCGGTTTCGGCGTGGCGGTATTAGCATGCAAATGGACTGACAAGCCACGTGCCCCGCAAGGTAAACGCACGGCCTGAGACGCTCCACTTACGTGCGGTGACATAGATCACAGATACCTGTAAAGGTGGGGAATTATTTGAAAACACTTCTAGCTTCTTCTCCCAAAGAATCGCTAAATTTAAGTGACAGTGGGCAGGGCACATTGTTCGACGAAAAGATTGTCGATGGAGCCGATGTTTCTGGATTGGCAACCGTGTACTGCAAGATATAGCGCTGGAAGGTCTCCCACAAGGTGTACCGAAGACCTGGTGAGGGGCAGGGCACATTGTTCGATGAACAGATTGTCGATGGGGTTGAAGTTTCTGGATTGGCAACCGTGTACCTGAAGATGGAGCGCTGGAAGGTATCCCACAAGGTATACCGAAAACCTGGTGAGGGTCGCGGGAACCCAATGGATGCGAGACGCAATTAACCGGTCGTTATGGTCCGAGGCCTATGTCTAGCAGTACTAGACTACTTTGGCTGAAATGATGATGGTGATGATTTCTAGTGTGACAAAGATGCCTATGGAAAAATAAAAGTAGTTTAACTTGCAGAATCTTAAAGGCATAATTATATGAATATGACATATTATACGGGATACTACGGAATGTTTTTAGAAAGATAATAATTCAAATAATGATAATGTATTAATGTTAATAAACTTGAAATATCAAATGATTTAAATCAATACGTATATATAATAAAGACATGCAATATTTATTTTCAGATGTATAGATTTTAAGTATATCAAATGAATGTAATTGAATTGTTAGATCAAGAATTATTATATTATCCTGTATATTTTTTTAATTGAATTGAATTGTTGTACATTAATGTGTTTGTACTTTAAATAGATTTGTATCTTCTTTTTCAGAATGTAATTTAAGTGTTCCTATGTATGTGTTAAATGTTTAGTTTTTAAATTATTATGATTGCATGTTCCAAACTTTATCTTTTGTAACGCAAGCAAGAAATAACAGGCTATTTTATTTAATTTATTTTAAAAGTAAGATAGTAAAAAGAGCTTACGTCAGTGGGAGACATAAATTAATTATGATTACTTATAACACATACAGGTACCTGTAAGTTCTTGCAAACCATTACCTAATACGTGATTATATTATTATCTTTTAGAAAATATAAAAAAACGTGTCGTTGTTCACATAATCTTAAAGCAACTCCAATGTAAAATGGACTTCATACCCGAACCATTAGAGAGCGCCTTTTCACCTCTAACCGTCCTATATGGCTCTGCGTTAGTTTTTCCTGAAAGGATGTTTAGCTCGTTTCAGAAAGCATTACACAGCATCTCCTTTCATGCACGTAGAAAAGATACTTACATACCTACATACTTGTATGCATGTCGTATGTAGCTTTAGCAAAATATGGCTGCCGAAAATTTTGAAAGCGTTTTATTTTCTTAACTAGAAGCGAAAGGCCGTTCTAGAGAATATTTTCAGCCAGTCTGTTTAGTCAGGGTATTTGTCCTTTTTTGGATCTTGCTCCGTTGGAAACAGTCTCCATGATAATGGAAAAATGAGTACGTTTATGTCAATTGTATGTGTGTGGGTGTCTTGTGCATGTGAGTTTGAATGTTTGTGAACGCATCCACGATACAGGAGTAATTCCTAGTGTGGAAAAACGTAAAAAAAAACCTTAAAAACAAAAAATTTAACCGACGAAGAAGAACTAAAAAGCATAAAATAAATAAACCATTTAAGTCTTGAGTATTGAGCTTATTTACTTACATAAAGTATCAAATTTTATATAAACTAATTTTGAGTCGGCGCCAAGCAACAATCTGATTATTAAATATCTAAATTTTATAAGTACTTAGAAATGAAGAAGGCTGTAAGTAGATAATTAATCATTTTATTAATTGGCGCCGACTCAAAATTACTTTATATAAGCTTACCCTATACTTGCCTTGCTTGCTTTTTGCTTGCTTTTTGCTTGCTTTTTGTTTGCTTTTTGCTTGCTTTACCTATGCTTGCTGCCTTTTGTGTATATATTGCTTAGCTTTTTTTGTTTATTTAAGCTTTTTAGTTCTTTTACGTCGGTTAATTTTTTTGTTAAAAAGTTTTTTATTTTTTGATTTTATGTGGCTCGCATCATCTTTTAACACTGAGACTAATTTCTAATCCTTCATCATTCCTCTTACCACTGAGCTGACGATGTAACCATCCTTCCATGAAGTTCCCAGGATATTGACCAGTTGAGGTTACCTCTAATATTGTAAAGACGTCTTTTCTTCAAAGCATATTAAGTGGTATTTGTCACTAAAACCAGTTTTTATATCTAACTTTTATTGTTTAAGAAAGGTATGGTTTCCATCATCAGCTCAGTTTCATGATGTGATGATTCCTAAATGCAAATACCTTATTATGTTATGAAAAGTAAACAGAAACAATTTTCGTGCCCAATTTTCGAGGTTCTCTCTGAATTTTATCAGGATTCCATGATCAGATCCTGATGTCCTTGACGTGGGACTACCCTTGAGGTATACTCTATCTAACAAAAAAAGAATCATCAAAATCGGTTCATAAATAACGGAGTGAGAGCTGAACATACATACAGAGACCCGGGCCTGCGGACGGCGAGTAGTGGGTAACTCGCCGTCCGATCAGCACCAGGCCCGAGAGTCGACGGCGCGAAGTGTTCCACGCGCGCCTCAAAGAGTTGTCAGCAAAAGGACGGGGCCTGCCACGGCCAATGCCTGCCCGGGGGTTGAGGATAAATTCGAAAGAGTTACCTCGCCCCTGGGCACGTAGGGCAGGGAGGAACAGGGGTGGGTTTTAGTCAGTAAGAGTCTGACACGCCCTCCCGCTCCACCCTAGAGCGGAAGAAGTCATAAGATGATTTCCCACCCCCCAAAAAAAAAAAATTATAACGGAGCGAGGGCCGAACATACATACAGAAACGCTAAACGTGCCCACAATTTTCGAGGTTTTGTCTCAATTTTATCAAGATTCCATTATCAGAGCCTGATTTCCTTATCTAACCAAGATATACCCTATCTAACAAAAAAAGAATCATCAAAATCGGTTCATAAATGACGGATATATACGGTCGAATTGAGAACCTTCTCCTTTTTTTTCGTCGGTTAAAAAAAAAAAGATGAACCTGTCAATTTGATTAGGGATGCTGAGTAGAGTTTGAGTCGATGGGAGATAATCCTACTTCTTATTATACTATCCAACTATCACACTAATATTATAAAGGAGAAAGTTTGTGAGTGTGTGTGTTTGTATGTTTGTTACTCCTTCACGCTCAAACTGCAGGACTAATTTGGATGAAATTTGGTATGTGGATAGCTTATACCCTGAATTAATACATAGGCTTTTTATCCCGGTCTATGTGGCTGAAACCCCGGGGCGCAGCTATAAATGCTGCACAATACGGCACAGGGATAGAATAAAGTCTGGATAAGCACTATATAAGTGTTATTTGTAGGTACTCCAACTGCACCTTTTGTAATTAAAGACTAATACTACTCATAATTATTTTTATGTAATTGATTTATCTGAACAAGTTTTAATGACAATCAATTCATTTTAATCACATGCATCATCTGTTTTTGTAATACCAGAAGGCCAATTCAAGAAGCTACTTAAATTCATTAAAATTCAAGTCACAATCTAATCTCGACAGTGCGACCATCAAATTCAAAAATGTGTCAAAATGTACAAAAATGTGGGGTGGTTTCGACAGATAAGAGCTCGTAGGTACGTTCCTAAAAATTGGGGAATGGCCCCTCTGAACCATTCCTGTCCGAGCTCACTAAATGCACACGCATTGGTTTTAATCATGGTTTCAAAAACACTATTCACAATCGTTCGTATCTCTAGGTTTCTCACAGATATTATTCATGCAAACATTATTTACTGTTTTTTTTCACATTGCAACGGATTGCAACTCGAAAAGACAAAAACGAACATAAGTATTGACAGCTGTTCTATTGAACTAGTCACTACTTACCAAAGGTTACTTTTAATAACCCTTGGTAAGTAGTGACTAGTTAAATTATTTATTGTACACTAAAGCAACATAAGTACACAATGAAAATACAGTTTATGTACTAACGAAGACAGAAGTGCATGGAGAGTTCCAAACCAAAATCGTTTGTACAGGGTTTCAACGCCTTAATAATACGTCTTGAACGACATAGATGGCGCTAGTATAGTAGTTGGATTGGAAAATATACATCTCTCGTTAAAGAACATTATCTTGTTTTTTGCTAGTTACAATATTACTTAATTTTAACACAAATTCTCCTACGACATTACAAACCTTATAAAGCAAAGCTCGTAATAACTAGGATTCGAACTCGGTGGCATAAAATTTACCGATACCATAGCCACTGGACTATTGCGTCATTACGCAATGAGTTGAAATTATCCTACTCTTTATTATATCGAAGTTGTTTAGCGACTTTAACCTGTATCATAAATCTCAAAAGAATTGAGGGTAGTTTAATATTGAATGTATAAAAATTAAATCTTTTTGTTCAATCATAACGTTCTTTACTGTCTTTGAGTGAGTTCAGTTACGATTGCATTTAACATTTTTTTAATATTTATCTTTACCATGAGTTCGCGTTCTAATATTGATATGGCTACGAGGGCCCAAATAATAGCATTGCATAATCAAGGCCTAAATTATTCTGAAATTTCGAGAGAAACTGGCTTAAACGTAAGTAATGTTTTAAAATCACTGTTCGTTATTTATTTTATTATCCATGGTTATCGATACACGAAAATAATAAATAATATATTTCCCTTATAGGTAAAGACTGTCACTTTATGGATAAAGCGGTTTCAAGAAGAGGGTTCGTTGGAACACCGCAGTAGATCTGGCAGAAGACGCCATATTGACTCAGACCAGCGTCAACTTATGGTGCAAGGTTATGAGGAAAATGGCATAACACCAACAAGATATTACGCAGAGTTGTTTGATACATCTTTGCGGACGGTGTATCGTGCTCTTCATAGTGAAGGTCTGCATTATCGTCGACATGCTATTAAGCCATTGCTAACCGAAGCTAATAAAAGAGCACGATTGGAGTTCGCTTTGAATTACAGACATTTCGACTGGAGCAACGTTATCTTTAGTGATGAAAAGACTTTCAAGTCTAGCCAGCACGGGCGAGTTAGGTTGTGGCGTAGGAATAATACGCGTTATGATAGTGATCACGTTGTGCCTAACTCTGAATCCGGTCGTATAACAGTGATTTGGGGATGGATGACAGCTGCAGGACCAGGAGAACTTACTGTAATACCCAGTAGTGCAAACAGTGTTAACTACTTAGATGTGCTGAATGACGTCATGTTGCCCACTGTGCGGAATGTTTTTCCTGTAGAAGACATGCCAGTAATAACGTTCGTGCAGGACAATTGTCCTATACACCGTTCCATAATTGTGCAAGAGTGGTTTAATTGAGTAATAATGATTGAGTAAAAATGAAAAGACCGGGGTAGCTATAATTTATATGATAAATTACAGTAATCAAACTTGGTGTAAGTTGGATAAATTTATACATTACTTTATAACAACAAAATGTTATTACACTAATGATTTTGATTTCTTATATAATATAAGAAATTAAAATAAAAACAATATAAATATAGATTCCTTTCCAACATAATAAATTATTTATTTATTATTATAAACAACTCGGTCCCAAAATGACAGCTATAACCCGGTCTTACAATTGTTATTGATTTTAGGTTTAGCTTCAATTTCTTCCTCCTTCTGGAACGAATACTTAAGCTATGAACCTTAGTCATAACATAATGCACAAATCAATCATTATAGTCAATACCACTAAACATAATTATGCAAAACGTAAAATTTTTATAATTTATGAGTAGGTAAAATATTTACAGAACTAAGGTTGCATATATAGTGAAAGTTATTATAACATAATGTAAATAAAACTAAATAATAGAAGAATAGCACAACACAGTTTTGATTTAGAATACTTATAATATCTATTATACAGTTTTACTTTGTTAAGGTCTTCTATTTTGTAATAGAGTTATTCAGTTATAAATTTTACTTGTATTTCTCCTTAACAAGTGAATTAAATCATTGTTAATTGGATGTAAAACTGCTAGGTTAGGTTATACATTCTATAAGAAAGAAAGACATAAATTGTATTCTTCTTTGAGAATTAAATGTCTTAAACTATAATCAATAAAATAGTTTCATTTCTTATCCTTTACGAGAATTAAACTTAGTAAATCTTAAGCTGTAAGAAAAATATATCTAAATCTTCTTACATAAATGTTTTTTACTAATAATACTAATACTTACCACCAATTATGAAAGTAATTTATATAATATATATTTATATAATGTTATATATAGTAGTATATGTATACTTGTATATTATCCCTATATTCATTTATACATCTTATACCTCATATTTTTTATATTATTTATAACAAAAAATAGAATATAAATTATATATTATAATAATTAAATTTAAAAAAAGTCGACAGAGAGCTGGGTTGCGAACCGGTGCCCTGTTGAATGATCTATGTTATTCTGCCATGCTTATCCACCTGAGCTACTGATTATTTATTCTGGAACGTGAAAATAAGAGCTACTTTGTGAATGTTGGGATTTTTATTATTTATGATCGACGCCATCTGTAGTCGAATTAACCGATATACCAATTGGCTTATTTAGTTTGGTTTAGATGGCGCTGTATTAAGTACTCGGAAATAAGAAAATATAGTAATTTTTGTTTATTTGAATATAAATATATTATTATTACTTAGTAATTATTTTAGGTATTAAAAACCTTATTATCTGCCTCTGCATAATAAGGTTTATAAGCTTTGCAGTGTTATTTTCATGATTGAACAGCGCCATCTAGTCGTCTCATGAAAGTCATGATACGTAATGCAAAACCTCACAGTCAAAAGTCGACCTTAGGCTCTCCATGCACGTTTGTCTTCAATAGTACGTGTTTTCTTCCAGCAAACCACATTGACAGAAAAAAATAACAAAATTATATAAGAGGTTAGGATCCAGTGTACAATGTAATATAATAATTTAAACGAAACACTAATACTTTTCAATTCTATGCTGTCTATAATTTTATTATGCAAAGACAAAAAATACAAATACAAATATTTTATTTGTTGAACTTATGTAGGTTAGGTAAAGATGTTGTAATTATTAAAGAACGCCATGGTGTTGTTATGGTTCAAACATGCTTTATCACATATAATTATAAGATTCTAATTCAAATAGTCAACGTAGTAAAAAATAATTTAGAAAACATTTCATTAAAATATAATATCTAATAATAAATTCTAGCATAAATTGTCAAATCAATAAAATATAATAAATTATAAAATTAATGTGTCAGTTAGGTATTCGTTCACCGTATAATAGTTATGTTTTTTCCAAGATTTTCAGTAAAGCCTTTTTAAAATCGTGTATGTTGTTTATTTCTTTAATGCTTCTAGGGATCTTATTACACAGAATAATGTACATAGTTATGACTAAAGATATAACTTTTACGTCGTTTCATTCTTAGGAAGTCTAAAACTAGCAGAGTGCACACAATGTTTGCTTTATAATCTTTTAGTCTAACATGATAATAAAAATTTAAATCTTAATGTCATTTTATGGTATCATAATTACAAAATACGCATTTTATATGGCACCAATTATACTCAGTAGAGATTGAAACAGGTTTTTTTTTTCTAAAGTTCACGTATTACCTAATGATATTAAGGATTATCGCAAACAGATACGATTATATTTTTAAATATATAATTAAATTAAAAATAAAATATACGGGGTGTAAAAAGACACATCACATAACCGTCAACTACGCATATTGTATATCTAACAATGTATTTGCGCAAAAATTATTGCTGGGAAACGACTTTTATTTTTAGGTAAGCAAAAAAAAACTGTTTTTTATTGCACGCAATGTAATGCAAACCCAGGTAAGTCGGATACGTTTGAAATCCATTGCGTTTTAGTAACTTCAAATGCGTTATTTCGAAAATTGGAACAATAAAATTGAAAATTCAGGTAATGTTTGTTTGGAAAAATGTTTAGTAATAACACTTTAAATTCATTTTCGTAAAAAAGTAAAAAAAATGCTACTTTGACCTTCAATATTTCCAGAACCAGTAGATTCCCTGGTATGGTCTAGTGGAAAGAAATAATTATCCAAATAATGGGTACAATAAATGTGGCTTTCAGCTTCGGAAACAGTCTTTTTACACTCGTTTTAACCTACACGTGTATAAATTCAAGTCAAACACGATTTCTTGTTATTTAAGTTTCTTAAAAGAGATACTTAAAATATTTCCATGGATTCTAAAAATCGAACAGTGCCTAAACATAAACCAATGATAGCTATGCGATACTTTAAACTCTTTAGTATTATTACCAACATTCAAATATTTTATCATCTTAATTACGAAAGGCATCACTAGATATCTTAAAAAGGGACTTGACTTCCAGTAGAATATTAACAACACTGTATCAGTCGGTAATAGTCTTCCAACTCTTTCAAAAAGCAGTTATTTCTGTATAAAAGATACTTTAAAGCCGTTATCTTTTATAAAAGGTACGTACCCGTATCTTTAGTGTTATGTTCTTGCATTGTGGGGTGGACTTTTGCACTCGTTGCACCGGTTAAAAAGTTCAGGTTACTGAAGATTTTGACTATAAAATTAAGAAGAGATTTGTCTAAGTTTAATTGGAATTTTAAATCTTTTTTTAACATAATTTTATAAGCTTCATCTGTAACTATCTAAAACAATCTTGGAAGTTAAATTTGACCCACTTCCCGGTTTCCGATTGGACCGACATTTTGCATATAATTATGTTAAGTTTAAATTGCTATGCATGGTAGTGATATCATTCTAAATCCAATATGATGGAATCCCACAGATGGCGGGCTAGTTATTTTGTATGCATGCCCATAATTATACAGCTTCCTGCCCTTATCCCGTGTTACTTGGGGTCGGGCAAACACGTTTTTTTCTTCCATTCTGTCCTGTCAGCCGTCACGCTATCACTTCTACTCCCTTTTCTTTCATATCACTCCTCACACAATCCATTCATCTTTTCTTTGGCTTCCCTCTCCCTCTCCATCCATTCACATTTATATTCATAACTCTTTTAGTTACATGTGTTTCATTCCTCCTCTTCATATGACCATACCAAGTATGCATGCCCATGATATGGGTATCATATTCAATTCTATTCATTTCATTTATTTCGGACAATAAAAATCCATAAATTGTTAGCAGATACAACTAATAACAATAAAATCACATTATCAATTTAAATAACTGAATCTAAATCAAAATTAAATGAAAGGGGTTTAGAAATATAAATAAAATGACGTCACTCTAAGCGGGTTTTTTAATATTTAATTGGTATTCGCTAGCAGAAGTGAAAAAGACGAAGAGTTCATTATACCATTTATAATTTATAGCACACAGTTTAACATGCTAGTTGGAGGAAACGCCAACATAACAATTAGTTAAAAGGTTAGTGCTATTTTTAGTATTTGTGTTAGTTTAGACGTATAACAGACCGCAATTGGTCTTTAAATGTTTAACAAAATGAACGTGTTGCTAACATTAATTTATTTCATTTATCACCGAAGTGCACACTGTTTTTTTTTTTTTTTTTGTGGGGTGGGAAATCATCCCATGACTTCTCCCGCTCTGGGCGGAGCGGGAGGGCGTGTCAGACTCTTACTGACTAAAACCCACCCCTGTTCCTTCCTGCCTTTGAGGGCCCAGGGGCGAGGTAACTCTGTTTCGAATTTATCCTCAACCCCCGGGCAGAAGTGCACACTGTGGTTTTAGTTTTTGGTTGATTATAATTAAACAGGATTAAAAACCACGGCAATGTGACGGGTTGTAAAATGAAAACTAGTACTATTATTTAGTACTGGTATTCATCGTTCATATATTATATTTTTAATTTTTACAGTACCTAATATAGTTTGTCTAAAATACTTTTGTTAGGGTTCCGTACCAAAATTATAAAAAATGAATATTTTCAAAAAACCCGACTGTAGTAAAAAACTACTAAAAAGTTCCAACATGTCACTTTCCAAGCAGTCTTTTTGTCAAAATATACAATTTCTTTATAGTCAACATTTTATTGAGTCATATTTTTGGAATCGCCTCTTAGAACCCTTTATTTTGATACCACACTTAAAATATTTCGTCGACTTTATTTTTTTTCTTTTTCATAATATTATGGCGTCTGGTTGTCGCCATATTGTATTTTCATTACTGTCATGTCTTTAGCAGCACTCGCAAGGTTAATACGAATCAATTGACGTAAGAATTATCAAAATCGGCCCACGCGTTTGGTCTCTATAGTGCCACAAAGGAACAAACATACATACATACATAAATGATTGTTGGCAGAGTGGGCTGCCCCATCCAAAGACACTGGGTGGGGATAAGTTTAGGTATAGCTTAATTGATGTAAGTACTAATAACACTAACATAGCATGTAAGCACAATCTGTTACTAACCACTAACAACTTATGGACTGTAGGTCTGAAATAAAGATATTTTATTTTATATACATACATAGCCTGATAAACATATTACCCTCCTTTGCGGCGCGCAGTCGGGTAAAAAGGCATCCTATGATTCGAATTTTTATGTATCTACCTACCACGCACAACGGACCGAATGGGAGTCTGATGCGGATTCAAGAGTCCGTATGCTACTAAGCATCACTACGAATCATTGGAGTGGGAAAGAACTTGTACTGCATTGCATCCCTAATATTAGAGAACTAGAATTTGCTCTGGCAACATTATTCAAACAAGTCTTGTGTCAAAACCATTCCATCCATTCATGCCATCTTTTGTTAACAACTTCATCAACAGTTTCTGAATTAATAGTTTTGCTACCTGATTTCTCTTCGAACTTAGAGTTGGAATTCAGCTGGTCCAAGTTCAAGTGGCAAAATGTCGATCACGGCAAGAAGAATCAGAATCTATTTTAGTACCATATGTAGGTTTTAGAGGTATCATAGAATGCTATATAACGAGGCAGGCAGAACCCTATTTCAAAACTTTTGTATGTTACACGGTGTTTTCCACGGGAAATGTAATAAAATGCCTATAACATGGCTAATATGATACAGAAGGGTATCCTACGGGACCGTATTATTAAGCCTCGGCTGTCCGTCCGTCTGTCTGTCAGCGGGCTGTATCTCATGATACGTAATAATTAGACAGTTGAAATGTTCACAGAATGTGTAGTCTGTTGCCGCTATAACAACAAATAATTAAAATAAATACAAAATTAAAGGGAACGGAAAAAAGGGACTAGAAACATGATTTTCTTGGCTTTCTTTGGTCGATCTTAATAATGGCAACAAGTAGACGCGCGCGTTGTCGTACTCGACTCGCACTTGGCTGGTTTTTTTTTTAAGTCTCTACTTGCCTATTCCATGAATTACAGGGCTCGAAAGCTAGTTTGTTTTAAATGTAAAATAAATTAATAAACCATAAATTATTCATCACATGTAAGGACACGTGCGAAAAATGAATGACGGTTTAATTAAAATATTTAATTTAATAATTGTATAAATTAATGGTTTATTTATAAATTACTGGTTTACATTACAATCATTTGCATAATTTTGATGTACGTTGCTTAATTAGCAAATTACAGTTCGTTTATTACGATTATTTTAATCACAAACGTTGAATAAATGTTGACATTAATTTAAAGATTCGTTTCATTCGCTGGTTGACGCAATTAGTTCTTAGCTTTTCAATTCATTTTAAAACTTTACTAGCGACCCGCCAGAACTTCGCAACTTCTCACGGGTACATTTTAACCTTCCTCATGAATCACTCTGTTTATTGGTGAAATCCGCATAAAAATTAGTTCAGTAGTTTTTGAGTTTATCACGAACAGGTAGAAAGCAGACTGTTTTATAATATGTAGTGATTGCAATCTCATTTTAATTACAGGATCTTTTGACATAATTGTACTTTCTTCAACATTGTAAACGGCCGATAATGGTCGCAAATCCCCTTTTAGGACTGCTACAAAACACGCCCAATACAGGAAGGTAATTACCGCGTTTTATGATCTTTCTGATTTGTTGACTACCCGTAGCTAGTGGCGTTTGTTACCAATTCTCCTGCTGAAATTCTTTCCTATATGGCTATAAGAGTAGGGGAAGGCCAAAAAAACGATGGTTGGACTGTGTGAAAGAAGATATCGGTAAAAAGGGGGTGACTCCAAAGATGACGACTAATAGAGGAGTATGGAAGAAAAAGACATGTTGCGCCGACCCCAAATAAATTGGTATGAGGGCAGGAGAGTGATGATGATGATGGCTCACAAGCCGCGGTGCCACATTATGGATGGAGGTCCTATTCTGTGTCACATGTCTGTGTGAGACCCTTTTTTTTTTTTTTTTTTTTTGTGGGGTGGGAAATCATCCTATGACTTCTCCCGCTCTGGGTGGAGCGGGAGGGCGTGTCAGACTCTTACTGACTAAAACCCACCCCTGTTCCTTCCTGCCTTTGAGTGCCCAGGGGCGAGGTAACTTTGTTTCGAATTTATCCTCAACCCCCGGGCAGTGTGTGAGACCCTACCATGACATCATAAATCTCATCATAATTTCGGTGTGAGAGAGAGTCGTAGTTATACAAGCCGTGGCGTATAGCAAAATCCCTTTCTCACACTGGATTCGTGCTGATAAATCAGCCTATAGGGATCCTATGCCTAGGTGTAGCGGATAAATTCTGAAAATGAGTTCCCGCACCCCTGGGCACTCAGGCAGGGAAGGAACAGGGGTTGGTTTTAGACAGTAAGAGTCTGACACGCCCTCCTGCTTTACCCAGAGCAGGAGAAGTCATTGGATGATTTCCCACCCCACCAAAAAAAAAAAAACAAAAAGTCTTCGCACGGGTGCAATATTTTTTTTTCGATTGCTGATTGACTGATTTATTGACTTGTTTATTTTTCGTATTTATTGGTTTAGTATGAATGTGTTTATAGGTATATCTAAAATTGTATTGACCTGTTTACCTAATTGACATATTTACTTTAAATTGATTATTCTATTAATGTGATTCTATTGACATGTCACTTTCATTGAAATTGTTTACCTTATTGACATATTTTAATTGAATCGTTTTTCTATTTTTTATATTGTAATCTTTTATTTTTAATTGATATGCCATCTTAATTGAAATTGTTTATTTATATTGATTTTGTACGCCATATATTGGCAAAACATAGTGCACATATTTTTGACCATATACTATCTGTAACCATACCTATGTTTTACAAAATAAATGATTGATTGATTGATTGATCGATTTCTCCATACTTTCTTTCATAAAATCATTGTGCTGACAAATTATAACCACAACAAAAAATAATTAGCCAAATACGTGCAACTGTTCAGAATTGACGAGCATACATACATTTGGTAATTGATTTTTATTTAAATATATATTATATGCTCGTAGATAGATAGATAGATGTACCCTACAGAACCTGCCTCTATAACTGTTCCATAAAAAAATCCTCCACTACAATATCGATTCATTTCGCGTCACGAGGGTTTCTAAACACAATGTGTCTTCGCGCTTCCCTCCGCACTCCTCAGCGGATTCCGGTCACGACCGTGGAATAAAATCTATATGCTAGACGTGTTCCGCTCTGCATTAGATAAATGCGATAAACACAGATTAGTGTGGCTGAACGCGGACATTGTTGGCGCCTTATTTTGACGGTAGTTGGAGAAAATGTTTGGCTTTCATTGGGGCGACCTTATTTTGACGGTAGTTGGAGAAAATATTTGGCTTTTGTTTGGGGTGATAGGGTAGTGTTTGTTGTGAATGTATGGCAGTGATTATTTGTTTTTTTTTATTAGTTTCAGTGGAGAAATAATGTGAAAAGGGGCACTCATTTACATATTAAATTATACTCTATCCAATATCACGAAAGGTTATTGGTCAAGGTTATAAGTAATTTAACAGTCTGACCTACCATCTATAAATCTAAAAAAAGTTAATTGATGTTTTAATCTAATTTTCCTGTTCATAGGGTTCCGTAATCCTAACAAGGTCAAGAAAACCTTATAGTTTCGGTCTGTCCGTCCAAGGCATAGCTCAGAGACTGTAAATACTAGAAAGCTGCAATTTTGCATGAACATATATACTCGTATTAATCACGCCAAGAAAACGAAACAGTTCAATTTTGAAAAAGATTTTTTTATGGTAGTTCCCGTACATGTAAAGAACAGAGGTGGGTTTTAGTCAGTAAAAGTCTGACACGCCCTTCCGCTCCACCCTAGTGCGGGAGATATCATCAACTCACAAAAAAAAAGTTGTGTGTGGGTGTTTTTGGATAGGACTTTCAAAATAATTGCGGAGTTGTGAAGACTATTTTTCTGTTCAGTAATTCGTTTGCGAAATATTAAACTAAAGTGATGATATTATATACAACGAACTTTGAAGGAAAACTATCACGGGAAAGTTAGCTCTGTTAGTCTCCCAACATCAAATGTACCTACTTGGTAAATTTCAAACAAAACACAAAATTCTTAGAAAAACAAAACTTAAAACTCGTTCGAGTTGACTTGACACATTGACTCGATGTGGATCGAAGTAATATTTTGTGGAACAACATTATGTAACATGAATATGACAACTGATTTTCATGTTGCAAAATGTTGCTCCTCAAAAACTATCTTTAGTGTGGATATAACATTATTCTGTGTTTATGTTTCCAAACAAGTATTTAGTGGTTTCTGTAATTTGTTTTGGTTTGCTAAGATCAAAATTTATGTCATTCATCAACATGTAATGTATTGTGTTTTACAAGCCTTTATTTAACTTGCAATGTATATTCGGGTGGTATGTATGTGTGTTCGGGTCAAATCTTGCAAGCTGAATTAAAACCACTTCCAATCTTACGGAGTTGAATTTTTACGTGGTGATTCAGTTCCGATGACAATGTATTTTTATGGTAAGCATGACCAGAATCGACATCCAAGATTAGCTCCAGATAAAGGAATTCTTCAATGCTGAACAGCCCGGACACGAATTTTGTGTACACATCTAATTGTGATAGCATAGTATACAAGCTAGAGGGAACAGGGCCTGCGAGGAATTTGCAAAATAGGTATTTGAAGAAACTATTGCTGTCCTGCTGCCTCAAGCCTGCCCCCGTAGGGTGCGATAGGGACAGAGCGCAGCTTAGACCGAATTTATCATACTCGTAAAATTTTTGACGAGATCGACGTTTCGTATTCCCCTTTTTTCTCCTTGAAAACTGAGCCAATTCAATTATTTTTAGCACAAATAAAAAACTAAAAAAAAAAAAAAATACAACGGACTTCTAAAAATTGCAAAATAACTTTCATTTCGGAAGTCGGTGTATACATTTTTTTGTTTCTTCGTTATTTGACACCGACTACCGAAATTAAAGTTATTTTGCAATTTTTAGAAGTCGGTTGTATTTTTTTTTTTTAAAAGTTTTTTATTTTTCACTATTTAGTTTTTCTTTTTTTTATTATTGTTGTTGTATACCAGAAGTAAAAGTAAATGTTTAAGTTATGTCCGAATAGATACCATGGAATTTGAACATTTGTAGACAACCAAAACGTCATCTGTGTATACATATTTTTTGTTTATGTTAATTTTTTTTAAAAGTGCTGAATCGATTTCGATAAAATTTATATGGGACCACCTCCGAAGTATGACCTACCAAACAAAAAAAGAATCATCAAAATCGATTTACAAATGGCGCAGATATCGCGTAACATACATACAAAATAAAAGAAAAAAAAAAACATACAGACGAATTGAGAACCTCCTCTTTTTAGAAGTCGGTTAAAAATTTAAGAAAGAGTATATCTAGGTTCCTATTAAATGTTCTATGTTAAAAACTTTTCTAATTTCTCTGGTTGTCCTCTAATATCGGCGGTAAATATGGGCCAATTTTTGTCATTTTTGGAGGGTCATATTTTCTTGACTTATTAGTTGCTGAAAAAAAGGAAATGACAGGGACATGTCTACAGCAGACCTTGACTTTATGAAAAAAAAGAAAATGATTGCTCTAGAGGCATTATTTAGGAAGAAAAAAGGGGAATACATTTGTATGGAGAACCGCAGCCCCTGCTCCCTCTTATACGGCCCACACCCTCTCACAGAGAGGAGGCCTGTGCCCCAGCAGTGGGGACATTAAAAAGGCTGATGATGATGAATTTATTTATTTAGCAATATGTTTTCCTTGTTGTGGTTGTCTATTGAAACAAAAATAGATATAATTACTGTCATTAAAATATCTGCATAAACCGCTCATTTCAATTTCATTGACCGGCAAAAAAACGTATCGACTTATCGAATTCAAAATTGTTGTAATTTTTTGATTTGATAATGGTGTTTATTATATTGGTGTGACTATGAATATATATTTTTTGCATATCTTCCCCTTTTTAATCCAATGATGAATGTTTTTTACATTAGACAAAATGTACATCATATCTCTACTATATAACTTAATAGGTATACTTATAAACTGTTTTATTTAACCATAAACAGGGTGTAACGGAAAGGTGTTGTCATATTTTGAGAACCGGTTCTGCCCATTTCACTTGGCCATGGCTTTTTCTCTAAGAAAAACTAGAAAATTCCCAAAAAAAAAATTGGACTTTCCATACAGAGTTATCATCAGCTGATCAATATTTGTATGGGGAGTAAAATATTTTTTTGAGATTTTCCTCAGGTTTTCTTGAATATAGTTGTTCATATCGATAGGCAGATGCAGTTATTAAAATATGACCACACCTTTCCGTTATACCCTGTATATTAGCTTCTGCCAGCGGCTTCACCAAAATCAAAATCAAAGTCAAAAGTCATTTATTCAAACTAGGCTGAGAGCCAGCACTTTTTGAACGTCAAAGCTCTACATGAAGACTTCCTAGTGTGTTGTGTTGTGTGTAATCTATCTCTGAGCCAAAATTCATCCAGATACGTTGAGCCGTTCTGGCGTGATTGAATAAAAAACATCCTATCCATCCATCCACATTTTCGTAATTATAATATTAGTGGTATAACACACGCTAGACCTACCAGAATTCTAGACACATTAAAAAAACCAAAACATTTGAAAATATAGTGACCTATATCGTATCCAGTTAATTTCTTCTATACCATACGACATCTGTGCCCTCATCGAGCGTCATTATTCTGAAGTACACTTCTCACGTCGATCCCCCTTTCTCACAGCAATGCATCATAATTATTTGGAAAGTTTTCACTAATGTTTATATGGCGAGATACTGTAGGGGCGCTATCAAAGAGACCTTTTGTGAATATAACTGTGCCTACTTACTTTCAGACTTTTAATATAGTCTGGTAAATATCTGAGTGGTACGCGCACTGAGGGTGGAGACCGACGTTTATTATATGTTAAGTTTTTTATAGAAAATAAAGATTTATTTTTCTCTTTAATATCTTTTAAGGGTGAAGCAGTAATGCTCGCGAAGGCGGAGGCGGGACGCGTGAGGAAAGCTCAGCGGAGTGGCCCTCACGGCCCCGGCCGCTACCACCGCAGGAGAGGTACTGGGCGTACTGGGCGTAGGACGTCGCGAGACGATCTCAGGCCACCGTAGACCCGGGCCTGTGGACGGCGAGCAGTGGGTAGCTCGCCGTTCGATCAGCACCAGGCCCGTGAGTCGACGGCGCGTAGTGTTCCACGTGGGCCTCAAAGAGATTAGTGTCAGCCACGACTGACGGGGCTCATCGTGGCCGGTGCCTGCATGCCTAGGGGTAGCGGATAAATTCTAAAAATTAGTTACCGCACCCCTGGGCACTCAGGCAGGGAAGGAACAGGGGTGGGTTCTAGTCAGTAAGAGTCTGACACCCCCTCCCGCTTCACCCAGAGCGGGAGAAGTCATTGGCTGGTTTTCCACCCCTCCCAAAAAAAAAAGTGATTAGACAATATTCAATGATTAGTCAAAGCTGAATTTTGATATTAAATTTTGGTATTTAGTCCAAATCTCAACGGAGATTAGTCAAGTACGTTAGAGGTGCTATAGTGCACAAGCGCAAACACAGGTGCACTCTCTGTTCCTTCACTATCATAGTTCGATGGGACGGCAATCTGACACGACCGGGGAGAGATCACGCGCAGGACCAACGACCTTACGTGCGTTCCGAGGCACAGGGTGTCACACCACCAACTTCCAAACTCTTGGCTGCTACTGAGTCATTCCTAATGCCAATAAAAAACCCAATATTATAAATTTTTGCCCGACACCATTACTGTACAAGATTATTAGGGTACATATTTGAATGTCGAATATTAAAATACCTACGGGTAAAATGTCAACGTTCAAAACATCGAAAATTTGAATATCGATTGTATCATTTTATCGAAAATTGTTATACAGGAAGCTTAAAATGTCTAACATTGAAATGCCGAGCGATAAAAATATCTAATAATTAAAAATATCGATAGTCATTAATACCTAAGTTAGAAATGTCAACATTGAATACAGTTCATTGTATTTACGTTAAAAATACCTACTCGTCAAAATATCGAACAAATTTTGGATATGTGGTACCTATTATGAGAGGAAAAAATGTTTTGATTATTCAACAAAGAGAAGTATTACTTTGTTAAATATTTTGTATTGTCCATTGATATTGATTACAAGAAATATATTTTTTGATATGGATACAAATCTGTTATTCTGAGACTCACCGGCCACTGCCGCAGCACCGCTCGTTTCGCTCGCTCGGCTCGCGCCCGTTTGTTTGGTCACAGTTCTAACCTAACCTATTTCACCCAGTTCAAAATGACGAATCATACCTGCAATCTCCCTCAGAAATGTTTTCACCATTGTCTAATTATCTAGTCGCTGGCAGATTCTATGATTCATCATTTTGAACTGAGTGACATAGGTTAGGTTAGGTCAGAACTGTGAACAAACGGGCGCGAGCCGAGTGAGCGCAGCGAGCGGTGCCGCGGCAGCGCAGGCAGTTTATAACAAAGTATTATATGATACAAACCACAGAAGCCTTTGATGGGTTATATATGTTAGTTCGATGTCACTTTTGTAGATAATTAGATTTTAGATATATTGGACGTAGGCTATCTAACCATTCGACAGTATAAACTTACGTTATTTTAATTTTCGGTTATATGGTCATTCGATATTTAAGTTTTCGGTGTTTTGAACATTGACATTTTACCCGTAAGTGTTTTAATTTTTGACGTTCAAATATGTACCCGATTATTATTTAGGTCATGCAGGATAATTAATGATTTTGAAGGTACAGCATATTATGAATCAAATGTAAAAACGTGCGATCGAGCGTGTGTTCTCGTCATCATCATCATCATTTCAGCAGAAAGACGTCCACTACTGGACAGAAAACCCCCCTGGGGGTGTGTCGCTACGACGACCGCTCCTGTGCGTCTCCAACCATCGGATTCCCGCTACCCTTACCAGGTCATCTTGTGAGAGGCCTTCCATGCAATGCTGCGTTTTCCGGTACGCGGGCGCTACTCCCGAACGTTTCGCCCTCATCGACCATCTGTTCTGCAAGCAATGTATCCTGCCCACTGCCTCTTCAGTTTGGCGGTTCTTCAGACGTGTGCTCTCCTTTAAATTTGTTATTTGTATAAATTATCTTCTTATTCAAAGTACACACAACCTTCACATACCTTTGAGTTTGTAATACATGTATGTAGTTAAGTTTTCCTTTCACTCAATGCCTTTGTTTCGTATAAATTGTACTAGCAAAGTCGAAACAACAATAAATTCAAATTAGAGGTTTGTACAGCCTTACCATTCAAAGCTTTATTGCTTTAAAACCTTTCGTAATCAGTCCAAGAGGCTTAGTCGCTTACGTCATTTTGTAGTTCTGTACCAAATAGGTAAACAATTTATGTAATTACATAGTCATTTAATTTATATCCTTGTAACTTTACGTTACGTTCTTCTTGTTGTTGTGGGAAAACTGTGAAATGATAGTTTTCTGCCTATTAACTGCTTAATACGAAAAGCACAAGACACGTCCATATGGTGACGCATGAGGGAGGCCTATACCAAGCGGTGGATATGTTTCGGTTGAATTTTTTTTTTTCCTTTGCCAGTGTCAAGTTTAGAAAGTAATTAGTTTTTTGATACAGAATACAGTGACTTTGTTTTGTTTTCCATTGGAATGTGGCTTTTACACATTCTAATATTTTTTGTAGTATTTGGCAGCAAATTTATCTAGTAAGTATTCTCGGTAAGCTTTGCTGTAGTAGTCAATGCTACAACAAAACTCTGAGCGTTATATTACCGAGATCGCGCCAGTTTCAATGATTCCACATATTGTCCAGTTGCGTAGACTTTTAAGACACAAAACGACACTAATTTTACATCACAATAACGACTAGTTCTCTAGACTAGTCACTGTACTTCCCTCAAAAAAAAATTCACCCAAATACCCTGAAATTATGATGATGATCTATCTCCTCGTTCTTTATCTGTCTTTCATCAACCAATTCTCAAATCAGAATAACGTGAAACGACTTGGCTAGTCTTAACTACTAGTAAATTGCTCGTAAAGCAGTTTGTCGCAATTAAATCATATGTCATCGTATAGTACGTGCCTCGACCGCTGCCGACACCCCTCGCACTTATAAGGATTTTGTCTTTAATTGTGCCATGGCGAGGAGGTTTCTAATCATACTATTTCGTTCGTCCATCAAAATCAATTAGAAGAAATGCTTATTTTTTTATGGTTGAAATACTGTTATTTAATGAGATCCAAGGATCTTTAGAATGATCTGGATCTTGGGCGCTAAACAAAGTGACATTCTTACACCGTACCTACATGAACGAGGTGGCTCTATTTATTAAAAAAGCCTTCAATTGTTTGGAACTCCTAACAGCGCTCGACGTAGAAATAAGATAAGCTGTAGATCACACAAAAAAAATCACATCCCGTTAAAAATCTTAGGAATGGGTTCACACCTATATAACAAACTGCTTAAATCTTTATTAGACTGCGACGATTTTAATGTTTTTAAATAATTTACTTTTATGTAAGACGTACTACACAGTAAGTGAATACCTGTCAGCTTAGACTATAAAATGTTATAGACGGAACATCATTGGACATTAAATAAAGCAGGATCGTTAAAATGTGTGAGTGACCTTGACGAACGTAACGATGACGTATCGGCTTCTCATTTTGTCTATGTGAGCTTATTTCAAGCTCACATAGACAAAATGAGAAGCCGGCTCATATACAAGCCGGCTTCTCATTCTGGTACTTTAGATTGCTGTATTTTGACACTCCGTCTATAACGTCTATTTAGGATGAATACTTTCTAAGTTCAATTTTCTTAATAATTTATTTTCTTTATTACTGTTAACATTATGATTTGACTGACTTTTAATCTATGACATAACTCATTCATTATTTTTAACTTGTAAAACTTTAATTATACTTAAATTCTGCATGTTTTGACCTTGCATTGCACTTGCCTGTACGTATTGGTAGAGCACAATGAACTTCGCATTCAAATAAATTTATTTATTTATTTATATTCCACACAATGTAAACATAGTTACAGATAATGTTAACTTAATGAGTACATAACCCTGTTAGGGCGCAGCAATTAACTTATGACTAAAATAATAGTAATTTTATAATATGTTACTAAATAATCGATTATAATATAATATAAATATTTAACTTAAACTATTTTATTATTTTAATGTCTTGTCATCCATAAATTCTTTATTATACAGGGTGTAACGGAAAGGTGTGGTCATATTTTAAGAGCCGGTTCTGCCCATGGAAATGAACAACTTTTTCGAGGAAAAAATTTAAAATTCCCAAAAAAAAAACAATTGGACTTGCCATACAAAGTTATCATCAGCTGATCAATATTTGTATGGGAGGTACAAAAAAATTTTAGAATTTGCTCGGATTTTCTTGAGGAAAGTTGTTCATATCGATGGGCAGATGCAGTTCTTAAAATATGACCACACCTTTCCGTTACACCCTGTATAACATTTTTCTAAGAGTAATGATTTTAATATGACTTTAAATATACAAGTTTTCGTGGATCTTATGATTGTGTTTCTACTTCTTCAATTTTGATACTGTATGTAATGGTTTTTAAGTTTTTTTTTTTTTTTTTGGTAGGATTTGAACACCCAGCAGTGTATCCATTATTGTGTTCAAGAGTAAAGCTTTGACTTTGACTTCTATCTGCGATAACGACTTTAAAATGTTTAGGATGAGCCATGTGAAATTTCGGTAGCCCGTGCATTTCGGCTTTTTTAACAAATTGTTATTTCACATTTTCTGGGACCTCTTATTTAGTTACTTTATTTATTATTATTTCGTTTATTCATTTGTATACATATCTTTCTTATATTTTTAAATATTTCCATAACAAAATTTAAAAAAAACGTTTAAAAATATAAAAAAAAAACAGTAGCCCATCGGTATCGGGAACAGGGTCCAAGCTACCGGCGGTCAGGGCTCCAGAGAGAGAAACCACCTAACAATGCGAGCCGTGTCCAGAAGTACAGTTTTCTGAATCAAGCCCTTGATCCAGCTGCCTAACGAGAGCCTCCTGAGATGTTAGTCGAGGCTCGTGGCTATTAAGCCATTGACTGACACGACTATCGGTACAATGATCGCTGAGTCCACATCCCAGATATCGAAAACCTCGCGAGCCAAGTCAATATACTTGATTTGTTTATCTTTCTCGGCTTTCACGAGGTTCTCGTCATGTGGGACGATAATGTCTACAATCATTGCACACCTCTCGATTCGGTCCACCACCACTATATCAGGCTTATTAGCTATAATAGTCCTGTCAGTGGTGATGGACCGATCCCAGTACAAAGTGATATGACCATTATCGAGAACTGGGTCGGACACATACCTATAGTACGGGACTTCCGATTCTACAAGAGAGTATTTCAGAGCAAGTTGCTGATGAATAATCCTGGCTATAAGGTTGTGTCTATGCAAGTACTCTCCGTTAGCTAGACGAGAACAACCAGAGACAATGTGGCGAATTGATTCGCCCGAACAGTGACATGCCCGACAGATATCAACCGTGCCGTCCTTCACAATAAATCTCCGGTAGTTTTTCGTCATGATAACTTCGTCCATAATTGCACAGACAAAATCTTCGGTTTCCCCAAAGAGGTCACCGACACGCAGCCAGGCTACGGAGGCTAGTTGGTCAACATCAGGCCTATGTAGGGCCCGGAAAAAGCGTCCGTGAAGTTCTTTACTCTGCCATACTTCTCTGTGATCTCTCGACCTCTAGTGCTTAACACTAAGTCAAGCACTAGAGGTTTGCGCCAGTTCTCGTTAGCCAAGGAGAGTGGAGTAAGGCCCTTGTCCACCGCCACTACATCTCAATGCATACCGTCAGCAGCTAGGAAATATTCCCTCAGACTGCATACCTCGCGGTTGTGGAGGCTCTTAGCATTTTAAAAGCCTCGGGCTCCACACTTCTGCGAGTTATACAGTCTCATCACCGACGAACGTGGGTGATGCATTCGAAATGCAGTAACCAGTGTACGGACACGCCTATCCAGGGCGTCAAGTTCTGTTTAAGTACATTTGAGTACGCCGAAAGAGTACATCAATACCGTCATGACCCAACCGTTGAAGGCGCGCACCTTGTTTCCGCCCGATAGAAGGCTATTAAATACATTCTTCAGGCGGCCAAAGAAACGCTCCTTCGACGATTGCTTCATTTCAGTAACATTGATACCTATCGCTTCCGACATACCCAAATACTTATAGGTTTCGGTTGGAGAGAGGGATCTCAGGTTTATGGAATCCAAGAGTTGGGTTCCCACGGATTCCACAATCTCCCCTCGCTTTACATGCATGACCGCACATTTGTCCATACCAAACTCCATCCTGATAGCACTACTGAAGGTTTCAGTTACCTTCAGTAGCTCCATCAGTTGCAGATTGCTGGGGGCAAAAAGTTTCAAGTCATCCATGTAAAGGAGGTGAGATATAACCTGACCACCTCTCTTCAACCGATAGCCTAGCCCTAATTTTTCAGCAGTGTGCTTAGAGGATTCAAGGCCAGGCAAAACCAAAGCGGACTCAAACTGTCACCCTGGAATATACCCCGCTTAATCCTTATCGGTTCTTCTTATTATTATTAATTTATGTACACACAAAATACTTACAAGAGAAAATAACAAATACAGATAGAAGGGCCCAAAAGGTGCTGCTTATTTCAAAATATTTTTTTCCAATCGACCTGCGACAGGAAAGTTGGATAAGAGACGTAGACACATACACATATTAATCATTAAGTTTTATCAAACTTCAAGTATGCGGGCTTTAAAAATTTTTTACCCATCAATGCATGTGCACATAGCCTTAAACTAATGTTTACTAACTAACCCCCAAGAACACGGACAGCATAACATTTCAGAATCTTAACCCAAGTGAAGTTCGCGACGTGACGGGACCACGCCACTTCCTAACTCCGAACTTGTTAAAATATGAATGACGATAGCAAACACATCTATGAATAGCTACACGACACTGATATCAGCTCAAAGTTACAGTTCCAGTCAGCAATGGAATATTCATGTCGTAGTATCCGACTTCGTTGGAGTTACGTCTCCATTTAATTACATGCTGTTGCCATGAAGTAGGGAAAGAATGGAGTGCATTGCCGATGCATTTCTTAAGGCGGAGATGCCCAAAAATGGTCAAAAAGGTGTTTTCTTTAAAGCAGTGTGTACCTCTTAATTCGTAAATAATTTTGACAAATAAAAACAGACAGAGAACCTTTATTTTATAATATTATGTAGTAATTTACAAAATAAATATCATTTGTAAGCTTAATAAACCTTTATAATGTTCCCACTGCTGGGACACAAGCCTCCTCTCTGTGAGCGTAAGTGGGCCGTAATCCACCACGTGGGCTCATTCGGTTTCAGTCGACCTCCAGGTTTTTCCAGTGACTTTGACGATAAGGCTTAACGTCCCACCGTCCAGATATCACTCCATTTGCTTCTTACTCCACGCAGCTTGCACTAGTCACCCACCAGTCAGAAACTTTTACTTAATCACCACCTGCTCCTTCAGTTTAATTGTACATTTGTGTGAATCACCAAGTTCTGATCCTTGTTTGTAACTAATTAATATTTAAGGCGGTATCTTATTAGTCGATTCTTGTGTCTCGAGAATTTAAACAAAGTTTATGAGGCGCCTTAATGAGACAGTGGGAGTTGCGTAGGAGTCGTCAATGCTCTTAACGAAAGTCTTACGGCACTTTTAAATTGCCTTGAACAATTAAGGCTAATGATTTAGTGGTGTTTATTGAAAATTATTACGAAATGTGTTTTGTTGTTGGCTTCGTGATATTTATCTTTCTGGGAATATTTTGGTATTCTTAGCGATGTGTATTTTTGTAATATTTTGAGTCTGTGATGGCGTTAAAGCCAAGGAACTCTTGCAAAGATTATTCGCTCAACTAAAGAAAACGTATAAAATTCTCTCCGTTTTTCATTTGTCCATTGCGAAGAGACATAAAAACTGTCAGTTCAGTTTTATTTCAAAAAGAGTAACGGATAGTGAAGCGACTCGACTGAAAACGAAATTACATCTGACGTCAGACACAAAGATAAAACAGTTATCCCAGCGAAACGTAGAACATTGCCCATTTGCTAAGCGGAGCTAAAACTGCAAGATTTTCATGTTTTTTCTTATAAATAAATGTAGTGCATTCATAGAGTGGCAAGGAATGGCTCTTTTATGATGTTCCCGCTTTAAGCCGCGTTGGTGTTTGTACAGACGAGCTATTTTCTCACGGAGCGGGAACCGTCTTTGATAGTTGCGCATTCTGGCGATGCGGGTGTAATTGTGTGACTTGCAAGTAGGCGCGCTCGAGTTTAACCATGAGTTCGAATTTCGAACGAGAAAATTAATGAAATGCAGTTTCTTTTGTTTCAGTTGTGTCTTTTTTATTTTTTTTTTATTTAAAGGTTGTTATACATACTATAATAAACAGAAAAGAAGAAGAAAACAGAAAAATAACTACAGAAAAGTAAGGCTTAGTTCTTAAGAAATCTCTTCGGCATACCTGCGAATGGAGAGATGGAAAAAAAATCTTTGATTCCGGAATAAGACTTCAGACCAGAATAGTGGCGTATTGCCATGTTGTTTTTCAGAACATCAAAGCCACGTTCAAGTGGTTCGTACCTTTCTATAATAATTAAATGAAAATCTTTTCTCCAACAAAAATATTCCGGTCTATAGAATAGAAAAAGTAATATTAAACTAATTTATCTAAACAAAAAGCCTTTTTAATGTTGACCTTTTAAAAATCTTTAGAGCTTTAATTAAGATAGTGAAATGGTCTTCGAGTATTTATTGATGCCATTGAAAAGTGGGGATTTATTGGAAAAGTGTAAAACAAAGGGATTTTAAGTTTTGTTCTTTACTTTTATCGAGTTTATTGAAGATCCATCAAGGCTCTTGGAGTATCTTGTTTTATGGTGCGAGAATCAATTCTACGTCGGTATCTACTTTTGATTCTAATTTTGCTCTTGTGATGGAAAAGGTAATGGGATGAATAATGTCTAACTGTACGCGATAAATAGTGATTGACTCCACCATAGAGCATAGTATACGTTTAGATGCCCTCTGTATACTCTGGCACTGTCTGGACAGGTCCACTCAAATCTGCGTGGTGCTTTCCTCAAAAGCTCATGTCAGACATTAACATGCATATGCGGCGGTAGCGGATAAATTCGTAACTGAGTTACCGCTCCCCTTGGCACTCAGACAGGGAAGGAACAGGTTGGGTTTTCGTCAGTTAGAGTCTGATACGCCCTCCTGCTCCATCCAGAGCGGGAGATGTCATTGCATGATTTCCCACCCAAAAAAAAAACAAAAAGACACTAACATGCATGGTTCTATGATTTTATCAGTACATTATGTAATGTATGGACTTTAAAAGAGACTTTGACCTCTGAGTTTGCTTCGGTATTTCTTCTCAGGGTAGTACCTTTGTACTATATTTATAATTATGTTTATTGTTACTGTGTCTCTGTGTGTACATAAATGATTAAATAAATAAATAAATAAAAAAATATTTACGTTTAAAAGTGTTATTTATAACCAATTAACAAAAGCATATATCAGCCTTTATAATGTCCCCACTGCTGGGACATAAACCTACTCTCTGTGTGCGGGTGTGGGCCGTAATCCACCTCGCGGGCTCATTGCAGGATGTCACATGTCTTGGAATTTTTGGTTCTAGGACATGCCGGTATTGAGAGAGAGAAAGCAGAAAGCGACTGCCTGGGTTTGAACCCATGATGTACATTCATAATCCGTTACCACTGTCATACATGGTCCGAATACGTGATGACACATGTTGCGTCAAAGGTAACCTCTCTACTTCTAGCAGCTTCGGTTCAGGGAGTGTCAATTAGTAAACAATGACCCTTTTTTTTTTGTGGTTTGGGATATCGTCCAATGACTTCTCCCGCTCTGGGTGGAGGGGGGGGCGTGTCAGACTGTTACTGACTAAAACCTACCCCTGTTCCTTCCCTGCCTGAGTGCCCAGGGGTGCGCTAACTCAAGTTAAGAATTTATCCGCTACCCCTAGGCATAACGAATGACTCTGGTTATTAATTTTGTCTGGTATCTACCATCTTCTGCGTAATCTGCCATGATGTCTTCTGAATGCGTCTAGGCTGGAATATATGTTTGCTATGTTTTTTGGGATACCTAAATTATAGTACCTACCTTATGTTGTACCATGATGAATATAGGTTTACATAAAAATCTAGACAGAAAAAAAATGTCTAGTGACATAAACAATTTTCATAGTAGGGGTCGTAATACTTCAGACGGAACCAAAAGCAGTCAAAGCAAAACAAGTGAATAACTTCATATTTAAGTGTCAAAAGTTTCTTACACCATGAAACTATTATGAAGATGGAAGCTAACTTGGTGTAAATAAATGGAACTGTTTACAAGAATTTCAAGAAGGATGGAACAGGGATTCAGAGTAGTTGGTGAAAAAATTGTCTCGCATGAACTTCACAAAGCTGAAAAAATAATGAAATGAGGAATCTTGACTTGGAACACGAGGGTGCCAATATTTGGAATGTGAACGGTATACACTACATCGATACTTAAAGATAGTTGTGGTTAATGGTTTGATTGTCAAGAACATATTACTTGAAGAAAAAAGTATTGTCACACATTTTGGTCCAAGCCTCCAGACAAAGATAAATGATAAATGTTAAATGATAAATGTAAAGATAAAATTTTATAGTAAAACAACCAACTTCCAAAAAGAAAATACACTAAAAATTAAAAAAAACTTTAATTTCGGAAGTCGGTGTTTGTATTTTATTTCTTCGTAATTTGACACCAAATTCCGAAAAAGTTTTTTATTTTAAATTTTTAGTTATTATAGATAATCCCAGAACTAAAAACTCCGTGTAATTTAAACATACTCGGTAATTGGAGAAAACAGAAACGTCATCTAGGTATACGTATTTTCGTTTTTGTTCAGTTTCTCAAAAAGCGCTAAAACAATTTCGATAAAATTTATATGGGACCATCTTGGGAGTATATGCTTTCGGATAAAAAAGAACTTTGAAAATCGGTCCACAACTGACGGAGAAATCGGCAGACATAAAAAAAAAACGTACATACATTTTTGAATTTTTTTATTAGTGATCAAAATATGTATAACAAAGTATTACATATGTATGCTACAAACCACAGAAGCCTTTGATGGCTTATATATGGCTAGTGAGTTCGGAATAACTAAATGTAAGATATTAACTAATAATAACAAATGATAAATTTGTGAGTTTTACATTGTAATATTGTTTTCAAGTACTTAATATAGCATAGTCAAAGATGGTAGTAAGTATATCAAACTAAAGTGTATACTCATATGAGTAATTTGCGTAAAATGCTTTTTTAACCGACTTCAAAAAAAGGAGGAAGTTCTCAATTCGACTGTATTTTTTTTTTTTTATGTGTGAACCGATTTTGAAGATTTTTTTTTTATTGGAAAGCTGTTGCTCACATGTGGTCCCATTTTAATTTGGTGAATGTACTTCGGAAGATACACAATGGAACTCATCAATAAATGATAGCAAACCTTCCAGAATTGCTGCAATCGCATGTCTGTATATTGTTTTCACCACTTCACAACATTACATCACGCTGATACGCTCTGAAGGGGTATATAGATTTGTACAGTTCACCCTGATACACCCTAATTTCACCAACTATATTCAAATTCCCTATTTTTGGGGCTATCAATTCGGGCATAACTTTATTATTAATTTAGTTTTAGAATGGGGTACAGCAACTAAAAAGTGAAAAATAAAAAACTTTTTACAAAAAAAAATACAACCGACTTCCATAAATAAAACTAAAAAATGCAAAATAACTTTAATTTCGGAAGTCGGTCTCAAATAACGAAGAAACCAAAGTAGAAACACCGACTTCCGAAATTAAAGTTATTTTGCATTTTTTAGTTTTATTTATGGAAGTCGGTTGTATTTTTTTTGTAAAAAGTTTTTTATTAATTCACTTCTTGCTTTTTTAGGGTTGCAGAGGTATTTATTTTGTATCTCCGCAGGAAGTTCGTCGAACATAGAACCTGCTCCTTTTTCGAAAGTCGGTTAAAAAGTAAAAATAATAGAAAGAAAAACCGGCCAAGTGCGAGCCAGACTCGCGCACCGAGGGTCCCGTACCAACTTGTAGGTTTGTAAATAGTTTGTCCATCACGAGAATCAAATCTCGAACAAACTTATCTTTACCGTTGGAAAACTGATGTCCCCGACCTAAGTTGCGGTCAGTTTACCAACACCAAATAAGTTTTCAATCAGAATATTTTTCTTTATGTGATGTAACTACACGGTTTTCGAATTTTTTGCTTGACTTGTGCTCTGCCAATGCCAATGCTTCTTGCCAAATTTCATGATTCTTGGTCAACAACAAGTATCCTATAGGTTTTGATTTCCTTGAAAGTGTCAAAATATGCGGCATAAAGATACGGCCATCTTTTGATTGCGTTAATTTAGATGTTTAATTTTTCACTGCTCCAAGCAATTGCAGACTTATCTACTCGATATTTTTCTGTTTGATATCTCCACGTATTCCTGAGAAAAAGAGTCTTGACTGACAGACAGTCGGACAACAAAGTGATCCTATAAGGGTTCCTTTTTTCCTTTTGAGGTACGGAACCCTAAAAATAACAAAACTTAAGAGATGGACCACATATTTAACATTTTGACAATCGTCGAGCTTTAGGGCTTCAGGAAAAAAGCGATATACTAGGACATGGCTCGTATAGTTTTAATATCAAAAATTTCAGCTGTTTGGTAAGTTTTACGAAAGCGCGAAGCAATTACTGCACAATACACCTTTTTTTAACTTTGCCACACATTAGTAGTTACTTCTGTATCGCAGGTGCGCTTTACAAACATGTGAACTCACATCTGACACACACACAACGAAAAGCCAACCCATTTCTCGTCAGTCTTAAGCCAACTGCAGAAGCAGTGTAATTTAGCTGTCTATTTTCCGTGAATTATATAATAGAAGTTAATAAAGGTTATGTAGTTGGGTGTTACCATGATTTAGGGCAGGGTACATTTTGTACATCAAATCGTTTTCGGAGTAAAAATAAATCATATAGTACCTACTAGTTTTAGGGTTCCGTACCCAAAGGGTAACCAACGGGGCCCTATTACTAAGACTCCGCTGTCCATCTGTCTGTCAGCGAGCTGTATCTCTTGATCTGTACACAACAACAGTTGAAATTTTTACAGAATATGTATTTCTATTGTCGCTTCATCAACACATAGTAAAATTTGTACGGAACCCTTCGTGTGCGAGTTAAATTCTCACTTAACCGGTTTTTTGATCAAGCGTGCGAAATCAACTTTTGCTCGATTTACTGTATTAGGTATTTAAGTACCATTCCACATACCGTTAGTACGATGTTTAGTTGGACGGTGGACCCACTTAAAAAACATCTGAGAACCATATTTTTCAACCATAATGAGTCCCAAGAGCCGATTACGAATGTGATGTTCAACGTAAACTTCGATTCAGCAGTCGACAGCCGTGTGAACCTACAAATGAAATTGTTCCATTAATTGAAACTTAAGGTAAGGTCAGTTAGGGTCGCTCCACAATGGCTGGTTGCTGACAAATTCCGAGCAACCGACATTCCTTGGATACCCTTGCTTTTAATTGCAAACTTAATCGCTTTAGCGAAAATTGTTCTAGAACAACGTAATTTTAGTACGGATAACATAAAAAGCGTATTTATATTTCCCGTTTACGATGCGTAATTAGACGGAATGTAATGAGTGGGAGTAATTTTAAACAAATTAATGAGGAGATGGTTTAATTATTTGTAGGTAATTGTTTGCACTTGTTTCTGAAGAGATTATAAAGTTAAGGAGCTTGGAAATAATTTCCTGTCGATATTAAATTATTTAAGAACTTGTTGAGTGTTTAAGTCTTTCGTAAAAAGTTATTAAGGGACGACGTTTTAAGAGGATGGACACAAAAAAAAAAAATTACGTTATTAAAATATTTTTATTAGTTCAAATAATTTCATCATTGTTTTTAAATGTGGTGATATATGCAATGATACTTTACGAATTTCCAAAATATGATGTGTGTATTCGGCATTAATAAATTGTTCAAGAATTGTTGCAACATGCAGTGAACATTTTATATCTTTAATTTTCTATTGGATTTGTGAATAACAAATCCACAACAAAGTGTGGCAATCAAGTTTTGAACTATTTTGTGGTAAACTTAATTCAAGTGTTCTAGAACAAATGGTTCTTAGCAAAGTTTGACAGTATAGAAGGAATTTCGATAAAATAGAGATACTTGTAAGTGTGGTAATCGAGTTCAGAACTATGAACGTGCTCATATGTGTTTTGTGGTAAACTAAATTTTAGTGTTCTAGAACAATAATAATTGTATTTCAGAAGATTGTGTTGGTACCTAGACAAGGAATTTCTGTAAAATAGAGCTCCTTTTGTTTAATGCTTTGCTGAATTATTGTTTGTTAGGTAGACATTAGTTCAGGCAAGACTTCTTTACAGTCTTCTTAGGGATGTGCTCCTTTTTTTTATTATTATTTCGTTTATTAATTTCTATCACATATTAAATTACATTTTTAAATATTTCAATAAAATTAAAAATTAAAAAAAAAACATTTAAAAATATAAAAAATAGTAGCCCACCGGTATCGGGATAGGGTCCAAGTTATCGGTGGTCAGGGCTCAGCTTATTATTATTATTTTATTTTTTGGTTCGGAAATTATCCAATGACATCTCCCGCCGATGTCAGACTCTTACTGACTAAAACCCACCCCTGTTCCTTCCTTGCCTGAGTGCCTAGGGGAGCGGTAACTCTGTTACGAATTTATTCGCTACCCCTAGGCATAGGGATGTGTCCCTGAAGGCGTTGTACAGCGGGGGTTCCGGGGTGGTCCTTTAAGAGGTCAAGGGATTCCTTCCACGTGCTTATGGTGATCAACGGTGTGGTTTTAGTGAGGGGAAAATCCCATACTCCCTGGTCTTATGTCCCAAAAGTCCAGTCGCCTTTTGAAGGTTAACACTCGATAAAAAAAGTAGCCACAAAAAGCCTTGTCTGATGTAGATCAAGAATTTTACAGTTTTATGTACCAGCTTGTCTACCAACTTGGAAAATGTTTTCCAATACTTTTTACCTGAAATTGAAAACAGAGTTCACTAAAACTTTTTACTGAAAGATTTTAGAGACTCGAGACTCGTTAAAAATAATTTTCTGTAGTTTAAAAAACTAAAAAAAACACTTTACTTTATATTTTTCGTGTTCTTCTCCATCAGACCTTTTCATTTGATACCCAAATCATGAGAATGCTTACAAAGTATCTAGTCTGCCATCTTTGGCAGTCCGCCATATTAGATTTAGAATGACGTCACTTAGCTAAATATACATTGTCATCCAAACTAAACATGTACGCAAAATTTCAGCTTAATCGGAAACGGAGAAGTGGGTCAAATTTAAATTCTAAGATTTGTTTACATAGTTAATTAGTTACAACTGTTACAAGTGAAGTTATTATAAGTGTGTTAATAAAAAAACTGTTTAATTAGTCTTTTACCACAATTTTTTTTCAACCTTGTATTTTATTATCTTTCTATTTTTTCGTCGGCATTGTGGTCGTAAACACTACTGTTGAGCATGACGACTTAGGTTCAATTCCCGCGTCGTGCAAAATATTATTGGGTTTTGTCTAGAGCCTCTGGCGAATAAAGGCGTGAGCAAACAAGCCTCGAGGTTGGACTGAAAATGAATCGGTCAAAGGCTAAAGTCATGACCGATGCCGCTAAATATAGGGTCCAGGTCGATGGACAGGAAATACACTTTGTCGACGAATACATCTACCTGGGCGAGCTAGTTTCTTTCCACAACAGACGGGACAAAGAGATCGACCGTCGAGTCGAAAATGCCTGGAGGAGCTACTGATCCGTGAAGGCGCTGATGTAGGGCGACCTTCGTATCTCACTAAAGCGTAAGCTAGTCGATATGTGTATCCTGCCTATCCTAACCTATGGTGCTCAGACTTGGTCTTTGACCGAGACTCAGAAGTCCAAACTTAAGGTTTGCCAAAGAGCGACAGAGTGTACCATTTTACAAATAAAACTCACCGAACGAATCTGCAACACACTAATACGTTCCAAGACCACCATCGCGGCTTGTTGAAGAAAAATCTGCGAAGCTGAAGTGGGACTGGGCAGGTCACACATACAGAATGCATGAGAGCAGATGGGCCAGGATCGTCACTCAGTGGGTGCCTGAAGACGGGCGTCGTCTCCGAGGTAGGCCTAAAAAACGCTGGCGTGACGATCTAGACTCGTTCCTAACCAATTGGCTGAAGAGGACAACTCACAAAGAGAACTGGAAAGATATGGAGAAGGCCTTTGCCCAGCAGTGAGACAGAGTCGTCTAATGAAAAAAAAAATATATATCTAACCTGAACTGTCCCACTGCTGGGCAAAGGCCTCCCTCCATGCCTTCCACTGTTCTCTGTTCCACGCCCTATTATTATTCTTTATTACATTCAAACAATGTATAAATACAAAGACAAAGGGTTAGTTAATGATAAGGGCGAGCTTAAATTAATCAAATCTTCTTGCCAATTCTCTCGTCTCGCGATCAGGACACGAATTTGATACTAAAGTACACAATTCAATTCCGTTTACGGGCCTACCGCTCGATCGGCATGCTGCTGACATGTCCAGCCCAGAGCCTTTAGACAAAATACATTTCTGTTAACGTTAACGCTAATGCTTCGTGCAAAATGTATGGCAACGACGTTTTGCACGAAGCATTAGACAGAGAACTGCTCACGCCCAGTAATGTCTTTGTCATACATTTTACGATAACAGAAATGTATTTTGGCTAAGGGGGCTGTTCCACTTAATCTGGGTGTGATGGTCATCATCATTTCAGCCTAAAGACGTCCACTGCTGGACATAGGCTTCTCCCAAGTGCCGCCATAATGACCGGTCCTGTGCGCCGCGACCCTCACCATGTTGGAGGGCTTCCAAAGCTGCAACGATGCGTGATGCGTGATGGCGAGATGTTACATTGTGTTAAACCATAGCCAATGAAAAATTAATCATTTGAAACGAGAACAACAAAGCTATTATTATTTCATCGTTGCTTGCTATTCCTAACAGTATCGATACCCACTCACTATTTCGGGAATACAAATCAAACGAAACAATAACCGAACACCTACGCAAAACACGAGAAAATAACTTCATTACACAGCAATATTTAAAATACAGATTAAGTAGGGAATGGAGGTCGGAGTCGAGCGCTGTTTTCACGACACGCGACTCAAGCGTCTTCTCGCAAAAAAATGAAAATGTCAGTGTTGGTTTTGGGCATGCAAATAATCTGCTTCGGAATTTTGCCTATGTATATACATATAAAGCCTTACTTTTACAGCATCATTAAATCGAATAAAAAAATTTAATGTACTCACTGATTGATTTGGTGACTGACAATTTTTAATCAGTGCTGTCATAAATATCTCTCTTTGAATAAACTAATATAATCGTCTCAAAACTTGATTAACAGTTTCGACATTTTCGACGTTATCGATCTACCCAAACAGCATCATAACAAAGAAATACACTAAATAATAATACCTAGTTATTTTCGAGGTTTAATTCCGTCGATCGGGACGTAGTAAGCTCTCTGTTACACTCTTCATCCGTGGTTCTGATTGACGCCGGGCGGGGCGTCAGTAGCGCGATGCATATCAGACTTACATCGTGTAATCAACGCGGAGCTTTGCAACTGGCTGATGTATCGTTGTCTTAACTGATCTTGAGTGTCCGAATAAAATTAAAGGTTTGTTGTCAGGTGTGGGATAGGTTTACACGTTGTTTTTAAACTTTAATTGTACCTATTGCGTCACGTATTTCTTGTTGTGATCTCTTGGGCCTCTCTTTGTAACTTTTCTCTGATTATTACGTCTTTAAATATAATTAAAGAACTATTCATGTGAATGTAACACACTACATATGTTGAAAACAAAGGAATGTAATAAAATTACAGAAGAGACAAATCGTAGCATTTTGCCTCTTGATCGATTCTTACACTGAATGAAAATATAAAACCTTTCTCTTAAATATTAGGTACTGTGTTAAGACACAATAACAACAACAACCACCCAAGAACAATAACAATAAGATATCATACTTGCTCAGATTTGCCTGTTTGACTAAATGCGCTGCACCCAAGTCTTTCTCTGCGAAAATCTAAAAAGATGTAGGTGTATCGTAAATGCAAATAGGTACGTCAAAGAAAACTTTATTCGCTTGCTTCCACGAGTAGTAACGAGGCAACAAGGCTGTAACCAGAGGCGTCTGGCGCTTGCCGTAAATTGAGAACTATCGCGATTTATCTAGATTGGAATCTTTCGTACCAAGTACGTACTTGAATTTTTTTTTTGGCTTCTTTAACTGGTACGTGGTGTCAATGTTCGGATAATGGCTAAATGTAGCGTGTTTAGCCTTAGATTTGGGAGCAGATCTTGTGATTTAATGTATCATAAACGTGGGACTTAATTTTTCAGATATATTTGCCTCTTATACAATAGACTTGTCGCAAGCTTGTTATTCATATACATATAAGTATATGTATTTGTGAAATGATGGTAATGTTGAGAAGAAAGTGAAAGTGCCTGATCGCAGCAGAGGTTGATACCGGGCAGAAATGATAACGTATCAAGCTTTTACTATAACCCATCATCATCATCTATTAGCAACGAGCTTGCAGCAAATATCTCTCCAAGACCTCTTCAATCGTATGCTACATTCTTGGTTATTTTTTTGATGTTGGTTAGTCTGATCATGAAATTCGACCCTAATGATTTCATAATTCTATATCCAGGTCCAGATTCTGCTGATCGTTATAGCGAGCAGGTTAGACAGTGCTTTTGTGAACCACTATTGCAGGGTTTCGGCTGGGACCTTGTTGTAGTGTTTTTCTATTATTTTGTAATGTTCAGTATTGTCCTGTATTGTACTGTACTCTACTGTACTGTTCTGTATTTTTATGTTTTGTTTTATTTTGTATAATTTTTTATCGTGTAGTTTTTGTATTGTTTTTTCTAACGTTGTAAGTAAATTGTTGGTAATATTATGGGTCTTGGTCCCTACTTGAGAATTAAATTATTATTATTCAAACAAAAGTCAGTCTAGGAACAAGGAAACAGTACCGCTTTCATCTTCATCTTTATCTCTTGATATAAGTCGAGCTGCTGAGCCATCCACCACAAGCCTAAACTCCTCCGACACAGTTCAGACGTACCCCACCGACTAAGCGTTTTATCGTTACGTCGCAGTGCTCAGCTTTTCGCGTTTATTGTACATCATTATACAGAGAACAACATACCTATTTATGGATGTAGAGCCTGAAATGTACCCTTCATTTATCGTGATTTTTTTAAAGAAAAACAGGTAAACAGATGGTTACGGGAATCCAGCGGATGCGAGAAGTATAAGACCGGTCGATGTAGCGATGCTTGGTAAGGCTTATGTCCAGCAGTAAATGTCTTTAGAAATGATGATGGAACATCAGGTTATCTTATACCAATATGGTATGACTCACTTGTTTTTGTTTGAAACCAAAGCCATGAGGTTTGTAAAACTGCTGACGACCGTAAAAAAAATACTGGACGGAATGCGGAACGGAGATAGCTGGGTAATAATTGTGGCGTTACTTGGGAGTTTGATATCTAGCTCTATGCCGTAGTCTATGTTTTCTGATAGCTAAAACTTGGGATATAAGAGTGAATAGGTTACTTCTAGGCATGCGTCAAACGCGAGCCTACGCAAATACGTTCACTGCTTGGATGTCATGCAGTAGACTGCTAAAGGCTGAGTTGATTAAATGCCTCCAAGCATGGAGGTAAACATAAGAGTGTTGTTAATACGGAATACCTCGCTTAAACGAGCCCTTTCACTGCTATCTCTACTTCGACCTACGAGTACTACTCTTTTGTTTGTTTGAAAACCATTCATTGAATAACATAGCGGTTGAGGAGCGACAGGTTTCACAGAACATAACAATGCCATTTGATGGGTGATTCCTATAGCCTTTGCACGCAGTGTTCTGTCAAATGTCGTTCAAATGTGAAGGTCCATGAATGGTCTTTAATAAATTGATGAAATAAATAGAGGTACCGCAGAGGTGTGCATGGATAAAAGCCATCCTACTAATCGATCTAAACAAATAAAAACCAATTGCCGAATGTATAAGAGCATCACTTCAGAATGGCTGTATCTTCTGGTTCTTTTTATGTTGTGTTCTTAATTTTTTGGACAAGGTTAGTATGTAAAATGTATGTATGTATGTAAAATTTTGGGAAATCGAAAAAAAAAATTGCAACCGTTCGAAGCCAGGGTTTTTTTTTGTGGGGTGAGAAATCATCCAATGACTTCTCCCGCTCTGGGTGGAGCAGGTGGGCGTGTCAGACTCTTACTGACTAAAACCCACCCCTGTTCCTTCCCTGCCTGAGTGCCCAGGGGTGCGGTAACTCATTTTCAGATTTTATCCGCTACCCCTAGGCATGCAGGCACCTGCATGCCTAGGGGTAGCTAGGGGCTACGATGGGTCCTGTCAGTGCCACCACTGACAGGACCCAGGCTGACACTCATCTCTTTGAGGCGCGCGTGGAACACTACGCGCCGTCGACTCACGGGCCTGGTGCTGATCGGACGGCGAGCTACCCACTGCTCGCCGTCCGCAGGCCCGGGTTGGGTTGCTAGTTGTAAATATAATAATGGAAATCAGTATGTTTGGATAATACATCAATCACACCTTTTAACGGCTGAACGGATTTTGATAAAACTTGGTGCGTTTTAGTCGACCTGGATTTGGACAGAGAACAGTTTTTGCGGGCGAGCGAAGATGTTGGAAAAACTAATACAAAACAAAAAAATAAAGAATTATATATTCTAAATAGAATTTAACTTTTAATGTATTAATGTATTTTATTTTCGGCATCAAATTCAACGATTCCAGTATTCCTTTCCATCATGAAATTACAATCCAAATTAATAATTCACAGTCAATTTTATTGAAAATATTGCCGAGGGGTCATTGGAATTAAAAAGACAAGGCTCAGTTTACACTAGTTTTGATTTCGATGAACGAGTGCTCTCGATAACAATCGATGTTCTGTATTATATTGTTGAATAAAGAATGATCGGAAAATTTCACATTTAAACCTCTCTGATTTTATTTTTGTAGGTGATTTTATTTATTTACACCGTGTGTGGTTTTTGAGTATAAATAAAATACATACACGGTTTATTTATACGGAGAATAAAAACTGAAATACTGAAGTAAACCAAAAAGGGAAATTTAATATAGGCAGTGTAACACCCAAGGCGATTTAAATGTTGTATTGATTTCATGATCTGTTTCAGTACGATATGCCCCAGTAGGAATGATAGAACTAGGTATGGTGAGAACTGAGAAAGAAGGAAGAAAGAGTTTCAACAAGGAGGAAGTAATTATTAGTAGTATTTATTCATGGCATTTAATTTTCTATATTGCATCTACCACTATTTGTCTCATCACCCAAAGGTTGACTGGTAGAAAATGCCTGAGGCTTTCAGCTCACCTCAGTATTAGTGTACAAAAATAAATAAATGCTTACCTTTATATTGAGGATAACACTTACAAACTACCAGCTGTGTTATTAACCGCAAGCCCCTTATATCTCCTTAATAACTCCCAACTACAAACGAGAGCAAATTATTATTTTGCATTCCGCTTTTCACAAATCCTATCCCACGGAATTAGGTACACCAAAAATTCACGGCAAAGTTTTCGGACGTTCCGAAGCACTTTTGACCCGGTTCCCCTAATCCGTACCGCGGGGTCGGTCTAATATTTTGTGTGGTACCACAGGATCTTGGCACTTTGTACCGACCACGTTATTGTGGTCGCCATATTGTTTGTGGTTGACAATTGTCTGGGTTATGAGATGTGTGTCATGTTTTGTTTTAAGTTAGGGAAGTTTGTTTGATGTAATTCTATTTGTGGCGGTTTTTGCTGTGGTAACTTACTCGTATTTTAAGTTATTTTTGTTTCAGATTTTTGCAACAGTTAGTCATCTGAAGGGCAATAGAGAGGGCTATGCTCGAAATTTCCTTGCGTGATCGAATCAGAAATGATTAGCCCGAAAAATCGTCAAATTGAGTTTGACGATTCTTCGGGCTTATCAGGCAGCACTTTGCTCGCAGAACAGATGGTCTATGGAGCCGAAAAGTTCTGGAGTGGCGACCGCGTACCGGACGACGCAGCGTTCGAAGGCTTCCCACAAGGTGGATCGATGACCTAGTGAGGGTCGTGGGTAGCTGATGGATGCGAGACGCTCAGGACTGATCATTGTGGTGATACTTGGGGAAGGCCTATGTCCAGCAGTGGACGTAAAGACGTCGAATAGCGACTGAAATGATGATGAGGATAGTGATGAGTGACCAAAGAAACGATGGTGAAAGACGTGTGAAAGGTAGCTAGAAAGGAGTGACTAAAAAGATGACGCCAAATAGATTAGAATGGAAAAATAATTCATATTGCGCCAACTCCAAATAGTTGGCGTTGTTGGCGTTGGCTTGGTTGGTTGGTTGGTAGTTTGGTGTTTTTGGATTGTTTAGATATTGATGTAAAAGTTAACCTTTCAGAAGCCGATTGTGAAGTCAATTGTGCCAATATGCTGCCGATTGTTTCAAGTCAAAGTCATGCTCAACGAAGAAAAAACGTCTGCAAGTGTGAGTTTTAAAAGGAAACAAATAAAATATGGCTGTAGAAAAAAAGCACCTTCGTTATCATCATTAACATAACATAAAACATTAATTTTCTCTTCCACAAAGGTGCTTTACAAACTTACGTTATATAATAGATACAATTGTTAGGTATTTTTTGGGAGACCTGCACTAGGAAACCCTGTCACACATATTACCAGGCCCTCTCACAAACAGAGTATTTTTATTTTAAAATATTTATGTAAATGAGACCTTTAGAAAAAGTACAAAAAAAGAAACGAAATGTCTTAAAAATTAAGTTGTTATGTTGTGCGGAGGTCGTTATGGTGTGGTGTGGAGGTCGTTACTTCAATAGTATGAATGAATAACAATGCAATCTACTACTACTGTTAATTCAAATATCAGGTACCTCTTTTACTACTTACTGTGTATTCCAAACGTCAAACTGAAAATTCGTATCTATATCCACATACCCATACAGCCCGACTATCAAAACTCATATCATATTCACGCTATACTAGAAATATACAATACGAACCCTTTGACCATCAGTTCGATGCGGCCTAGTTCCCATCTTCAGGTCAGCAGCTACTTATAATGCATGACCGTAGTGCTAGCGGAATACATATCGCCGAAAACCAATTTGTTTGACGATCTCTGTATCGAGTAATGCAGCTTCCACAATCTAATTTGGAAGATGTTGGTACATTGTAAGATATTATTTGATTTGGCTGTTTTAGGTGTTTTCGTTTTCTATTTGATAATAACCGAATCTTATGCTATTTTTAACAGACTTCAAATAACGGAGGAGGTTCTATGTTAGACTATATGTATGTTTTTTTTATGTATGGCCACCGATTTCTCTGTCAGTTATGGACCGATTTCCAAAATTATTATTTTATCCGAAAGAATATAATTCCGAAGTGGTCTCATATAAATTTTATCGGAATTGCTTTAGCGGTTTTTGAAAAACTAAGCAAAAACGAAAAATACGTTTACATAGATGACGTTTTGGTTTACTCCAATTATGAGTGTTTAAATTCCACGTTCCATTTTATTGGGGATTTTAGCTCTGGGGTATAACAACTAATAAACAAAAATACAAGCACCGACTTCCGAAATTAAAGTTATTTTTTGTCTATTTACGTTTTTGGAAGTCGGTTGTTTTTTTTTGCAGTAGAACTATTGACGGTTGGGAAATCACAAATAACTTGTCCCGTCGGAGCGGGAGGGCGTATCAGACACTTACTGACTAAACACCACCCTTGTTCCTTCAGTTGCCTGTGCCACGGACACAGTGACTCATTTAAATTTATCTGCGACCCAGGCAGACATCGGCCCTAGCAAACCCCGTAAGTCACTGTTGACTTCTCTTTGAGGCGAGCGTGGAACACTACGCACCGTCGAATCGGGCCTGGTCCTTATCGGACGGCGAGCTACCCATTACTCGCCATCCGCAAGCCCGCTCCTTCGGTGGCTGGGAATCGGCTAGCGACTCCCGATGCCCAGGGCGTTTCGATTAGACGAGGGCTCGAGGATTACCTCTCCCTTTCGTGTCCCACCTCCTCCTTCGAGAGCATTACTTCTTCGCAGAAGGAGGTGACAGGTTCCCATGTCCTCTCGCTCCGTATCATGGCCTAGTTCGGGGCTGGGTGGCTGAATGAGAATGGAGATGCATACCATGCGATTGGTGAGGCTTTTGTGCAGCAGTGGGTTGCTGGAGTCTGATTATGATGTTTTTCTAATGTTTAACTTTTTTTTAACTTTTTTGATGCAGCTCTGGTAGGGCTAATGCTTAAGGCTCCCAATTAAAGTCAGGTCTGAAACTGGTATGATAAAAGAATAAGGAAAATATGACTGTTTAAGCTGTTATTGCATTTTTCTTATCAAAGATATTTGTAATATCTATACTAATATTATGTCTGTTTGTTACCTCTTTACGTATTGACGGCTAAACGGTTTTAGTTGGTATTTGGCACACGGGTAGACATAAGCTGTCCTATTCCAGGACAAAAAATACTTTTTATCTCGGGTGTATGTTCCTTTAGGATAATTTTGGAGTTTCACGTGGGCGAAGCCGGTGGGAAAAGTTTGTAAGTTACATTATAGCATCGAATTTTTATTGAGTTGACTGACAGCTAAAATTAGTACTACATATCATAATAAGATTAATCCTGTCGGCAATTTATATTACTTTATACTTAATCTGACTTAGTGAGTGACTTATTCGAGACAGAGACCACCCGAAATAATTTCGACACCAACAAAAGAATTCATAATATCATGTTATTATGTTAAGAATTCAAAAAAAGCGGATTAAAGACTGCACAACGCATAAGTATCAGAATGCAAGCTCAACGCTGCGCAACGGAATAACCCGTTTCGTTTTGATAATTATATTAATTTATGTATTGTCACGTCCTTGCCTCCTATGGGACAGCAAAACTTTAACTGCCCCATACAGTAAATGTATACGTAAGCCGTTATGGGGATATATAATAGGGTCAGTGCTTGCAGAATAAGTGTCATATAGCAGGAATATTCTGGTTGTAGAGTAAGCTTTAAAATGCAACCGCTTTCATGGTCTTCTTGTAATTGTTACGTATTTGCTGTAAATAAAATTCGTCTAAGTGATAATTTTCACCAGGCCCTTCAAATATTGCAGCTTTCAGAAATTACAGACCCTTAAAGACTTCACTTCTTATGAGCAATTAGCTATTAGAAGTGATTGAGCTTACAATGAAATGATTTTGGCCTCAAATCATCGATTTACTCTTTACTCTATAATTTTATCAAAATTTTAACTACTTAATTTATTTATTTATTTATTAAAACTTCATGCACGAGTAAAACGCACTATACAAAGGCGGAGTTAATGCTTTAGGAATTTTCTACCACTCGACATTAGGGTGGTGCTGAGACGAATGTGGGTGCAACTTAGGGAATGAATAAACGGAAAAAATACAATAATTGAATACATTGACCGATATATACATCAAAATTAACAATGTTATTGAGAATATCGAATCCAACGAATCAACGCTGTGATGAGTCTTCCAACATTTTATTTATCGGTAAATTCTGTATATTCGAGTTGGTTGTCATTACAATTATGGGTAGTCGACAGAATTTGTTATGGGAGTTGGTTGTCATTACAATTGTGGGTATTTAACAGAACCTGTTATGATTTGTTTTTCTTATTATTAATGTATGTGATTTTACTATCGATTCATCATCATCATCAGCCTTTTAATGTCCCCACTGCTGGGGCACAGCCTTCCTCTCTGTGAGAGGGTGTGGGCCGTAATCCACCACGCGAGCCCAATGCGGGTTGGTGGATGTCACAAGTCTTCAAATTTTTGGTTCTAGGACATGCCGGTTTCCTCACGATGTTTTCCTTCACCGTTTTGAGAGCAGTGGTGATGAAATAATTTACACAAAGTAAAGCGCCTGCCTGGGTTTGAACTCACGACCTACAACTTGTAAGTCGCGGCCAATACCGATTACTATCGATTAATGTCTGATAAATCGGAACATAATTTATGGAGTACTCGGTTTGCACTAATTGATTTTTGCAACTTATTACGATAATTGTAACCGATGGTTTTGTTTAATACAATAGATGACATGTTACTTTGATTCTTTATTTGATTTACTTTATGTTTAATTATGAAAATTTAATCTTGTATTATTACTTTGTAATACTTTGTCTTATTAGATTTAGCACATTTTTGTGAATTGTATCTTGTAAACACGTGACGTACGACTGTGCGCTATCGGACAGAGTTGTTGGGGAGGAATTGCAAGGTGGGAGCATAGTTCTATAAAAGCCACCAGCCAGTGGGTTTACCTGGTACAGCGCTGCTTTATATTCACAAAGCTGTATAGGCTTACTGATAGCGAGCGATACACTTTGTATTTTCCTAAATACAAAGTCGCAGCCTAAGCCACCTGGCTTAGGCTGCTATACGAACTGTAAATCTTAAAGGTTTGTTCGTACCTGGTACAGCGCTGCTGTATATTCACATAGCTGTATAGGCTTTCTGATAGCGTGCGATACACTCTGTATTTGGGTGGCTTACGCCGCAATACGAACTGTAACCTTCAGGGTTTGTCCGATTAAATGTATTGTTACTACGGTTCAAATACTACTATACCTTTACACCTACTTTATCTTGTTTCTAATAACCATTTGTATTATGTGTCTTTTTTTATATATATAGTGTAACTAGTGCTGTAATAAAAACCCTGTAATTGTACTCTCCTGATCCTACATGTATAAATATTTAATTTTGTACTAACCAAGTGCAATCTGCGTCGTGTATCAAGTAATATGGCTAGGGGGGCTCTAGCCATATTACTATTCTGCAATGATATTACCTGCGATAATATACGTGACACTTATCTATGCAGGTAATGTCATTGCCATACATTTAGAAGCGTTAGCGTAAACGCTAATAGAAAAGTAATAAGGCTAGGGCTGGTTGGTGATATTATATTGGATTTTTTTTTTAATATGCTCACGTTTGACCACTTTTTTATTTTTTTATTTGGGACAAGCCCGCCACACTATTTCCAAACCACTGTAACTTCTGTAAGCCAGAATCAACAGTGGCGACCACCAGAAAAAACGCCGAGGCAATGAAGCTCGACGAGTCCCAGAGAAACAATTAAACTGTCTTGGGTCCCGCAACGAAATTAATCAGAAAAAAACAGCGGAGGAGTAAGAAAAACATAATTTCCACTTCCCTCCTAATCATGCGGGAGACAGAACAAAACTAGGCCATTAGGCGCAAAGGGGGTTTTTACAAGTGGGGTAAGCCCAGTTGCCAAGCACCACTGGTTATTATTATTATTAAAAACACTAATATTAATGGGTCCTAAAATTGCAATAATAGGTATGGCAAAAACGCTTGAACGCACGGAAATTCATTCTATTTTCCACAAGGTCCGTGTAATAGACAACTCCAGACGTAGGCTGAATACTATCCAACCGCGTTTGACCACTGTCTCACCTGATGGTAAGCGATGATGTGGTCGAAGATGGAGCACGCTTGCCTAGAAGTAACCTATTCACTCTTGACTTAAAGACTCCCAGGTTGTAGCTATCAGGAAACACACATAATTTCAACGAAAACTCTACCGCGAACACAAACACCGAACCATTGACACTGTAAACAAAAAGATTTACTGAGAAACAATCAAATTACCGTACACTACAAAGAGTGAAGGATAAGCAACAAGTATTGGAACAAATAAATTTCCTTAGCGCACCACCACCATCAGATTTTCATTACAACTGAAGTCACTTGACCGAGTTCCTTCACAAAGGAAGCTAACTTTTATCTCTTTAAGCGAGGCATTTATTGCGGTCAGCGAAAAGGTCTACAGATCAAAGGAGTATACTATAAAATATCTTGTTGAAACTAGAAGCTTTTAAAGGTTTCCCCACTTTTATTTCTTCGAGATGAACGAGACAGATAATGCTCTTGTATCTGGCAAAGATCTCGGTGCAGTAAAACAGTTAATTGTTGAGTTGTTTTGATTATGGTATTTCGGTACGATGTTTTGTAAGTTTGATTGATGATTTTGATTAGTATTGTACTACTGGCCGTAACAGACCACGATGTAGATGACGGGATAAATTAGATGTTTTCCTTGAGAAATCGAAAGAGGTAACACAGAACCGAGAAAAGTGGAAGGAACGGAGGGAGGCTTTTGCCCATCATTGGGACAGTAGCTAGATGTAATCCACTAATATTTGTTCTAGCTGATATTTCGGTCAGATGGGTAAAAAGGGGGTGACTACAGAGATGACGGCTAACAGAGAAGTATGGAAGAAAAAGACATGTTACGCCGACCCCAAATAAATTGGGAGCAGGGCATGAGAATGATGATGATGAGATATTTCGGTCAGACTATGGTCTTTTATTTCCACTGTGCCTTTTTTATGTGCATGCTGTTTTGGTGGATTGAATAAGAACTGGGTTGTCAAGAATTCTCTGTTTTAGCGCTAGTTATGATTTTAATCTATTTTAAAGTGCTGGTTAGTCTAGAATGACTATCACCTTGTCGCAAGGAAACTCAAATAAGCAATGTATGAATAATGCTTCCTATTTATGGCTACTTGGATTATCTTAAATTAGACACTAGTCGGCATTTATCATTCACAAACGGCTAAACGATCCATTTCCTTGCACGATGACTCTTTCAAGTCTTTGTTACTTGACTGTTGAGGAAATTACAATTTAGAGCGTTGTTTAACTGGTGCGTAAGTCACTAACACATTCTGTCTTCGTTTCAGCCCCCGCTCTTGAAATTTGTTGCGTTTTATCTTTGTCAGTTTTTATTTGTTTGGGAAAGCAAAACCATGTCCAATATGTTTTGATATTCTAACTTACGGACTAAATAGAATTATTATTTTTATACCTAGGAAACATTCCTATTAAGGCGATGAGTTTGGAAGGAACTCATAATCGTAAAAAAAAATGCTAGCTTTTGTGACAATTTAACTTACAATGCTACTTCTAAATATTCATAGGCCACTGATTGGTGACCATTCACTAAAATTTTGCATGAATGTTGGATGGCTTTTGGCTTCTATAGTTCATAAGTAAGATACTTGTTGGTTACTGTAATGTAACCTAATTAATTTATAAACTGCAACATTTGCGTTGTGTCAACACTTGTTTTACTCTCCTATGTTGTCTTTGTTTGTTCAGCAATAAATGGACCTAGTCACTCACGCTTTTTTATAAAGAAAACCCAGCCAAGCATCTACTCTCAGCGGATATCATTCCGGTGCTGGGTAAGATGGGTGGCGTTCAACTTAAATAATATACCTAATATTGTATTTATAAACGGCAACATTTGCGTTGTGTCAACACGTGTTTTACTCTCCTATATTGTCTTTGTTGGTTCAGCAATAAATGGACCTAGTCACTCACGCTTTTTTATAAAGAAAACCCAGCCGAGCATCTACTCTCAGCGCATATCATTCCGCTCCTGGGTAAGATGCTTCCAGCTATTTCTGTCCACGGAAAGTGTAGAACCACTAATTGATCCATCAATCTCTCTCCTAGCGAGGAGGCCTTTTTTTTGTAGGGTGGAAAATCATCAAATGACTTCTCCCGCTCTGGGTGGAGCGGGAGGGCGTGTCGGTCTCTTACTGACTAAAACCCACCCTTGTTCCTTTAGTTGCCTGTGCCAAGGGCCGCGGTAACTCTCTTTCGAATTTATCCGCGACTCCAGGCGTAAAGAGTAGGACTGAGTCCCAGCAGTGGGAAAATTATAAAGACGTTCATTTGCCAAATCAAATTGTAACAAGTTTTTCAATAACATACAATTTCAATACGTGTCAATAATTATTATTTAAACAAATATTACCTACAGTGCACACGCATTACCAAGCGATTAATTACCGTAACGAAATACCAAACATTACGGCTTACCACTTATATGAACAAATAAATAAAGTAGTACCAAATTGAAATATCATTGTTTTTCACGCTTACTTAGCGCCGCACCAATCAAATGACCCACTGATCCGGGTTATTATAAATCGGACATAAATAACTTTATTTATGTACTAAGAGAATTTATTTCGTAGCTAACGTAATTGGAACTGAATTGTGAGGAGATTGATCGAGCCTACGACGCCAAAGCCGTTGCTATGTATGATTAAAGCTTGGATGAGTGGATTACAAGAACCTAAACTGTTATAAGTTTTTATGTATTTTTAATAGCCTAAGCCTCTTTATCGTGTGGGAATCCTCATGTACTCGTATGTCGTCCTCCCAAGACGGGCGCAGCGGTCTGTTAGACTCTTACTGACTAAACCACAAGGTGTTGTGCAACTACCTTTGGCTGGGGTGCTGAAGTACCAGCACTTCATCACGCTCGACCAGCTACAGGTCCGCATGAATTCATGTGAACTCCGCATCGGTGCTACTGCGGATAGGAAGGGAGGTGGTTTTCTTCCTCTCGCTTTCCGCCGCCTCCTTCGCGACCGTCACTTCCTTGCAAAAGGAGATTTATAGCTTAGGCCTAGTCATTGGATGATTGCCCACCCCTATAAAAAAGACCTAGTCTATTAACCTGACCATCTATTAAATATTGTTAACAACCTTTATGTATGTTCCACCAGCTAGGACACTGGCCTCCTCTGTGTGAGTGCGATAATCCACCAGGGCCACAGTGAGATTGGTAGAGGTATCATGGCTTCGAACTTTTGGTCTACGGACGCTTTTTTGTGAAGCGTTGCTTCACCGAGAGAAAAAAACAGTGGTAAACTAGTGGGGTCTAATAAGCCCGCTTTATATAAATCATAATATTTCTTATTCATAATTATGGTCCAATTCATCATCCGTGAGATAGTTTGTATGCAGATTCTTAAAATGGTTAAACACTTCATAATCTTCCTGATCTTATCCTATGTTACTTGGGGTCGGCGCAACACGTTTTTTTCTTCCATTCAGTCCTGTCAGCCGTCACGCTATCACTAACTCCCTTACTTTTATATCACTCCTCACACAATCCATCCATCTTTTCTTTGGCCTCCTTCTCCCTCTCCATCCATCCACTTTTATATTCATAACTCTTTAAACTACCTCTAAAGTACTGGTTAAAATGGATAAACACTTCAGCTTAACAATAATCAATTAAATTCAAGTAAGTTAGTTAAGTTTTTATATTGCCGCTGTATGAATTGTGCGCAAGAAGTATAATAATTAATCTAAAGCGGCCTTTTTAGACCCCCTGGGTTAAGAACGGTTATTTAGGCTGTAAGCCAACTCCAAAATATTCCGAATTATCTTAGGTAGATAAGGTGGGTTGTGTTGCTAAACTTCTACAATTTTATGTACACCTGCTACAAACTACGAAATATTTGCTCACAACAATAATTTATTGTGATTTAATGTAGTTTAAGTCTACTCATTTAAAGGCTCAATTAATCAAAATGTTAGTACTTTTCCTTTTATTAAGACTCAATGTTGTCAACTTAAGTGAGATTTATAACTAACTTAGTCTACGCTGAAAGTCAGTTGGGTCAAACAAGTTAAATCTAAATAAAAACAGATATATTGCCCTAAATAAATTACTTTTAAAACTTTTAGAATTAATTTATTCTGCGACCAATGTCATTTATTATTTAATTTATTTTGATTTGTTTTAGTGCCTAAATATTTTTGTTTGTGCTATTAATATCTATAATAAGTAAATATATATGTAAGAATAATAAGTAAAATAAATGAAATATGAACTACTCATAAGATTTTAAATAACTAGGTATACCTTATTCATCTTCATCATCAGCCTTTTAATGTCCCCACTGCTGGGGCACAGGCCTCTTCTCTATGAGAGATTGTGGGCCGTAATCCACCACGCGGGCCAAATACGGATTGGTGGGTGTCACATGACTTCGAATTTTTGGTTCTAAGACATGCCGGTTTCCTCATGATGTTTTCCTTTACCGTTTTTGAGAGCAGTAGTGAAGAAATAATTTACACAAAGTAAAGCGCCTACCTAGGTTTGAACTCACGACCTACAACTTGTAAGTCGCGGCCATTACTACTGGGCCACCTGCTTTACCTAATTATGACAGGATATTTAAGTGGATGATGAACCTAAGCAAAGGTGATATCTACGTCCAGTTAAGGACATAAACAAAAAAATACTTAACAATAACTATATGTTTAGACACTTAAATAAAAAATAAAAACTTTTAACTAACTAAAACTAAAAATAATCTAAAATATGACGTCAATAAATTCCTCCGCCTCGCTATGGACTGCTAGTGTACTCAGTTCATGAGATTGGCGGCATTGCCACGTTGTATGGCAATATTTAAATCCTTTGTCCAAAGTAAAAGCCAGCCCTTGGGTCACGAAAAGGACTTGGATAGGATTGATCTATATTAATATTATTAAGAGGTAAAGTTTGAGAGGTTGTAAGGGGTAATCTCTGGATCTACTGAACCGATTTTGAAAATTCTTTTACCAATACAAAGCAACGTTATTTGTGAGTGTCGTAGGCAGGTATAAATTTTTATAATACACGTGGACGAAGTGCTAGTTAAATATATAGTTTAAGATAATTTCAAATACTGTGGTCATCGAAATCAGTGCTTTATTTGTAAACATAGGCATGGTTAGGACTATTTTAATTAACGTTGCAGAATTTCTCGACAAGCATTAAATAACCCATATTTTCTCAAGGGGTCTCACAGTAAATTATTTTATAAATTCATACGTTCATGGTAAATTATGCGAAAATATAACATTAAATAAAACATAGTTTTATCATCTAAAGTTACTAAGAGTGTGCCTTTGGGACATGGCTCCAATTACTGACATTGTTATAACATTAAAGTGTCACAAAATTCCATAAACCCATTTGTCACGGGCCCTTCGACTAGTGTGCTCACCCCTTTATAAAGACATTTAATACTTACATTAGAACCAATGAGAGGGATTAGTGCGGACTTGGTTTTCTAATGCGGTGGCAAAGAACAAGTCGTGATGCAGAGGTGATGACGTACATACTCGTAGGTGTTTGATTTTGCCTATGCTGCCTGTGTCTCAGTTTTTTTTTTTTTTTTTGGGGCGGGTTGGTATATCATCCAATGACTTCTCCCGCTCTGGGTGGAGCGGAAGGGCGTGTCAGACTCTTACAGACTAAAACCCACCCCTGTTCCTTCCCTGCCTGAGTGCCCAGGGGTGCGGTTACTCATTTTCAGAATTTATCCGCTACCCCTAGGCTTGTAGGCACCGGCCACGATGGGCTCCGTCAGTGGTGCATGATACTAATCTCTTTGAAGTGCGCGTGGAACACTACGCGCCGTCGACTCACAGGCCTGGTGCTGATCGGACGGCGAGCTACCCACTGCTCGCCGTCTGTAGACCCGGGTCTACGGTGGCCGGAGACTGTCTCGCGACGTCAGACGCCCAGTACGCTCAGTACCTCTCCCGCGGTGGTAGCGGCCGGGGCCGTGAGGGCCACTCCGTTGAGCTTCCCTCACGCGTCCCGCCTCCACCTTCGCGAGCATTACTGATTCGCAGAAGGCGGAGACTGCTTCCCATTCCCTCTCGCTCCGTACCATGGCCTGAACCAGGGCTAGGCGCGAGAGGTCATGAATGTGTCTCAGTTGAAGTAAGAAAATATTAGTTTGGTGGCAATGTTAGTTACTACAAATGTAGAAGACAAGAGAGTCTAAAAATTTCAAATGAAGTCTTAGATATTACCATGTTTTAGTTTCGTCATTTGTCATGGGCTGAGGCTTTCCAAGAGAAAATTTGTGACGTAATATTCCTATTTGAGAGTTTTCTGGAGTGGCACTTGAAAATTGTTTTTATATTTTCCTCCGAGCTGGACGGAATGTCGCATCTGCAAGCAGACGTGTATATTCCCTACTCTGAGTACATTATCGAGCATCTTCACGCAGTCGCAGTCGTAATCCTTTTAACGCCGATGTGAAAATTAATATACATATAGTTTTGTGTTCTATTTCGATTACATAGAGTCGAGATTTAAATGTATTCATATGTTTGTGAAGTCCTGTAGGGCACAGATGTGCAAGCAAGTGTCTGCCTTGATTACAGCAACTGAATACGAATCTAATTTGTGTGCAGTACTATTGGTATCGGATCAGCTGGGCTGGGAGCTTGTCATAGGATAATGGATTTAAGAACGTTCACTGAATACTTAATATACAGTTTTGTTTTGCGGGGATTTTGACGTGAATGGAAATTTGATTATGCATTCAATGTAAGGGTTACAATGTCTTTATTTAGTACGTGGTACGTGTCCCAAGATTTTGGGTTTGTCCCTTTTTAGGTGTCTGAATTAATTGGATTATGTGAAGTTGAATCAAGTGATCATTGAAAGCAGGCTATAGCAGGTTGACCGTTCTGAATTTTTTAAAAGGATACGGGATAGAATAAATAAAGTTTGCATTAATGTAAGTTTCTCCTTAGTGCATATTGAAATGTGAAATTCTGTATGTTTTGTTTATCATTTACATCTCAACGATTGAACGGGTTTGGGTGAAATAAATCACGGGAAGATCATGGCTGGATTGGGACAATACTTTTTATCCCGTCAATACGACCTTGTGGGATAATTTTCAAATTACACGCTTGAGAAACCTCTGGCAAACGCTAAAAGTTAATAACTCATGTTTTACTTTAAAAGCACACAATTAATTTTAATTTCATAACTTACAAGAAATCTCTGACAGATATAAAATGTCGTTATTTTACGATTGTTTCAAACAGAAATAAACGCTGATATCTCTTATATAGAGTAAACCGTAAAATAGATTTTTTTTAAGTATACCTAATGACTTTATCTTTATAGTTGGAATATATTTTTATTAGTATGAAGGCAATGGAGTCGAATATTTTAACAAATCCATATCAGTTAAGTGCTTCATAAACTTTGTGATCCCAATTTTCCCAATCAGGACAATTGCCAGAATCCATATAGACCAATTTATTTGGAGAGATGTTTATTTTACTGACTAGTCTTAGTACTTCAAATATTGTCATGAGTGAGTTTCTTTTTTAGAAAACATCAACTAAGTAGTTTGTGACGATTTTCAGATTCCTGTTCTGTCCACATCAAGACAACACACTATTTTTTTTTGGGTTTGGGAAATCATCCAATGACTTCTCCCGCTTTGGGTGGAGCGGAAGCGTATCAGACTTTTACTGACTAAAACCCACCCTGTTTCTTCAGTTGCTTGTGCCAGGGCCGCGGTAAAAAAAAAAAAATCTTCCGGATGTATCCGCGAAAGTCGACACTTTTTTTGTTTTTGGGGGTTGGGAAATTATCCAAAGACTTCTCCCGCTGTGGGTGGAGCGGGAGGGCGTGTCAGACTCTTACTGACTAAAACCCACCCCTGTTCCTTCCCTGCCTGAGTGCGCAGGGGCAAGGTAACTCTTTCAAATTTATCCTCAACCCCTAGGCAGACATCGGCCATGACGGGCCCCGTCATTAATGAACATCAAAAATGCAAATAAACGTCAAAAATGCCAAACAACTTAATGCTGAACACTACGCGCCGTCGACTCTCGGGCCTGGTGCTGATCAGACGGCGAGTTACCCACTACTCGCCGTCCGCAGGCACTTGATAAACAATTTGGTTTTTAAGGCCTAAAATTCATAGCTAGATAAAATATTATGTAGTACTTTTAGGATATATGTAGGTGACTACGATACTATATGGCCCAATTTTGCTTAACCACTTGACGTTACCCTTTTTTTGTAAAGTCAAGTGGTCAAGTAAAATTGGGCCATACGGCCGCGCTTGGGTTGGCATGGGGATTTGGACTCCGAAACAGAATCTATTCCTTACTCCCTTAGGTATATACATTTCAGGATATCTTGAGATCATTCGGCAAATTCTTGAATCAACATACAAATTCCTATTAAAACTTTATGGAGCATAGCAAATATAATTGTATTAATAGGCTGCGTTAAGTAAATTGGCCCATAATTCCTACTGTTTTCGGGTATTATGCAAATCGCCTTGAACTAATTCAATCTTTTGTTGGCTCGTAATAATTAAAGTCATTTGAATTTATATGCTCGTAAAGCGTATGCTCTTGTTCGCATACATTTGCTTTAGCATTGTTTGTTTGTACTGTTTTATCGTTTCACCTGCAATCGTAACATTTCTTTATCCTTTTAAATTGATCGGTCTTTTTTGTTTGTTTTTCTTGCGGATTTTCTCTGTACGTGTGTTGTTCGGTTGAATTTGTTACCATGCTTTTATTACTTGGTGCTTCTTTTTCTTCTTTACGTTTTTAGTCTTTGTTTACAACTATGAGACTATTGACTTTGTCGGTGCTTGTTTTAATTTAATGCATATTGATTTCGTTTTAATTTTTGTTCCTTCCTTTTGTGCTATAAACGTTCTCGATGAGTGCATGGTGTGATGTATAATTTATTTTTAAGTACCTACGAGTATTAAATTAAAAGCAGCTGCTACTTTTGTCAGAGTCATCAAGCGTGTATGTATGCCACGTTCCGGTCTTATTTAATATGATAAAATAACCAGTTTGACTTGATTCTTATCATTATGTGTATCGACACAATTATCCGTAGAGGTGACTGTACATTGGTATTTTAATTTAGAAGTGCTAGTTTTTTCATTAAAGTTTGTGTTTTATGTTTCTCAGCATTTTTTATAATAACAATGAATACAAGAGTAATAATTATATACTACATACAAGTTAGTAACTATAAAAACCTAGATAGGTAATTGGTTTTTGTTCGTAGAACTTTTGGCATCTTAGTTTTACTCCACAGCATTACTCGTACTTACCTATTTTCGTTCTTATTTTTTTATCAAACCAAACGGTGTTGAAACTTAGACTCATAATATTTTTATAGTTAGGTACTTAATTATTCGACCTCTTTGTTCTCCAGTCACCTTTAAAGAACCTAAAAGTCTTAAAAACATTTTGTCAAGTCCTATAAAAACTGAATTTAAAACTCTCTACTTAAGATGTACATTTTGTATTTTATTTGGCATTCAGCCCTCCTATATGGAAGGTTTGATTTAAGTACATTATTTTGTACCAGGTTTAATAGAATTTTTTTTTTCATGACGAATGACATTCATACGGCATATAATATGATTACTATATTGATTGAAAAAAGGCAAAACTAAACTATAACTTGGAGATCTTCAAGACGAGAGTGAAAAAGTTAATTCTAAGCAAGCGCGACTGCGCTTGCTTAGATGGACTCATCGTCGAACACATCAACGCTTACCATCAGGTGAGACAGTGGTCAAACAAGAGTATATAAAAAAATAAGCAGCATTTTTAGGCTCTACAAAATTTTAAATGTTATGTCATATTCAATACCGAATTCTCTTGAAACATTTGTTTTAAGTAAAATCGCTGCACTGACTTTACGTTGTAGTAATATTGTGAGGAAATGGAAAATTCACTCAAACTGCGACAGTACCGTCACCCGTTGCGGCCGTCACAGTTTTTCTAATTATTTTATTTATAGCCAGTATGGAATAGAATTCTTACATTATGTTCCACGTAAATCTAAATCTTAACTATGTAGTAGCAAAATAAAGCATTTTTTTTGTTGGTTGAAATCTCTAGAAATACGAATCGGGGGTCTAAAATGGCCGCTTTAGATGGATCATAATGTTCCTTACGCACAATTCAAATAGCGAAAATATAGACACCAAATATGATTGTGATGAATTTAATTGAATATGATTCAGCTATAACGGATGAATTAGGCTATTCAAATTATGCGAAAGAAATATTAGGATTCATCTTTTTCTTTTTTTTTGTGGGGGTGGGATATCATCCAATGACCTCTCCCACTCTGGGTGGAGCGGGAGGGCGTGTCAGACTTTTACTGACTAAAACCCACCCGCGTTTCTTCAGTTACCTGTGACTTCTTTGATCACTCCAGCGATCCTGGCAGTGGCTACTTGCCCTGGACATAATATACACAGTTCTTTTGAGATTGGCCACGTGAATGAAGCCGTGAGAAAAAACTAGTCAACAATAACAGTGATGTGTTCAAGAACAAATATCATGAGTTGGTAAATTTGGTTGTTCGTTGGTTTAGTTAGTTGGTTGGTTGTTGTGAGTCGGTTTGGTTGGTTTTCAATACTGAAACAGTCGGAAACTAACAACAATGCTTTTTCTGTGCCCGTGTGAAAATGGCTTTTATAATTATTGCAGTTTCTATACAGAAGAAATCACATTTACATTAAAACATCATGTTTTTTTTGTATTTCAGTATTGCATATACTGAGGCTTCAATAAAATGAATGCAATCATAAAAATACCGGTGCAAAGAACAAAAGAAAACTTGACTTTTCATTCAATCAGTTCCCGAACCATTGTTTCTGTGCTTAGAAATAACTATTTTCATTCCAATACTATATATCATATTATACAATAACAAAACATGTTCGTTTTTTTTTTAATTCGGTGCCAATAATAATGAAAGAAAGAAAGAAAAAAAAAGAAAGAAACAGTATTTATTTGTACCTCACAACAAGAATATGTTAACTATAAATACAAATTAAAAAAACATGGTGAGATCTGCGGCAGTCCTTTGGAGGTTGCTGTGGCGACCCTTGGCGGTAGTCCATCTTACGGCAGAAACGATGATGATGAAGAGGTCGACTAAAGTACCTAGCTTAGGATTTTGAAATTGCCGCATTATTATAATAGGTAGATACGTAGGTACTGAAAAAGGTAGCCGACATTGCATAAAGGATTACCAAACTGAAGTGCCAGTGGGCAGGGCACATTGCTTGGAAGGGTTCTGTAACATTCTGGTTCGCATTAAAGGGTTCTGGAGTGGTGACCGCGTACCGGAAGACGCTGCGTTGGAAGGCCTCAAGGTGGGCCGATGACCTGGTGAGGGTTGCGGGAATCCGATGGATGTAAGACCGGTCGTTGTGGCGACACTTGGGGGAGGTCTATGTCCAGTATTGCACGCTACATACTTGGTAGGTACCTCTGCTGAACTATGAATAAAACAAAAACCTAAATGTGGCTCCATTACATTCGCTCGAAATAAAACTGTCAAACTTTTGCATCGACCCTCTGTGGTGCGCCAAAATCAAAGTTCAGTAAGCGCAGTCGGGGTCTAATAAAATTGTTAGTCGTGAATCGAGCGGTCTAATCTAGGACCGAGTGTGCTTTGTTTCGCAAACAAAGTTATTCATAGTTGAGAGTTTAACAGAGTCGACGGGTGGCATTTAGAACTCCGATTATTGTTCTTTATAAATAAAAAAAAAGAAATGTTTTAGCTTTTTGAGACAACATTTTTTTAACACCTAGATGCTGCAGAATGGATTTGGCATAAGCACATGTTCAGATTAAATTTGATTGAATATAAAAGAGTGAGAACAAGCATACCAAATTGAAACTAATATTGCCTATATTAGTTTTAATTTGGTATGTTTGTTCTTACCTACTCGTATATTGTGTGTAAAATAACATTTTATTAAGTTTGCCTATTTTCATTCAACTTGTGCAGCACAGAACGCTCCCATACTTCATCATCATCATCATTTCAGCTAAAACACATCCACTGCTGGACATAGGCCTCTCCCAAGTGTCGCCCCATAGACAATCTGTTCTGCAAGCCATGTGCACTGCTCACTGCCGCTTCAATTTGGCGATTTAGCGGGCTATGTTGGTAACCTTGTTCCTCCAAGCATAGCCCTCTCCACACTTACCTTCTCCAATATATCATTACTGAGGCCAAGGATACTTACTAGCTCTTTTTTGTTAACATAATTGTAAGATATTATTCTATTAAATAGTGGAACCAAAGACTTATGAATATGTAAGCACTACTAAGTTGTTTTAATAATTAATCAATTCTACATATCATCTCTACCGTAATTACTAGATAGACAACAACTACGCTGACATTATTAATGAAGTAATATTACGTAACTGTTGGCATTAATATTTATATTGGAACTAAGCTTGTAGCTAATCTACTGTTGTCTTTAGAGCGTGTCATGTATGAAATGCTAGTATATCTTGAAGGCAAAATAGGTGGTTATTATTTTGTTACCTTACATGAATATTGCTCCCGATTTTTTTTCTAGGAAGGGTGTTACTCGTTTGAAATTGTCAGACGTTCAACGAAGATAAAATCACAAGCGAACATTTTCTTTCTGCTAGCAATTTTTTTAACAACTGGAGTCCATACCTTAGCAAAATAAAGCGAGCTTCACATTCACGAGAGTTAAATCAAACAGAGCTTTACTGTTTACCTTTCAGCTCTTTACCTTGTTTTCTTGGTGCTTATCTCAATGTATTAGGGGTCACCGACACCCCGCTTGCACCATATAAGGACGGCGGGACTCTGGGCGGGCGCTCAGAGTAACTCTGTCTGCCCACCAAGTGACCCGAGGAAAGACGGTGGTACTGTGATTACGTGCTGCCCTGGACAGCAAGGGTGAGGGAATACCTCATTACTGTCTGCTCAGGAATGTGCCATAACAGGTGTTGTACAGATGGGGCACCGGGGTGGTCTTTTAAGAGGTCACGGTCTTAACACCCTCAAAAAAAAAGCTTAAGGTGAAAGCGCCAGGGTAACCCGCGATTTTTTTTTTACGTTTTGCGCTTCGCAAGACAGCATCAGGTTACATGTTGGTCGATATGATTTCATGAAATACTACATTTGACATCAATTCTAACTGAAAGAGTTGTATTGATGATTTTAATGATTATAATTCTATAAATCCATATTTGCTACGGCCGTGAATCATATTTTGAACAAGATACAACCTGACACTTACCTGCGTAAATTGCAAAAAACGTAAGAACATTTGAATTTCGCGGGCTACCCTGGCGCTTCCACCTTAAGATCCTCAGGTTTCATCCCCATAACATGACTATCGATTATTCAATTACTACAAAAGATATTTCCGATTACTTTGGTTACTTAATGTGCTCAGTATATTCTGGTACTGTCTATATTAGTATCGATTATATCGTAACAAGCTGATTCAGAGCCGATATAATCTATTTGTGTATTTTATTCTACGGAAATAGCAATTGAATGACTATTCGGGTATAACAGATCAAGATTTTAGTGAAAGCCATGTGATTCAGATTGTTTATGACTACTATTCTTTTGATATAATATTTTTATGATGATAGTTTCAAAGAAATCGGTGAGTTCATTATGTTTTTATTCAGAAACGGATTAGGTTTCTACCTAATTGAAAAACGCCATCGTTTCTTGATTTACTGTTTTGTGTAGATTTATGATTCTCTCTACTTCTAAAGCAAGCCTTCAAAACTCTCTCTCTCTTTCAGTAACTTAAAACTCTACTCTAACTTGCATCTCAAACGTGTGTTTCAAATCAGCAAAATGATTCGAAAGACGCACAGCTCCAGATCTAGCGTCCTAAAACAATAATGACCGTCAAAAGTAATTGTTCTTTCCCTCGGGAACAGTACCTATTTTCTGTGTGAAAGGTTTTCTATGTAATTTTCTGTACCCCTTTTTCTTGTGACAAATATAATTACAATGCAAAATTTCGTGATGATCTGCTGCCCTACTATGACGTCTTAAAACCATTATCTTTTCGGTGAGAGAGAGAGACGTCGTTATATAGGACGAATAGCACGGTAGGGCTGCAGTTCAGTAGTTTATGCATGAAAAGGTAACACACAAACAAACTTACTTTCGTATTTGTAATAGGTATTAGTTGGTAAGGATTGAAAGTGCTGGCCCGCAAAGGCAGGTGACAGACGTGTGTGGAAAATTTATACTAAAAAAAAGTTTTTGCCCAGCTGTGGGACTTAACGGGGTAGTTTAGATTGTATCGTCAGCATTGCATACCAAAAATGCATTCAAACATACTTAAAAAGTTTAGTGTCTAAATTTACGGTACGGAAATGTTTGATAGTACTTAGTAATGTTTCGGTCATGTTGAAGTACTGAACTGGAAAAACAAGTAAAAATAAAGGTTTCTATTCTGTTTTTTCCATTTAAATTTAGCTATGAACATAAAACAAAAATTTAATTAACTAACTATAACTAAACTAAAAATAATCTAAAAATTCTTCAATTCGTCGAAAAATTCCTACGCATCGCTCTCGATTGGTAATGTGCCCTAAAAGACTGGCGGCTTTGCCATGTTGTATGGCAATGCTTATCCTCTGTTCGAGGAAAAAGCTAGCCTTTGGGTCACGCGAAGTGTCAACAAGGCGTTTAGACAGTTCTTTAAACGATTTGTGAGCACTCGGACCCCACGTCTGAGAGTTTCAACCCCAAACGGCTCGAAAATATAATTACCAACAAGATATTTCCGCCGCTTCAGGTTTTCCGCAACAGCATCGAAAGAGTTACCTCGCCCCTGGGCACGTAGGGCAGGGAGGAACAGTGGTGGGTTTTAGTCAGTAAGAGTCTGACACGCCCTTCCGCTCCACCCTAGAGCGGGAGAAGTCATAAGATGATTTCCCACCCCCCAAAAAAAAAAAAAAAAGCGGCAACGGCGCACAGCACGATGAGCTCAGAAGATGGGATGGTGCATATATCTAATTTCTCTGAGTTTGTTCCAATTATTCACACTAAATATATTTTACTCTACAGGCATTGGTGTCACCCTGTCACGATTCCAATTTTAATTTAAAAACTTTGTAAACATGTAACTCGATGTGAAAAGCTTGTGTCACAAACAGAATTTTATAAAAAGCTTTAACGATAGGGAATTACGTAGAAATATATTTATTGTAAAGTTTTGAGTCAGTTCACATTTTATAAAAGTATTTTAAAATAAATACTGATGGCCTGGTGAGGGTTGCGGGTCCTTTGTACTGTACTTATAATTATGTTTATTGTTACTGTGTCTCTGTGTGTACATAAATGATTAAACAAATAAATAAAAAATAGATATTTGGCACAGAGATAGATTATAGTCTGGAATAGTACATAGGTAGGCTATTCTGTCTTTGAATTGTTTGAAGGTACCGTTTTATAAAATGGGTCACTTTGAGCTGTGATAACTTTGGATTGACTTTAAATGATAAATTCAAATAAACGTTATATTTATGGCAATTTATTCTTATTTTGAAATTAGTTATTCACTTCTTTCTTTGGGGTTTGCATTTTGTGTAGTATCGCTATACTTATAACTATTTTTGTATGAAATCTAAGAAATCTCGTGTTTTTTTTGGAACATGAGTTCTACCGTGGAAAAGAGGTGTCTCAAACGGTACGTAATATTAATGACGTATACGGGCTTAGAACTGCTAACGAATAAGCTGCATTTTTTTTTCAGTCGATTTCGTTTGAGAAATATTATCTCACAAATTACCCCCTTCTTCCACTGCCGGTCACGGAGTAAAATTTCCAAAATAAAATCTATTAAACCAATAACACACTGTTCGTTCATTAGAAGGTAATGGTAGGTAATAAGTCACTGATATTGCGTGCCTTCCGAAACGCATTGTTTCCATGTTGGAACTCATATTATGAAAAAACCCATTTATTTTGATAATTTATGGTTACACGGCGTTATTGCAGGAAAAACAAAACCCAAAGAAACAAATGAATGACTAATTTAAAAAACTGACCAAGTCGGATTTCACACATTAAGGGTTCCGTAACATATATTGGTATTTGTTAGATAGTAAAGTACCTATACGTAATAATGAACATTATCACCAATTTTCAAGTTTATAGGTCAATGGGAAGTTAAAAAATTATTCATAACAAAATTTTGTGACAGACGACGGATGGACAGACAGACAGACGGATAGACGGATACGTGACTGATAACAATAGGGCTCCGTTTGGACCCTTCCGGTACGGAACCCTAAAAAGGAACAAAATGCCTTAAATATAAAGGTTATTTGAACTTATAATTGTCACAGATGGCTTACCCTATTACTAAGACTCCGCTGTCCGTCCGTCTGTCTGTCTGTCTGTCCGTCTGTCACCAGGCTGTATCTCATAAACCGTGATAGTTAGGCAGTTGAGATTACATCACAGATGATGTATTTCTGTTGCCGCTATAACAACAAATACTAAAAAACAGAATAAAATGAGTTGCTCCCATACCGTTTTACCTTTTGGGTACGGAACCCTAAAAAAGCAACACTAGGAAAATCGTTTAATGGTAAGCATATTGCACTTAACACGCTCTAATAAACGCATAAAATATTACCAGATTCAGATACCCGCTAGTCCTAGCACCACTCTAAACTAGGGCTGCAAATCCGCAACTGCCTCGTCTGTACAATACAACTTCAATTGTTTGCCAAGCTCAATTGCATTGTAGGTGCCGATCGACCTATTCAACTCGATTGCACTCGTTTTCAATGCAATGAAACTGAAGAGGAAACTGCATTGCTTCCCATTTGTAGAATTGCCATCCACTTATCCTGTTTGCCGGCGCGTTAACAGTGGCGCCATCTTTTGTGAACAACGGAAGTTTGTTATGTTCTGGTTCTGGCTTTATGGGGTAGAGACGGTAGAGAAATAGATCACTAGTCTTCGTGTAGTGGGTTCTATTCTATAGTACAATGGGTTAGATCTGATATAGCGACTTTTTGCGACCCAGATATTGCTTAAGAGGCCTCTTACAGTCCACTAGCGCCGCCAATCGAAAAAATGTCATAACTCGTAAATAGAATCAAAAATACAAAATATGTTCTATTATTAGTGTGGAAAAGGCAATAACGTAATTGTATAACACCTTATGAGTTATGACATTTTTTCGATTGGCGGCGCTAGTGGACTGAAAAAGGCCCCATAATAATAAAAATTAAGTATCGATGTTTGCTTATTACCTCTGGGAATATGTGAATCCGGCCAAGTGTGTGTCGGACTTCGCACATTTAGGGTTCAGTACCAAATGAGGGAATTATCAAAGAAAAAATCTGATTTATCGGTTTTTGTAATATACGTAATAATAAACATTATCAAAAAATTTCAAGGTCAAGTCAATGGGAAGTTACAAAATTCTTTGAAACAAAATTTTGTGACAGATGACGGATAGACAGACGGACAGACGGGCAGATGGACAAGTGATCACTCACGTGTCTGTCTGTCTGTCTCAGCAATAGGGCTCCGTTTGGACCCTTTGGGTACGGAAACCTATAAACGAGCGAGCCTTACAGTAGTCGCATATGATGTATAACATTTGACATCACCTTGGTAATAAACAACATTAACATTCTATCCTGAAACATAAAATTAAAAAGTTTAGTTCCGATTTTCACCGCGCGCAGACTTATCGTGCGCGCTCTTCCATTTGACGGCCAACTCTACCACTAAATCAAATAGCGCGCGCTTCCCCGGCTTCCTGTGACACGCTTCCATCCCATTTCACGAAATCACTCCCACAGATTGCAGGAAAACGAGAGGAAAGATGTAACGCATAAAAAAAAACGTTACCCCACTCTAGGAATAACTCTTGTATCGTGGGTGCGTTTGCAAAACAGTAAACTTACTTAGTAAAAACATGCACAAGACACCCAGACCCGGAACAACTACCTGTCGGCCATACAAATATTTTCAGCGTTAGTTAACGTTGGTTTAGCGAAAATTTAACTAAAAATGAATACAAAGTTAGATGCAGATTTCCTTACGAAGTAGACGCCAATTAAGTAATTAAATTAGTATGTGTGGCATTTAACTCTACTTTTTGCAAAATTGCTGAATATGGCAAGCAAAAAATATGTGAATATACATACTAAACAGCAATATTTTAATAGTGCGCTAGCCTTCAATTAGCAGTGTGTTGAACAATTTAATATTATATTATAGCCTTGACTCTGCGCAAGCGGTATTAAGCAGCCCGAAGGCATGCTTGCGAGTATGGAGAGATTCTGCATCTTTTATCTTTTAAGGGATGCATGAAAATGTTTCCTTAACAGAAAGAAAGAAAGAAAAAAGTTAAATATGTATTAACGAGGCATGATGATATACTAATAATTATAAAACATTTTTATAAAAAAATACATCCGACTTCCAAGAAAAAAAAATACAAAAAAATGCAAAATGACATTAATTTCGGAAGTCATGTTTCCAGTTTTGTTTCTTCGTTATTTAACTCCGACTTTTTTATTTTTCACTTTTTAGTTGTTGTACCCAATAAATAAAACTAAATCGTATAGTTGAATTGATAGCCCCAAAAACATGGCATTTGAACATAATTGGTGAAATTAGGGTGTATCAGAGTGAACTATACAAATCTGTGTACCCCTTTAGAGCATATCAGCGTAATGTTATGTTATGAGTTGGTGTAAACAATAAACAGACATGCGATTGCAGCCATTCTGGAAGGTTTGCTATCATTTATTGAAGAGTTCCATTGTCTATCTCCTAAGTTCTTCACCAGATCTTCACCAAATTCAAACGAGACTACCTGGGAATAATAGCTATTTATAAAAAAACCTGTGTGAGGTCAAAAAGGCTCCTATCCTATATTTGAGACCTCGAGGTTTAAAAGTTGGAGTTAACTAATTACTGCTGCTGCTCCATGTTTCACTGATATTTCATAATTTAATGGATGAAGTATTGATTAAAAGGCACTTTCAGTCAGTGGTCATTCAATGAATCATGTTTGAATGCAGACAAATAATTATATCCCTCAGTCATCGCCTTATATTTATAAACTTATTGATGCCCGTGATTGTCCTAAACTAAATGATATAGCTGTTGATCAATATTTCTGGTACAAACTTAACGATATCCACAAACAACAATAACACTAAACAAAACTCCCAAAAAGTATTAATATCGGCACTGTAAACGGAAGCAATTGCCTTCCATGAAACCTTTCATACATTACTGCAAGCCTGGTAGACGCCTATAAATATTCCGTGTTAATTAATGTGTACCGTGTCGCTAGCAGGAAAGCGTTCTATCAAGCAGACTTATCGCCATCGGCCATCTTGAAAATAAAACATAAATGAAGTTCACATATCTGGTTCATAAAATGCAACTTGTCTTAAGCAAGCCATACACCCTTCGATTTATTGCTCCCTATATCGTGGCATCGCAAGAAAATCTGATAATTCAAATTGAATAGAAATTGTTAGAAATATGGTTAGCGCAACTACACATCAGTTCGCAGCAATTTATTTGACGACTTTAGAATCGTAACTAAAGATGGTTCCGATATGGAGGGACTAACATTATCTGTATTGTTATTGCAATTACGCCTACAACTCACACATAAACCTTAAAAAGTCGCACGCTGATTGGGAACTTAGAAAGATTTCGAGATCTTTTGAGCTAATATCAATAATTATGCAAAAAAAAAAAATAGCGAAGAACGGCGATGACTGGCTTATATAAGCCAAGCTCTGTATAATCAGAATTAGCTCTTAGATAAGCCAATCAGCATTCATGTTTCCAAGTTACTATCCTGACAGACAGACTACGTTTTTGGCAAAAATCCTGATTTATTACATAATTCCGATACGATATTTCCAATTATTCCGCGACGTATAAATAAGGCAATATTGTTAGCCAGTAAAATGTTTTTGTCCTGCTGTAAGAATAGCAGACGCGACAAAGAAAACGCACACGTTTCGTCAATCCATCAGCCGTATAAGTCATGAAGGACTAATTGGAAGGTGTATAGCCGGCCTTGTACTGGTCCAAGATTATATGTTTTTATTGCAAGTGTGAGGCAGTGTCCCTTGCAGGGTAAGCAAGGACGTGTAATGGAATGTCAGTTATATTAGTGATGGCTACGCAATTTTCTCCTTCGCTTTTAACTGCAAAAGCAAATGTCATGTGGTTCTCAAGTTACGCAGTAAAGCTTACATATTATAGTTGACTTTCTTTAACTCTTTCAATTAATCTTACTGTAATAATACAAGATGATTAGTAGCTTAACGTATTGCCGACAGGACGTGTGTGTGAAGTGTGATCTATGTATTTCCCAGTCCCAGAATTATTCGTTACTAAACATCATTTTTCTTTGAAACTGTTAATTGAAAACTTGGATTTTGTCAAAGCCTAAGCATCCTCGGGTGCTAAATTGATGCAAATAGATCACACTAACCTACCTAGGGGTACGTTGAGTTACTAATAACCCTATATAAATATGAAACTCATAGGTATGTTTGGATACGGGAATGCTTTTTAATCAATCACGTTTCAATGGCTGAATGGAGTTGGATGGTTTGGAACACAGGTGGGTTCATGGCATAGATTAGCCCACGGAATACTTGTTTGCCTGGTAGTAAATTCACGTGCGGTTTTTTCGGCTTTCACGCGAGCGAAATCACTGGACAAATTTAGTTTCACATAATGTTTTCAAATAAAATTCGCATTCATAAAAACTATAAACCGACCAGCATTGAAACCAACTTCATAACTTTCATAATCCCTATTTCGAAATGGGTTAACTACTTCTTTTCAAACATAATCAATTATTAAAATACTCTCACAGAATCCGAGTAAAATAACAAAGTGGAGCTAATTAGTATATTTTACTGCACTTTCTTTGTCTTAATTACTCTCTTCTTCGGGCTTTGCATTTAAATAAGGCATAATAGTCAATTAAATTTGTGTGCAATACGCGGTCTGCATACGAAAACTTTATTATTGTATTGTGGAACACGAAGCTTTTTTCCTTAACTTTTTTTATTATTTCTAGTTTTATTAATGAGGATATAAATGGGGTTGAGTGTGGAATATACGTAGATTTTGTAGATTAAGCGAGATGAGCTTACCGTTGTGGGCAGAACTTGGATGAAGGTGCACAGGAGCGTGGGGGTGGCCACAAAAAAGGGAAGCATATATGCCCAGCAGTGGATGAAGTCGGCCTGTGGATGATGATGAAGATGATATGGCAGTATTGCACGATAATGTTCAGGTTACAAGCAAAATGCTGTTGTATTGGAAGATTGAGAGTTTGATGAAAAGTATAACAAGTGGACATAGCTAAAACAGTAAACTTCCTGTAACAATAAAAGGCCACAATAAAACAGAGTCTTCAAAGAATATCGCCGAAAGCCAAATTAAATTACCATAAGTAGACAAAACATTTAATAATAAAAGCTAACAAGTAAATCTTAAAGAGGATAAGTATAAAATTAGGTTGGGATCGAGATTTGAATAAGTAATTTGGTGGATATAATGTAAACATCGGTGAGAGCCTGATGGGACATTGGATTTGAATAGGTTGTCTGGTATATTGGCTGCTCGAAATAACCATAATATTTGCGAACTTGGGACATTCAATATTTGGGATTGATCAGGGTCCAGTAAAGTTTCAACTTATGTTCTTTATAAGAAACCATCGCTTGTCATGTGAGGTCTAACGCCAGGTTATAAAACTAAGATACAAAATCTTCATGATTTGAAAGTCTTTCAAATGATTCAAGGTATATATGTTTTATTTTCTAGTTTTTAAGTGATGCCAATTTATTAGTTTGTATTGTCACGTACATTATGTAATATTTATCTTAAACAGAGTCGAAGCAAGACTGTTGATCCATTATTCATCAAACCAATATAATGTGGACTTAATATTTAAACCGTCTCTTTTTCCTTGTGGCACCCCTACAGTCCCTACGGCCAACTTTATAAAGGACGAAAGCGTTAGAATCTTTACCCAATCCATCTGCTCGGTTCACAATGAAATATTTCCGTTCACTTCGTTCCAGTGTGTCAGCCGTTTTCACATTGATTGAAAACCTGTTAATATCCAACTTTCTTTGCCTCGCCTTTCCTTTATCTTGTTTATACAAACTTTCCCTTTATTTTCACTGGTAAAAACGTGTTGAAAAGCGAGTAGGAGTTCTGTTTGAAGATTATAATAAATGTCATTTGGGAATATTGATGAGCGCCAAATAAACAATGGTTTGGAGACAGTTTGGTAAGCTTAAGAATTTGTGCTGCTTTGCTTATATAAATAAGGGCTTTTCATATTCTTCGTTCGGTAAACGTCAAGCAATGAATTTCTTAAGAATTCAAACCTAAAATGAACATATCATTGTGTATATTGTTTTATTAAAAGATTACCTGTGTGCAGAGGTTATATTCTTTGGATTAAGATATTATAAAAGAAACAACAAATTAATCCTGATGGAACAAAGAAGTGATTGAAAACAGATTTTTACCAAAATTATACGTGTTCGTAAATATTTTTCTTTGATGTGATTCAGTTTAATCAAATCAATAGAAAATTCTTACGAACACGCTGAGGTATCATACTTCTCTTTTGTTAAGTGTATGTTGTCCCACTGCTGGGAATAAGCCTCCCCCCATATGATTCCAGCTATCTCCAGCCTATTTGATCTTTATTCTCCTAAATGAAGTGTTATCATTTATATTATTATCTTCTTAGAAACAGACAATGAGTCTAATTAGATCTTCATAATTCGAGTGGCTTCATTGACAAAGGCCCATGTTTACTTTGTAGAGGTGGAAATCTTGTTACAAATGGAAATAATGTGGGAATTGTAAGGCTTACTGTTTGTTCACGGAATCTTGTCTGAGTACTGGCTTTAGGCGGTATATGTAGCAAAATGAGGTCTGAAAGCTTGGTTTTATTTTTTGTTGTTATTGTTTGACATGTGTGAGCTCTATTATTAGAGAATGTATTAGGTTTTTCTTAGATATTTTAGGTGACGCTCTCATTTAAATTGAAATATAATAAGTAGCTAGTTTACTTCATCTACACAATTTATTTAAAGAAATGTTTTGAATGTTGTTCTTCAATAACGACAAAGCATTTTTGTTTTCTTTTGTTCCACTCCTGGGCAATTTGGTATTCATTCCTTGTGACGATGTTCCATCTCTTCAGTTTTAAATACAATTTTACCAAAATATAAACTGTCCTATTAAAAATAAACCTATAGTTACCTTTGTATCTAGTAATTCAGTTGAAATGCATCGTTCATCACAACTAGTTTCTGTCCACTCCACAACAGATGGCGCTAGCTGTATGATTATATTGCTTCATCAAAACTTAAATCCAAAAGCAGTCTTATAAAGTAAAATTGTATCACATGCGAATTATAATTACATTTCTCATATTAGTCTATGAAATTAAGCCCATACTAATGAGAATGTAATTAAAATTTTCAGATGAAAGGATTTAAACTGGGCGTCTGATTTCACGGAATTCGTTAAAATTTGTATGTGGTTACTCTTTAATTGTAAATACGAGTACGAGTGTCATAAATAATGTGGTATTTTGGTTACTTTATTACTCATTAGCTTCCTGAATTAGTAGTTCGCCCCCTCTTTCTTTAAATATAGCCTATATTTTAATGTACAAGTTTTATTACTGTAAAGTTTCATCAAAATCCGTTCTGTTATTTTTACTTGAAGGATAACAAACATCCATACATCCACACAAACTTTCACATTTATAATATTAGTAGGATTCCTGATTAATGTTGATTGTTCGGATCTGACCTGATGACCTGGTGAGGGACTCTGGGGCGGGTAGCCGACGGATGCAAGACGCACAGGACCAGTCGATGTAGCGACAGCGCCACTTGGAGACCAATGTCCAGTAGAGGACGTCTTTCAGCTGAAATGATGATGATAATATTATAATAAATGTGTCTCTTTATTGAAACTTAACGGACGTCATGCGGTTTCACCCGCGTGGTTCCCGTTCCCGTGGGAAGACGGGGTTAAAACATAGGAAAAAAGGAAAAGGCTACGTTACTCGCTGATTATGTTGCTATCCATTGCTGAATTTTTCAAATCGGTCCAGTAGTTTTCAAGTTTATTCGTTACATACAAAAATACAAATCTTTCCTCTATAAAATATAAAAGTATAATATATAAGATAGATGGGTATAGAATAAGCACTTCCTAACAAGCGATGTATGGTAATTCGGTCGAACTACTTCACAAATACAATAAACACAAGAGAACTAGTACGGCATTCTCTGATATGACGTCTCTTACAATATTCACAGTCATTATATATAATGAACATATATCAAAACGGCACGCAGCATAACTACACAGAAAACACAACCGCATTTTAAGAAAACACCCACTAACTTCACTGAAGGTTATATCAATGGAAATAATCTGATAAGCATCATTCATTTGCTACCGCGACTAAGCTATTAGGACGTTCATCAAAAGCCCAACCGATATTGATTAAAAAAATAATGCCTGCCTTGCGGTTTGTTCAATACTTATTAATACTAGCTATAAAACTCAACAGGTTACTTAATACTCGTCCTACGCAATCAACTTAACTTAAACATGCGACAAAGCAGAAGAAACCGGATTATGAAATGAAATTTCATTACCTAATGTTTTTTATTTCATTCATATTTTATTACTTCATCGCTACCTGATCATAGTCTTCGGTGATTCAAACAGATCGCTATCCGATTACTAAAACAGTCACGGGTGGAAAAAGTGCCGACAAAGGTTGGCAGACGACATCGGGAGACGCACGGCGCGCCGGTCATGCCAACCGGACGTTTTTTCTTGCACGTTGTCGCTTCCAGATGGGACATACAGATTTGGGGTTCGCCTAACGAGATGAAGAAGTGTTTTGATGGCAGGGCTTTCATATTTTGATTAGCGTTGAATGGTCTGTAGATTTTTAGATTCGAGCTTTGAATAACATTTTTAGCGCCTTCAGTTTGGTACTCTCGTAGAGTTTGTTACGATTCAAACTGAGACTTCGGCTGCTATGCTTCTCAAATAACTATGTTAAGTAAAAAAATGTTTTGCTGTACTATGGCAGCAAAATATTAAAAAAAATAAAAAAAAATTTACCTTTGTTTTTTCTTAATTTGAGAAACTCTGGTAACTCTTACTTTCACACACAGACACATACTTCTCTGTTTGATATCTAGCGTATGGCACTCGTGGGTTGCAGCTGAAAATCAGCGTCAGATGGCGTGTTGTCACCTGACATTATGCTGAACTGAGGCCCTTTTGGCATTATTAATGTTTCTGTTTTTTTTTTCTTTTTAAGGTGTAATTATTATCATTTTTCTGTAATTCCAATAAACGCATTTTTTTTTCTTTTTTTCTTTCTTTCTCGTTACCCTAATGATTCTATGTCCTCAATATCGTCTGGAAAGGATTAAAAATGTTAATCGTTCTTCAGAACGATGTGTCTCGCTTATAAAGGCGCCTTGTCTTAAAACACACCTGCTTAGAATCTTGATATTGAATTCCCAGACTTAAGAAACCAGTCAGTGAGAGCTTCCATTACTCGCAAATCCTCTTCTTTTTATCAGAAACGAAAGAACCCCAAGTTGTAGGCACGGTTCTTTTGTTTCTGGTCCTTTGAGTGTTAAAAAATGATGGTGGACGTAAAACGCATTCTTTGATGTATTGTGATTTACACAAACGTGAAGTTTATGCAATATGAGAGGTTTTAAATCAAAATAATTGATGTGTTTACGGCTTTATGACGATACTAAAGTTTGTTAAGTGAATTTTAATTGTTGAAATGATACTTATTCGGTGGTTTTGTTTGATCCTTTCTATTTATTTTCAAAATATGAATTTTATAGAATTTTTATTTCTGTTGTGAATTGAATTTAAATGGATATTTAGGGGTCTTCTTTAAAAACATAATTCTTAAAGCTATTTTAAATTCCGTGTTTACACCGCCGTAAAGCAATTCATTGACCATGTCATGATTTAATGACAACATATTTCATTTAAATAATTCATTCGAATATTCCCTTAAACCTTTCCCAAACAATGCCAAACCCGAATCTAATGAGGCGTAACCAGAACACATATTGATTTATTATTGCGGGTAGGACGACCAAAAAGGGAACAAGGTGTGTGTCAATGGACGCGGGATAAAAAACAATAAATGAAGATAAAATGCCGGCAATCCGAGTGGCAGGTGTTTAGCATGACACCGATATTGATACTGTTCAATCCGTGGTATGATTGGACGAGCTGCTGGTGGCATAGATTATGGGATTTGTTTGTTGGTTAGGGTTTATGCCTATGTAACTGGTTGTGCGTTGAGGCTTTGTAGAATTTTTTTTTGTTGAGTTTTAGAAGCACTTTGAGCCAACAGTTGAGATCTTTTAAAATTAAATTTCATTACTGTTGTGCGAGAGGTCTGATACCAGTACAAGTTTTTTAAATTTTTATTATTGATAGGCTCGCGTTCGACTACTTTCTCACCTCTCAGCTTGTTTTTACTCACTTGAAAAGGCTTTCCGTCAGGTTTCTGTAAACTTGTTTATAGGCCCTTGGCGTTCAATAAACTATTCCGTTCATCATCATCGTCATCCACAGTCCGATTACATCTTCTGCGTCATGCGGTCTTTTAGATTGTGCCACTTTCATGCAGGTTACGTGATTGCTTCTATTCGTACTACGTCATTCATCTTTATGTTTGACATTATTTGTTCCAGCCCTTGGACATCATTCGGTATGCATCGCCTACTTCTTTGCCGCACTCGACATATCGAAAGCTCCAAGGCTAGTAATGAACGCTCTCGTTAACGTAAGCTCGAATTATTTAAATTGTATCGAGTTATTTACTGCGAAGATGACCACACTCTACATGGGTAATAAGGTTCTTGGTTAAACGCGGTTTACTTAATGGCTGATTGGAAACACCTGAGACTCTTAATATACCTGTATCAGGTCATAAATAAAATTAATTATTGATTATCTTATGCTCTGTCTGTAAAAGCTTCCTATATTTTTTTTTGCCAAACTATCTGTCAACTTATAGCTAGTATTATTATGTAATTTTGTGGAGATAAATAAACAATTTTATTATATTATTTTATTATGTAGTCTGTGGTCCGAACCGAAAACTTGGCACCTGCGTCTGGCCGCTGCGACAAAACGCGGCGACTGTTTTTCGACTACCTTATCGCACGGTCTGTGGCACGGTAGAAGCGTAACAAAACAAAATCGTTATCTTTCTTAAAAGATAACGTGAGGCTTTCGTCCGTGGTGTTAATTGGAGGCTAATGTTGCCCTTTCTTTTGTGTTAGCCTCTTAGATAGTTGGCGATAAGAATAAGCTGCGATTTTGTCGGCAAGTGAGTTTTCGTGTTTTTTTTTATTGTTTTCGGTGATAGCTTTTATCGAAAATTTCGCAGGTGCTAAGTTATTATTTCATTAGTATTGCTGTGTTAATTTTCTGTGAGCATAATTTTTGTGAGGTCATAGCACGTGAGACATTTGATTTTAATAGTGAAGTCTGTATTTACGACTTAGTTACTATAGATTACCTACAGTACCAAATGCTCAAAGTTTCCATTAGATCCATTAAAAAAATATTTCAACGAAAACCTTCGAAACTAGATAAGAAACTTGGGTATATTACCTCCCCTTTCTCCTGAATTTAAAATTCACATAAACTTCACCGTATATCATACTTATCCGTGGGATACTTGATATTTTGACTAAAAGACGACATTAACGTTCAACCCGTAAAGGTGATAACATCAGCTGTGATTTAAGATGGCGCTATCCTTCGGAGAAACCATAAAGATTATCTCACTTCACGTTAATGGACGTACTAATTATTAATTAAGGACTGTTCTAAGTGTTACTTTACACGGAGCTTAAAGTATTGCTGTAGTGTACTTAGCGGAACGTGTGGACGATGAAAACTGCGAATTTTTTTTCAGGTTTTTGGTAACTCTCATTAAAAGTTCGTTATCGAGGAGTTTGTTGTTCAAAAACCATAATTTTGCCTAATAAAACCACAGGGTAGCCGTTTTCTGCACATTATAAGGCTCTAAAATCTTCTGTCATACGCATGATCCCCTCCTGTGCTTCACCATTAGCACGTTTTAATTAAATGCTACTTGCAATTAATTATATATCCTGTGGTTTTATTAGGCAACATTTTGGCTTATCTTTGTGTCATTCTCAAAGGGAATGTTAAATTGGAACACCTGCTGATCGTTACGAGCACCTTAAAATGGTTTTGCAGGACAATACTTTGATTAAGCATATTTTGGAATCTTAATATCCCCTAAGTCCTTTGTGCCTCAATGCGTTTTTACAAGTTATCATTTGCAATATGCATATAATTATGTAAGAATCAAGGGAAGGGAGGCCTTTGCCCTGCAGTGGGACAGCACAGGCTCATAATAATAATAAAAAAATAATAATATGTAAGAAGCGGACACGCTTCATAATTTCCAAAACATTTTTCGATCACTTGTTGGTTACCGATATACCTGCAATTTGGCATACTGATGTAAGTTCGGTGACAATGCAATATTATGATACCACCGAGTTGATTTGATGATGGCGCCAAGATGTTTGTGTGTATTTAATTTTAGTAAGATGTATAGTATATACCTTAAAGGTAGACAAACTTAACACTTCTTCTAATTATGTTCAATTGACATATTTAATTACTTTGTAGTTTCAAAGTATAACAGTTTAGCTATCTTTCTAATTTGGTCCGTATTTTGTCTAATCCCACGCCCTGTTCAAGACTTTATTGTTCAGTTCTCATAACGCTTTTATAGTCCAAAGCTAGCCTTTTTAGGATTCTAAAAGTTATTGCTGACTTGACGTAGCGTTGTATTGGCTGAGTAGAAGAACGACAGTGTCTTCGTTATACATAGATGTATGCGCAGAGCATCATAAGAGATGAATTTAACAGCGATAACCATTGTCGAAAATCACGTGACAGTTTGGAGTGCGTTATATTTTTATTTTTTTTTTTTTTTTGATTACTTAATTATTGTAAATGTGAGGACTATGTGGGTTATTATTATTATTTTCTCCTCCTTTTTACAGTAATTTTCAACGTTGTCTGACAGTTTGAGTACTTTTGCGGCCTACCCAAATGTCTTTTCTTTGGTATTGTTCGTCATGTCATTGAGCTCCTTAGTGGTTTTTAAGTTGAGCTATTCGACTATTGACAAATGCTTGCACTGACTGGACAGGTCCACTCAAATATGTTTGGTTCTTTCTTCAAAAGACCACTACAGACACTAAGCTGCATGGTCCTCATATAGAATAATGTGAATGCGAGAACTATGTATGTCGTTATATTCATGTAGATTTTATGATTGTCTGGCAGTTTGAGTATTTTTTGCGGCCTACTCAAATGTCCTTACTTTGGTATTGTTCGTCGGTTCGTTGAGCACCTCAGAGTTCTGAGTTGAGCTTCGCGATGACTGACAAATGCTTGCACTGTCTGGACAGGTCCACTCGAATTCGTGTGTTGCTTTCTTCATAAAGCTCATCCCAGACATAAACGTACATGGTTCTCATATGATCTAACCAGTCCACATTGTATGGATTTGAACACTAAAAGAGACTTTGACCTCTGAGTTTGTTTCGGTGTTTCTTCTCAGGGTAGTCAGCTAGGAAACACCGGCCTCATCTAGCTTAAACTAACAAAAAACATTGACGTGTAAAAGTGTTCCTTGTAACCTATTTACTGAATAAACATCATTTATCATTTATCATTATCATTTATCGTTCCGAGTCATAACAATGTGAGATTAGTGACCACAGCTTATTTTTAATATTTTTTTTTATGTATTTATGTTTATATTGGGTTTTCTATTTTTCTACAAAATGTTTGGTGTAAAAGAGAGAGAAAAAGAAATTATTTTGGAATCGATTTATCATCTAAGAACTCCTTTATTGTGTAGTAAGACTTTGATTCGAGAAATCGCTTCAATTTATTAATAAATATATTTATTTTGCTTATTTCTCTAATATTTTCTGGCAACTTATTATAAATTTTGACGGACAAAACTAAAGGGCTGGTTGAGTGCATTTCCAGTTGGGATTGAGGTATATTTAATTTATTTTTGTTGTGTCGTAAAGTGTATCTAGTTTGTGTTTCTTCGCAAGTGGTATACAAATCTGGGTGTTTTTTGACAAATTTACATAACTCAAAGATATATAATGAGGGAAGTGTGAGTATTTTGTGTTTTTGGAAGTATGGTTTGCAGCTCTCTGTTTGTTCAATATTGGTTATTATTCGAATTAACTTCTTTTGTAAAATAAATATAGTTTGAGAATCAGTGCTGTTTCCCCATAGCATGACCCCATAGCTAAGCCATGCTTGGGCATATGCATAGTAGGTGAAAATTGCAGTTTGCAGGTTGGTAGTTTTTTTTAATTTCACTTAGGGCATATGAAAATTTTGATAGTTTAGCTCTTATTTTCTGTATATGGGATTTCCAATTAATATGAGTATCTATAGACAAACCGAGGAGGGTAAATTCGTTTACTTATTCTAGTTTTGTGTCATTGAACATAAAGTTAAGTTTTAATGGGGAGTTTTGATGAGGATGGAAAGTAATTAGTTTGGTTTTGGTGAAGTTAATTTCTAGATTGTGGTTATTCATCCAGTTTACAGCTGTAGAAAGAAGGGAGTTTAATTTGGCATTTATATTGTCATCGTTTTGGCATGCGGTGAGTAGAGAGATATCGTCTGCAAATAGAACACATGGTCTGTTTATAATTTTAGGAAGGTCATTTATATAAATAAGGAACAAAAGGCACCCTATTACACTACCTTGGGGAATTGACGCGTTAACTGGTTTACTGTCGGATCTAATTTTAATAATTTCGTTAGTGCTGTTATCGAAATATTCTATCTCTACTAATTGTACCTTATGCTTTAGGTACGATGCAAACCATTCGTGAGCCTTACCTCTTACTCCTATCCCGTGTAACTTGTCCAATAGTATTTTAAATTGCACCTTATCGTAGGCTTTAGTCATATCGAGTAGCATACCGATGGCGTAATGTTTGTTATTAATAATAGTTAAAGCCTCTTGTACGTATTTGTAGACTGCTAACGTTGTAGACCTGTTTTTTTGGAAACCGTTTTGGCAGTCGTCAAGTATCGCAAACTTTTCACAAAATGAGTAAACGCGGTCACACATAGCCTTCTCAAAGATTTTAGACGCAGTTGGTAATAGTGCGATAGGACTATAATTATTTGGGTCGGTTTTAGAATTTTTCTTGTGAATGGGTTTTATTAAACTTATTTTAAGTTGATTTGGAAAGGTACCTTCTTCGAAAGATTGATTAATTAATTTAAAGAAAGGTAGGGTTAATTCGTCTGCACATTGCTTAAGAAGAAATGGGGGAAGTTGGTCTACACCATAGCTCCTTTTATTTCTTAGGTTTTTTATTATTTTATTTACTTCATAGGGATCTATAGGGCTGAGAAACATGGTGTTCTCAGTGGGGCACATCACAGGGGCTCATTTTACTGGTGAGGTTTTTTCTCCAATAGAAGCAAAGAAGTCATTGAAGATATTAGCTATATGCTTAGGTTCAGTTATCAAGATATTATGTAATTTTATGTTAATTTTTTCCCTTTCTAATGGTTTATTTGTTCTTTCGTTTATTATATTCCACATTGTTTTTACTTTATTTGTTGATTTTTTAATTTTATTTATATGTTGTAGTTTTTTTGCTGTTATTACAGATTGCTTTAGGATTTTATCGTATTTTTTATAATATTTTGATAATACGGGATTACTTGTTTTCATGGTAAGTATTTTAAGTAGTCTTTTGTCTTTGCAAGATTGTTTAATACCCTTAGTTAGCCAGTACTTCTTATAGGTCGTTTTAATTTTTTGCAGCGGAAAACACGCATTTAAAATATTATTTATTATGTTATTAAACGCAGTGTAGTTTTCATCTATATTTTTGTTTGATACTATTTTTTCATTCCTTTAATTCAATTAGCATGTATGAAGTAAGAAAGGCAGTTCAATGTATGAAAAATGGAAAGGCCATGGGCCCTGATGACATACCAGTAGAAGTATGGAAGTGTTTAAAAGAGGATGGATGTATGTGGCTGACTTTATTCTTCAATAAGTTGTTGTATGAAGAAGTGATCCCACAAGAATGGTGCAATAGTTCGCTAGTGCCCATCTTCAAGAATAAAGGGGATGTACAGGACTGCAACAACTATCGAGGGATAAAGCTCATGTCACATACTATGAAAGTATGGGAGAAAGTGATAGAGAAAAGATTGCGAGAGGAGAGTGAGATTACCCCGAATCAGTTTGGGTTTATGCCAGGTCGAGGGACAATGGACGCCACCTTCGCTCTCCGTCAATTGTGCGAGAAGTACAGACGTGTGCACAAGAACTTGCACATGGTGTTCATTGATCTTGAGAAAGCGTATGATAGGGTACCTCGGGATGTGTTGTGGTGGGCCTTGAAAGAGAAAGGTTTGCCTGGGAAGTATGTTGAGTTGATTCGTGCTATGTACAGACAATCTAGTACCTACGTCCGGTCGGCTGCTGGCAACACCGATGAGTTCAGTGTGGCTGTAGGCTTGCATCAAGGGTCTTCTTTAAGTCCTTACCTCTTCCTGTTGATTATGGACGCTCTTACGTCGGAAATACAGGAAGAGGCACCCTGGTGCATGCTGTTTGCCGACGACATTGTTCTGGTCGGTGAAGATGGACCTGAGATCCAGAGCAGATTGGAGAAGTGGCAACAGAAGCTGGAGAAAGATGGCTTGAAAATCAGCAGAACCAAAACTGAATACATGTTCTGCGATTTCGGCGGTCTCTCCAGTTCTGAAGCTGTAGTGCTAGATGGCGCGCTTCTCCCAGTCTGCTCCGATTATCGGTATCTCGGTTCACTCGTGCAAAGTGATGGCGAAATAGATCGGACTGTTAAGCACAGAATTAACACTGGATGGATGAAATGGCGGCAGGTCACCGGGACTATCTGTGACTCCCGCATTCCCCTAAAACTTAAGGGGAAGATTTATAAAACAATGGTCAGACCTGCTGTCTTGTATGGTTCAGAATGTTGGGCCACAAAAGGGATGAATGAAAAGCAATTGCATGTAGCTGAGATGAGAATGCTAAGAGCGATGTGTGGTGTTACGCGCATGGATAGAATTAGGAATGAGTATATAAGAGGAAGTCTGAAAGTGGCACCGCTGACTGAAAAATTGTGTGGAAATCGGTTGTCGTGGTATGGGCATGTGATGCGGAGGAATGAAGAAAATGTCGTGAGGAAAGTCTTGTGTATGGATGTGGATGGCTATAAGAGTAGGGGAAGGCCAAAGAAACGATGGCTGGACTGTGTGAAAGAGGATATGGGTAAAAAGGGGGTGACTACAGAGATGACGACTAGACCCCAAATAAATTGGGATAAGGGCAGGAGAATGATGACTATTTTTTCATTCCAATTTTGTTTTTTTAATTCGGATTTAAATTTTTCTACATATTGGGTACTATATAATCTATTTTTCCTGAACCAATTTGTTTTTTTTTTTATTGCTGTCACTGAATAATTTCATGTGAAAGATGGTTGCACAATGGTCTGACAGACCTAATTCTTTCACAGTGGTATAAGTGTTTTTATAATTAAAATTTGTAAAAATTAAGTCTGAGCATGTTGAGGTAGTTTGTGAGATACGTGTGGGGACTTTAATATGTTATATGAATTTATATTCCAACATTAGATCTAAGAACAAGTTAGTTTTTAAGCAGCTGCCTAAGATATTTATATTTAGTTCTTCACCTAATATCACATTATATTTTGAATACTTATTGGTAATATAATACATTCAATTCAATTATCGTGTTCATGTCGTTGATAGCGATATGATACGAGTAACTCGGGACCATCGAACCGAATAACCACCGGTTAAAATTATCGATGAACGTTAACAAAAACCATATAGTCTTCTATCCGACACTTCTATAAGGAAACAGTAATACTGATTTAAACCTGGTAAATAATTCAATATCGACACAAACGAACCAAAAGAATATGTGAAATGTCCTTTTTGACTGGTCGCTCACAGTAATAACGTTTTGAAGCGTGAGCACTAATATTCCAAGATGACGATGACGTCAAGAAATCGATGAAGGTCGCATTTACGGAGACTAGGATCGGTTTTTGACGCACTAATAGCGATTATGACGTGACTCGGAATGCGGTGGCAAGTTTCAATACCAAACATATCTGATTACTTGACAGACACTGTCGCTGCTAGATTGTCGCTTTGTCTGGACTCTAGAGCCTTTGTACTCCCGTACTCCGGTTGCCAAAAAATTGTAATCCTAACTTCCTAGTTAATATTTTAAATGCCAAAGTAAGTTTCTTTGTTTTCTTTTCACGCCCAAATCACTGACTCGAACATCATGAAATTTTGCATATAGGTACCTATATTTACAAGGTCAGGGGTACAGAAAAGGACATAGGACAACTTTCATCTAAAAAAAAGGACTGTTTCCGAGGGAAAGAATAATAACTTTCTAAGCTCACAATTTCTTTAGGACGCTAGATGGCGTTACGTGTCTATAGAAACATTTTGCTCCCGTACGAAACCAGGTCGCCGATGTTTTATATTTTAGTTGTTCAATGTTCTCATCCAATCGTATTCGCAAGCCACTGATGGATAGATACAGATCTCTTCCAAGTTGCACAATACCATGCCTTCCGCATCTACCAGTTTTGACGGCTAATCACATCTTAGTCAATTTATTCAGTGTTGTGAGAAAATTTAAGGCTGATCAAGTCAAGTTATGTTAAGTACATAATAAGCATTATTTATATGGCCAATAATCCCTCCACCTTACTTTGTACCAGCAATTGGATAACTGATAGCTCAAATGATTTTAACAATTTTAGTTAACAAGTTGCAGCTACACTATATAAATCTTAGTTACATTGTAAAAATATTAATTGTCTTATAAAAGTGGCTACTGCACGTCTTCTAGGGTTTATAAAGCTGAGGAGTTATTGATGTTATAAGAAACTTTTTTACAAAATAAAAAACCGACTTCCAAAAACAAAAAATACCTACACTAAAAATTAAAAAATTACTGTAATTTCGGAAGTCGGCGTAAACAAAGAAATAAAATACAAACATAAATTTTTAGTGTAGGTATTGTTTTTTGAAGTCGGTGTTTTTTTTGTAAAAAAGTTTTTTATGTTTCACTTTTTAGTTGTTATACCCTAGAACTAAAAACCCCAGTAACATGGAAAGTGGAATTTAAACATACTCGTAATTGGAGAATACCAATACGTCATCTATCTATACGTATTTTTGTTTTTTTTTTCAGTTTTTCAAAAAGCACTGAAGAAATTTCAATAAAAAAATAAATAAATAAGGATAATTTCGGTAATATGTGCTTTCGGATAAAAAATAATTTTGAAAATCGGTCCACAACTGACGGAGAAATCGGCGGACCTAAATAAAAAAAAAAAACATACAAACAGTCGAACATAGAACCTCTTCCTTTTTTCGAAAGTCGGTTAAGAAGTAGAATCTAATAACTCATTATTTTTAACCTCTTAGGCTCCGCGGACAAACTCGGGTTGTCAAATTGAAGCCCGATGACAACCCGGGTTGCCAGCTGTTTTTTTTTTTTTTTTGTCATTTACTTAATTTTTTTTTTGTGAAACTCACCGGTGAGTTTCGAAGCCTAAGATGTATGCTGCAGTATCGAGAGAGGTTTTCTGTGTTAAAGTGTTTGCTTCTGAATAAAAGTAGGTACTATACTTCCTAACAATAAGAGTAAGAATTAGATTAAGAAAAAGTTTATTTGTTAATTTTTAGTGTTCCGTACCCGAAGGGTCCAAACGGAGCCCTAAAATATTGTCACTCACGTGTCCGTCGGTCCGTCTGTCTGTCTGTCCGTCTGTCGTCTGTCACAAAAGTTTATTAAGAAGCATTTTTTATCTTCCCATTGACTTATGAACTTGTTTGGTGATAATTTTTATTATTACGTATACTTTACTAACAAATACCAATATTTGATACGGAACCCTTAATGTGCGAAATCCGACTCGCACTTTGCCAGTTTTTTTACAGTATCACCTTCAATTTTCAACATATAATATTATATTTTCAACATATAATATTTCAATTCAATATATGTATCTCAAAACGGTGAAAGAAAACATCGTGAGGAAACCGGCATATCCTAGAACCAAAAATTCGAAGACATGTGACATCCACCAACCCGCATTGGGCCCGCGTGGTGGTTTACGGCCCACACCCTCTCACAGAGAGGAGGCCTCTGCCCCAGCAGTGGGGACATTATAAGGCTGATGATGATGATGATATTATATATTGTTTGACCAGTATCTTGGGGACCTGAGTTGCAATGTACTTCGGTTATATGTTTTTATGTTGATTCTTAGAGGTCTGGTTTTGCGCTAAGACAAAAATCTGCTCCCCGGTTAAAATCTATGATAAGTGTAGGTGTTTTTCGTCTTCGTCTTTTAAGACCCTCCGACCTACAGCTTTGTAGAATTCTAGTAATACTTTGATTTACACACTTCGAATTATTTTTGTAGTAACAAAATAATTTTACTCGTTTCAAAACCAACCACCACCTGCCTAATTTGATTACGCATAACATTATACCTGTTGATATCAACATATATTTATTGTAGACATAAAATATTTAACAACTTTAAAAAGGAGTAACGAAAGATTAGTTCCTCTTTGAAGTTAAATAAAAACTGTTTAATTGCACTTCTGAAACCTTTATAGGTGAAGTTTATTACCTTTTTCATTAATGAAAATGATATTAGAAATATTCAATGTTTTGAAAACAATTATATTTTTGGAGTTTAGCTCATTAAGTTAAACTAAGGATGTTCAAAGTGCTTTTAAATTCCTCATTATAACCCTCATCTTTTTGTCGTTTACCTATGTTACTTGGAGTCAGCGCAAAGCCATTATTTTCCTCTTCTATTATTTTCTAATAACCGACACGCTAAACATCAATATTGTTGGTATACAAGTAGATAGTGCGATCGAAATATTATGTCTGTTTCATCGTCATTTATATATATTGGTAAATAAACGTCTACAGAAACTGTTTAAAAATCAGAAAAAATAAAGATTTATGAAACACTAGGGTAACAGAAGGTTTCCCAGACTTCGTGACAGCAAAAATATTTATTGCTTTGTCTACCAACGACGTTGCGTGATTATATACCAACTGTCTGCGGTTAGCGGTATTCAAACAACACTGAAAACCAACGGTAAATTGTAAATTAGAAAAGCTAATATATGAAAATTTATTGTCCATTAAATATAATGTTCAAAATATTCAAAATCTTTTGTTGTATTTTAGCACCTCTGAAAGTAACGGTCCTAGGTAATGTGATGGTTTCATTACCTTAGGGACTTAATTCTCTAAAAGGATATTTATTTGTAAAGGCTAGGGACTGAAATACGTAGGGACGTAAGTCTTCCAAAGGTTCAATCCCTTGTGGTCTGACGTAGATAGTTTGGTTGTTTCCTCGGTATCAGGAAAACTGAAGCTAGTAGTTGACTAAAACTGTCAATGACATAAGGGGTCTGTTTGACTATCGTGACTGAGTACCTGCTATGTATGTGTATCGTGTGTATGCAGTATTATACAAGGTGTAACTTTAAGGTATGTTCATATCCTGCCCGGGGGTTGAGGATAAATTCGAAAGAGTTACCTCGCCCCTGGGCATTCAGGGCAGGGAGGAACAGGGGTGGGTTTTAGTCAGTAAGAGTCTGACACGCCCTTCCGCTGCACCCTAGAGCGGGAGAAGTCATTGGATGATTTCCCACACCCGAAAAAAAAAATGGTGTGTTCATATTCGATATGAACAATTTTCTTCAAGAAATCCGGAGGCATATCGCTATCAACGATAAATCGGCCATTGTACCCACAGAATTAGTAATATTGTAAAACAGCTGTTTACAATATTACTAATTCTGTGGGTACAATGGCCGATTTATCGTTGTGTCACGATTTTTGTATACAATATGGTATAATTATGCTGTTGTAGTATGTAGGCGCGTGGCTCCTAGCGTGTGCCCCTGTTATGTAGTTCTAGGGCCTAGAACTACATAACAGTCAGTTGTGAGTTATCCAGAGCCTAGCATCTAGGCTCTGGACAACTCACAACTATATACACTATCTTTCCCACAGTATGTTGATTGAAAACCTACTTAAATCAGGTGCATAAGAATCATTGTACTATATCTGTGATTGCTAACTGTAAGCTACATAGCATCTTACTATTAGCAATTGAAGAGTCAACGATCATTGCTCGCACCTTTACAAACCGCCATCATAATCCTCATCTCTACAGTTATATCTCCGTTCAGCTCAAACACCTGTTAGTACAAAATATGGCTACTACTTTCCTCACTAACCGCGCTAAAGAGTTTCGCTGGAGTAATTTCCTAGGTCCCAGTAAATGCACGATGTCACTTGACGTTGCATCGCGTGAGCCTCGACAGCAATTACTCGTACCTCGGTTTGTCTCCTTGCAATTAGAGAATTCCTAGGCGTCAGCGTGTGGGAGAGTTATTTCAACTCGCTAACATCGTTTAAGTAAACTGTTCTGTATTTTCACATGAAAATTATTTTGCTACGTTGCTCGGGAGCTGGCATTTCTGCTGTAAAACGCTACGGCCATGTGTTGTTTCTCATTCATCCCGCGGTCCTGACTTTCTGTCTGGTTTAATTTGCAACGTCTGTATTGGTGTGTGTCTTTGAAAAAAGAATTGCCAACCTTTTACTTTAATGTTTAACAACTAAGCCTTATATTTTGTCTTCTCACTGCAATTTAACCTGCACTAAAATTTAATAACAAAAACAACATTTAATTATATGCCCAGTTACAATGGGGTTCTTAAAATTATTACCATATCACTCAATAATAGAACGGTTCTACTTTAAGCGCCTAGGTTGGCATTGATAGCCACTGTACCTAGCTGCAGTTTAAAAACAAACAAACATCTTGTATAAAATAATCTGTCAAATTATGAATGCTGGGGAATATTATGGTTACAAAGATGTAAACACAAGATACGAACTAGCCAAGCAAGCTTAAACCGACCGACTGACTTAATTTACTCGCCGTGTTTTCTAGATGAGACATTAATGCTCGCAAATTCTCCCTGTCATATCCAGTTTGTATTTTTCCTGCGTTCTTGGGTCGTGAAGCTATTTTTAAACAAGAAATATTTTAGTGATAGTTCGCGTTTTCATACAGCAGTGTAATGAGAGTTTTTTGATCGTGGAATGTTTTTACATCCGCAAACATGGTGGTTGAATTGCATGTAGTTTTTGCGGAATTATGCTACTCGTTGTTGCTTTTGCAAAGTAAAGTGATATTTTTATATTATGACTGTTTTTGTTTAATGTTTTAATGGAGTTCTAGGTGTTTGTTATTAAGTATGATTTTGCTTTTCAATTTATATGTGGTTCACGACATGATAAAAATAAGAGATGTATCTATCTGAATGGGGCGTTAGTGTAGTTAGCCAAGTGTTGATTACAGAATACGAGCTGCTCTACCAGCGGGTTCGACTGCGAGAATATTTTTTTACGGAAATTATCGTAAGAAAACATACTCCCGGAATAGAAATCCTATTCCAGGACATGGTCTACCCGTGTGCCAATTTTCTTCCAAATCCGCTAGACCTTTAAGCAGTAAAGAGGTGACAAATATGCAGACGGTAGCTACTTTAAGCAGTAAAGAGGTGACAAATAGGCAGACGGTAGGTACTTAAAGCAGAAAAGAGGTGACAAATAGGCAGACGGTAACTACTTTAAGCAGAAAAGAGGTGACAAATAGGCAGACGGTAGCTACTTTAAGCAGTAAAGAGGTGACCAATAGGCAGACTGTAGCTACTTTAAGCAGTAAATAGGTGACAAATAGGCACACGGTAGCTACTTTAAGCAGAAAAGTGGTGACAAATAGGCAGACGGTAACTACTTTAAGCAGAAAAGAGGTGACAAAAAAAAAACTTTTTACAAAAAAAAATACGCCCGACTTCCATAAATAATACTAAAAAATGTAAAATAACTTTAATTTCGGAAGTCGGTGTCAAATAACGAAGAAACCAAACTAGAAACACAAAAAAAAAGTAAAAAGTTTTTTATTTTTCACTTTTTAGTTGTTGTACCCCATTATATCACTAAATTAATAGTAAAGTTATGCCCGAATTGATAGCCCCAAAAATAGAGAATTTGGACATAGTTGGTGAAATTAGGGTGTATCAGGGTGAACTGTACAAATCTGTAAACCCCTTTAGAGTGTATCAGCGTGATGTAATGTTGTGAAGTGGGGAAAACAATATACAGACATGCGATTGCAGCAATTCTGGAAGGTTTGCTATCATTTATTGAAGAGTTCTGTTGTGTATCTCCGAAGTCTTTTATCAGATCTTCACCAAATTAAAATGGGACCACATGTGAAGCAACAGCTTTTAAATAAAAAAAATCTTCAAAATCGGTTCACGTAGTAAAAAGTTATGAGGTAAAACACATAAAAAAAAAAAAAATACAGTCGAATTGAGTACCTCCTCCTTTTTTGAAGTTTGTTTAAATAGGCAGACGGTAGCTACTTTAAGCAGAAAAGAGGTGACAAATAGGCAGACGGTAGCTACTTTAAGCAGAAAAGAGGTGACAAATAGGCAGACGGTAACTACTTTAAGCAGAAAAGAGGTGACAAATAGGCAGACGGTAACTATTTTAAGCAGAAAAGTGGTGACAAATAGGCAGACGGTAGCTACTTTAAGCAGAAAAGAGGTGATAAATAGGCAGACGGTAGCTACTTTAAGCAGAAAAGAGGTGGCAAATAGGCAGACGGTAACTGCTTTAAGCAGAAAAGAGGTGACAAATAGGCAGACGGTAACTACTTTAAGCAGAAAAGAGGTGACAAATAGGCAGACGGTAGCTACTTTAACTAGCTTGTGCCAACGGCTTCGCCCACATGAAAGTCGTAAATTATTGCAAGGGAACGTAATTCCAGGATTAAAAGTATTCAATAACAGGTTAGGGATTCAAGTTTTACACAAATCCGTTCAAACGTGTAGGCCTGACAGTCTTTACTTAGGTATTTTGCAACCTTTACGACGTCTTTGGCAGAATGTTACGGGTTAATAAGTTTTTTTCAGAGATTTAAACGGAAAGCTCTAGCTAGAAGTTATTAGATTGAAAACTTTACCCGCGCGTAGCCAATTTTGCTGCTTACTTAAGGGGTTGCATCAATGAAAACTGGCCAATAATATAGTTGCAGTAGTTTTAAAACTAAGCAATTCTGCAGCTTCAAATACTTTTTAACCGACTTCAAAAAAAGGAGGAGGTTCTCAATTCGACTGTATTTTTTTTTTATGTGTGTTACCTCATAACTTTTCACTACGAGAACCGATTTTGAAGATTTTTTTTTTATTTGAAAGCTGTTGCTTCACATGTAGTCCTATTTTAATTTGGTGAAGATCTGATGAAGAACTTCGGAGATATACAATGAAACTCTTCAATAAATGATAGCAAACCTTTCAGAATTGCTGCAATCGCATGTCTGTATATTGTTTTCACCACTTCACAACATTACATCACGCTGATACGTTCTGAAGGGGTATATAGATTTGTACAGTTCACCCTGATACACCCTAATTTCAACAACTATGTTCAAATTCCCTATTTTTGGGGCTAAACTAGAAACACCGACTTCCGAAATTAAAGTTATTTTGCATTTTTTAGTGTTATCTATGGAATTCGGTTGTATTTTTTTTGTAAAAAGTTTTTTAGCATTATTAACCAAACTAGCTGTGCCCGCGGTTGCACTCTCACATCTCTCATGATCGCTCGCTTTGCACATCATGAATGTGCGCGTGATACTTGATTAAAACTATGATATCTCCTAAGACATTCGTTGAAATCAAATGATGTTAAGGGAAATTTCGTTCAAAATTAAATACTTATGATGAATAACGAATAAAATATTTGGATAAGGATTAATATCATTTTTATAAAAACAGCTTCGCAAATAATGCATTATTTTAGAACAAAGGACATGGCCGAAATTCGTAAGGAGCTGTGCCCTAACAAAAAATATTCATGTACTCGTACATTGACAAACAGTATGTCGTATTATAGCTTACAGCTATGTATTTACAATAGTTTAAGTTTTATGATCATAGAAGAAGCGAGAAATATTATTTATTGGTAAAAATGAAATAATTTTGAATAGCAAAATTACGAGTTTTAATGTTTTAAATGTACAAAAAATAATACGAGAAATCAATTGATGTAAGCCTTTTCTTCACTAGCCGACACGACATTGAATTAAATGTCTAACTCCCGAATTCTCTAACGACACTTAACTTTAAGACGGAGCTCGTCACTCATGGCTAAGTAATAACAGCCGCATGAGTCGATCCATCAGCTTTAAGCTACGCTTGCCAGGGTTGGTCCATGGATGGATGACCATCTTTACATACCGAGTTTCCTCCGTGCCTCGGAAAGCACGTTAAGCCGTTGGTCCCGACTGTCAATCGTCTGTCATTCTTTGACAGTCGTTACGGGTCGTCAGAAGCCCGAAAGTCTGATAACTCCCAAGTCCAGTCTTACCAAGGGGTATCGTATTACCCAGTTACTTCTCGTCAACAGTGCTGCCTGTGGTTTATAACAGGGCGAATCGATTTTGAAGTTCCAGTTGGAATTTTTCGAACCCTATAGCGGCCTGGGGATGCGTAGGTCGGAGAGTAAGCCTCATCATGCGGATTCTCTCAGCTCGAAAATTGATATTTAGAGTGCCTCGGACAAGCCTGTGATCGCTTCCGGTGTTAAACTTGCTGATCACGGAGATATATCTAAATATGTGACTCTTATCCGTCATGATGAAGTCTATCTCGTTTTTAGTCCCGTTATCGAGGCTCTGACAGGTCCACTTCCTTTGGGGATTCCTTTCGAAGAAAGAATTCATCAAGAAGAGCCCCTGCGACTCTAAGAAGTTGACCAGCATTTGCACCCTGCGATTCCTGCGCCCCATGCCGAACGATCTGACTTTCGATTCACCGCGTTCTTGTACTCACACTTTGGCATTGAGCTCCCCCATAACAACGCTGTAGTGGCCCTTTGTCGTACTGTGCATTGCTTTGGCAATATCCTCGTACATGGCCTCAACTGTCTCGTCAGAGCATGTCGAAGTCGGCGCATATACCTGTATCACTTTCAGGTAGTACCTTTCAGTGAGTTTTAGTACAAGGTACGCTACCCGTGCCGACACACTACTGATTTCTACAACGCTGCTAGTGAGTTCCTTGTTGACCAGGAAGCCAACGTCGCCTTGGGAGAGCTGATCACCTTCGCGAATTAGAATAGCTGACCTGGCTCCAGGGCTATCGTGTCCTACCCCTGTCTTCGGACTTCAGATAACCCCAGTAAATGCCAGTTGATGCGACCTAGCTCCACCTCAAGTTCAGCAAGGTGATAGTCCAGCCTCATCGAACTCCATTGTACGTAGCCAGATGTAGTCGTCGTCGTCATTGGTAGCCTGCCGTCACCCGGAGATTCTTCGAACCCCCCGTCCCGCCGTAACCGTGACCGCTACCTTGAGCAGGAAAAGCGGGACCACCGGGAACTGGGGGCCGTTATTTTGGGGCTTTAGTCATGGGAGGTTTTAATGCCCGTAGTCACCACGCTGGGCAAGCGGGTTGGTGACCACAGAGCCAATCCTTTCGCATCAATGACGCTGCTGCCCGTCATCGCTCTGGAGAATTTAGGTTGGCTTGTTGGATGGTTATACCGCCATCGGTCGGTCGCCAGCGCCTCGTCCGTCAGTGGCAGAGTATACAGTGCGAGGTTGACATTTGGGGAGTCCGGATGTTATGTGCTCCCCCTTACACCCCTTATAGTATATACACTTACAAATTAAGTTCTATTTTTGAAATTCATTCCGGCCCTAGGGAGGAAAGCAATTACTATGAGTTTTTCCCGCCCTATGGAGGAAAGCAGCGTTTTCCACCTGCTACTCGGATCAAACAAACACTACTTTCCGAGTATGAGAAATGAAAAAATAATTACTGTACATTAATGTAGATTCCGAAGGCAGAATCCGGCCATGTCATTTGATTACTATAAAAAATATAGTGAGTTATCCTTAAAAGATTATGCTGTCAATCAAACATCATCAGTCGGCATTCAGAAATGAATCGCATTTTTTTGTTTTTAGGGTTCCGAACATTACTCGTGAGTGATCACTGTCTGTCTGTCTGTCCATCCGTCTATCACAGCCAATTTACTCCGAATCTACACGACCGATTGAGTTTAAATTTGGTACACACATGAATATTTGTGACTCAAACACGAACGTGTACCGTAAATAATTGAATTTGGAATATGGGGTCACTATGGGGGTGTAAATCAATAAATTAACAAAAAAAATTTTGAACTATAAGTAATGAAATTACGAGCTGGCTTATTGTAAGTATTGCAAATATATTTAGTAGTTTTTAAGTTATTTGAGAAAATAGATGAAAAATGACCATTCCCCGTCCCTCCCTTATCTCCAAAACCCCTACACCCAAAATTTTGAAAGACATACGGAATGTAGTTATTTACATAGAGATTACACGAAAACCTATAAGAAGTACCTTTATGTAGTTAAACCTGAAAAAAATATGATTTGTTCGGAACCCTTTGCGCGCGAGCCCGACTCGCTCTTGGCCGGTTTTTTAACCGACTTCGAAAAAGGAGGAGGTTATCAATTCGGATGTCTGTATTTTTTTTTTTTTTTTTATGTATGTTCGAGCATAACTCCGTCATATATTGACGGATTTGCAAAATTATTTTTTTGTTCGAAAGAGGTTTATTCCGAAATAGTCCCATTTAAATTTCAAAAAGATCTGATGATGGGTTTCGGAGACAGACAACGGAACTCTTCAAAAATTGACAGCAAATCAACCGCGATTGCTGCTATCGTATGTCTATGAATTGTTAACACAGTTTAATGGGGAACCACAACTAAAAAGAGAAAAATAAAAAACTTTTTTACAAAGAAATAGAACCGACTTCCGAAAGTTTTTTTTTAATAGCAAATTGGACCTTAAACTCCAGCAGAAAATAATGAACAACGAAAATCAAGGCTCCAATAGATCCTTTCTCAAAAACTGATATAGCAAATACAGGCTGGTGTTAATTTCGAACAAAATCCAAAGATTCCGGTGTTGTACCTCTTTTGAACATAAAAACTTCATTTTCATAATGCGAGGGGCGGAAGCCATAAAGCGGAATTGTTTCGCTTTTTCCGTTTCGCCCCGGGTTTTTTTCGTTAACATTTTTAAGTTGGTACGTCATAACGTCACAAATATATATTAAGCTGGTAAGTTTATGTTTACATTGTTTATGGTTTAGTGTGTGCTGAGTTATTAGAGGGTAGTTGCATGTGATATTATTTATGTGTTTACCTTACGTTTATGCCTTTTACGATAAGGATGAAAGCATTTACCTAGCTATGAAATACAATGTGATAATGAGTTGAAACGTCATCGATCTTTGGGGGTGTCGTATGTAGTTTCTGATGAAGTGTAGGTATCCTGTAACTAAGCAACAACCATCAATGGGATCTTAAGAGACTTGAAACTCAAGGACTTCTTCTTCTTTTGAATCAATGGTTTCTTAACTTAAGCTGGTCACGTTCATTGCAGCGTCAGTAGCGTCCGATCAAGTCCTCCATAGAGCAAGTGTATGGCCACTTGGGGTATTGCAGTTTTTTTTTTTTATTACTTTTTTAAAAAACGTTGCCCCACCCTAGGAATTATGCCTGTATCGTGGGTGCGTCCACAAACATGTAAACTTACATACACAAGATACCCACCCAGACCCGGTACATCTATCTATAGGCCATACAAATATTTGTTCCGTGCGGGGATCGAACCCGCGACACGCAGCGTAGCAGCCGAACGCTCAACCACTGCGCCAACCGTGCCGTCTTTGTGGTCTAGTATGTTAGTCATGTCAGGCACCTTACTAACTTGGGTATCAGATGAGTCTTTAGAACCCCATTTTGCCAAGTTACTAACTCAAGGTACCAACTATAGCGTATAAAAGGTGGCTACAAATAATACTGTCAGGCAGATTCATATTTTTCTTTAATTCAGACATGACCCACATTGTTTTTCAGAAATAAAATTTCATACAAAAAAAAATACAGCTCTAAACCTCCATTGACCTACATCACACCCTACAAAACAGCAAGCTTAAACATTGCAGCGTCCAAGAGAACAGTTTAAGCATTTTTTCACAAAGGTCAGGAGGCCAGGATGATTTACTCCCTCAATATTGCGGCCGTCAGGTGGGAAGCGGACGCGGAATTAAAGTTCCAAGGAAATATGGCGTTTGTCTTGCCGTAGAATGAAAGTAGTGAACCAAGGATGCTTGGAAGAGTTGTGGGGAACGTCTTTTGTGAAGTTGGAAGTTAGAAAGACAATGATATTAAGATATTGAATTTGGTTCTTATTGTTGGGATTGCTGGTATTAAATCCTACTACTCATAATAAAAAATTTAATATAAAAAGTATGTTTGCTTCGATGTTTGAATAGAATACGAGTAGAATAGACATTTATTGGAAATACAACACTGTGTACAACAAACACGAAGTTAAAGAAAGAATAGTGAAAGAATGATATGTACAATTAAATTGCGCTGAGTGTGTACCGATAAAAAGTGTATCCATTTCAACATAGGCTGAGCGTAAGACATTTTCTAGGCAAGCGTGCTCCATCTTCGACCACATCATCGCTTACCATCAGGTGAGATAGTGGTTAAACGCGTGCCTATCAACCATAAAAAAAAAGACACTCAGCGCTGGTTTTCAGTTGGTATCTCGCAGTGACACACGGACAAGGGTCAATAAAATAGCATCAGTCTCTACTAATAGTTCATGTATATCATGTCATCGAAGTTTTGATTCCAGGACGTGTCAGTTTCCTGACGATGTTTACCATCATCTTCAAGAAAACGTTGTTTTAATAAATAGGTACTTAATTTATTAAAAATACAAAAATGGATTTGGGTGTCTGTTTACCAATTACACCTTAACGGCTGGACGGCTTTGGATGAAATTAATTGTGACAAAGACTCCCAAATAGATTGTGACAAAGATTGTGGCAGAGTATACCTATACTTTTATTCCGGTGGCACGTTACTGTGAGATAATTGTCTATTATCCATGTCACCACCCATTGCATTAGGGCCCTTCCTGGTTTAAGCTAGTTTCAATATGTCTTATGTAGTGTTTATGGTACAGAGGTTAATTGCTGTAACTGGCTATCAAAGAAAGGAAATAAGGGGTTCTTGTCAAAATGCACTTATTAAAAATATGTGGAGAACCAACCTCCAGTAAACAACAACCGTGCAATGAATGGCGAAAACAGGTCCAGTTAGTACGATTCGCAATAGAAAATTGTATCTAATTATGTCGACAGCCTAATTGTCAAGTGAGTACCTACCTAACTATTTCTGTCCTCTACCTATAGAATAGCTAAATATTTCGGGCATTAAAAAGTCATTCAGGTCATTCAGAGAGGCTATTACACTATCTGTATGCATCCCGGTATAGAGTTGAAAGTTTTCTTGAAATTCTACCCGTAGCTAGCTAGAAACGAGGAGTAAACTTTATAAGTGATTTTAATATTCTTCTCAAATACCTGGTTAGATAATATCATTTAATATTCACAAAGAGTTCAAGGGGTTATTTAATAAAATTATTTAGTCAACACTATCCAAACTGAATGGGGCTCTGTATTCACTTTAATTTCGATCTAAAGATATTGATTTAAAATATTATTTAAGTAAACGTATTGTTACACGGTTATAGATACAAAAGTGTAGTTCAGAATTTTGGGTCACAATTAACTGTCATGAATATGAGTAGGTGAGTGGTCGCTAAACCTTGATACAATTATTTTATCAGCCTGTTAATAAATGCCTAAAACTACCTTCTTTTAGAACTAAAACAGGCTAAAGTAGAGAAGAAATTCCAAAAGCATCTACGGGTATATTCTCGATAAGTGCACAGGTGAGCCTGCTCGAGGTACCTTACCCAGGGATTGTCAACACGAAGCGCTCGTAAAGCATCCAGTTAATGCTGAAATTGCTGGGACGATGCACACAAAGCGGATTGCGGCCGTGACACCATTTCAGGCGCGTTCGATGGCCTATATTGATGAGATATAGCTGATTGTCTGGCTGAAAACTAATAGGATTTGCAGAAAAAAAGTAAGATTAAAAATCCATTGGTTTTTAGTTTTGCTTATTAAATTCATCATTAGAATTCTTTAGTTTTCAGTTTATCATCATCTTTACAGCCGAAAGACGTTCACTACTGGACACAGGCCTCCCCTAAGCGTCGCCACGTTGAGGTACTGTTAGTAACAACAACTGGTTTTTTAAATGTATGGAGGCTTCTTTAATTTGGTTTAGTGTTTATTCTTGAGTTTGTTTTTAATGGCATGATTGAGTGTGCTAGCTGGCAAGTGGTGGATTATTTAATGTTATGATTATATTTTAGACGACATATATTTATTTTTCTGTTTTACATAATGTTAAGATTGTTGCTTAGAATTATATAGATTCAAGTTCTTAAAACTTAACAGACAGATGTGTTGCTGGGGAGTTTGTTGGCCACTTCTTCTTCACAGCTAAAACACTAGGAAGTGGTGACGGGCGGGCGTTTTTTGGGGGACTGTCTTTATGTAGAACTTTGACGTTCAAAAAGTGCTGGTTCTCAGCCTAGTTTGAATAAATGACTTTTGATTTGGATTTTTTGATTTTTAAATAAATATTTGAGATTTTGTTGTTCGCAATATCGTTTTTTATCTATGGCTATAATTTATAGCTGCATATCGACATTTTGGCAACTTACAGCCGTGCTCACTTATATAAAGGTGAACCTATTATTGGTCCCAGCAGAACGCCTCAAATCCACCGGTCTTATCTTCCCTTGTCATTTATAACTGAGTATCATGGAATGACGTTTCGAGTGGGGTTCCGCTGGGTTTATTCCGGGGGTTAATTCTGTGAGAGGGCTCGTAATGATTCACCAGCTTGACGGCTTAGTGCATTCTGTAATAAGAAGAATATGCTGCGACGGTAATATTTTGGTAGAAAATAACGCGAAGTATGGTGTAAGATAGAACGTAGAAAATTGAAATCTAAATTGAAATATTTCAGCTTTATGCTTCAGAGACGTTATGGTTTATTTGTAGTCTGCTTTAAGATTTAGCATGTACATGGTATGATAATTAACCCATAAAGCAACCACCAGCGATAATTCTTGATGCTCAAAACACGTCATAAAACCAGCCACACCTGTTTCAAATGCCCACAAAAGCAATTCAAACGAGACACCAGCAGCAAATCCCACCAAAATTATCCTTTGCCAAATAAAACCGCAAGCTCAAGTAATTAATTCAATTTATTAGTCAATATCGTGCCAAGACTTCCAAAGCCGTATATACCATTCGGAGAACAGTTTATGAATTATCGTGGCATACAAGTATTTTAATGCGTTTCCAGCATGTGTGATGTATCGGCAAAATAAATATAAGCGGAGCAAAGGACAGTCGACGTGAGAGGACATTAGTCATGTGTAATAAGTTCTGAGCGAAGAGATCACAATTTATAATTGCGGCTTTCGAATTTAGTAGCGGATTGTGGTCGGCTTTTGTTTTTGCCGTCTAAGATTTTGTTGCTGGTTTCCTGGACTAGAATGTAAGTGAGGATAAGAATAGTCTAGTTGGAATCAATTGACGCTGTGGTTATTTGGTATATTATCTTTATTCCAATAAACGGACGGCTTGCTTGTGATAACTAATATTGTATGTAGAAACAAAACCCCCATCTTATACGTTTTAGTTTCGAACGTTTTGATATGGCGCTAAGTGTGAACCCATAGTTTATAACTATCAATTATGAAAACAGTTTACATTTTCACTTGAGTTGCCAAAATACGTATATGTATTTTTTTTGAGCTGTATAAGCGTTCACGTACACAGCAAACAATAATCCCCTTATCGTAAATATTGGAAGTTCCGCAACGGTTTTGCTTTGCATTGCAATTTCATGTATTGCGATTTCACGCTAAAGGAACATGGATGCAATATTCGCGTTGATTCTAATCAAATAGCCACCGGCAAAAAGTAGGTCAAACGATGAACAAACAATGCATAGAATATCGTCACTGGCTGTTGGGAAGTGCCTATGAATGCTATTGTGTGGAATCTACACTATAGATGGACGACCTGGTAAAGGTCGCGGGGATGACTGGAACAGTTTGATATCCATGGGGATTTTTATGTGGATGTCACAATACAATTTGATGTGAATGAAACTCAACATTGTGAAAAAGGATGAAAAGGAAAACATTGTGTGTGGGAAATTATCACACACAATATTTTAGAAGAAGTGGAGTAAGAACAGAATATCGGAAAGTTATGTTACGAAAATGTAGACGTTTATAAGTAATTTAAATCAACAGCATACTTTGAAAAGCACTATTTACGACGTCATAGCAATTTGGAATTTATTCATGACTTAAACAACAGTGTAGCCAAATTGTTTCTGGGCTATTCACTAAAATTTAGCATACCCTCATAACATTGCTTCCGTTTTATAATGGCTAGGTAGCCGAACCTAAAAATGAAGAAAATTTAATAATCGACAAGAAATTTCCTCATGTCGCTATTCGTAACTACTGAATAGGTATGACCACAATGAATATTTTACGATGACTTTTATTATGGCACGTGCTTCATACCTTTACTGGCTGTAAAGATAGTACCTATTCCTACATCGTTTAATATATTCCGTTTCATATGTACGCTGAAGGAAGTTTTACTTGGGTACTTGTTTCAACTCTTTTATTTCCTTTCGGGGTGAATAAAATGGTCTGAATATGTGGAAGTAATATTACAGAAAATTCTGTGAGAAATATTTCACGTATGTTTTCCAGCTGTCTGATTCTTTCAGCTATGTCTTAAATGAGCAAAGAAACTTGAATTGTGTACTATAATATTCGAATGTAATATTCCTAAAAACCCATGGGTTAAATATACTCATAACGTAACGTTATAAATAGATTAAAACTTAATTTTGAGTTTACTTTGACAAATCTATGGCCAGTTTCTGAATTTGGAGTTATGAATATGTCAAACGCTTCTTTAGTGCTACAGATTGACCGGTTTTCAAAATACTTACTTCAAATCACTAAATCAGAAATCAGGAGAGTCACTGCACAATAAGCAGCGGTTATTCTATTTTTGCACAACAGATGTCGCAGTATCTATATATTGAATAGGTATTGAGTAGGCTAGGCTAAGAATAGGAGGTATAAACTTAAGCTTTCCCTAATATACATATATCTTTCATGTTTGGACATTTTATTCTCTCAAACAAACATCAGAACCAGAGAATGCATACAGTAACATTTATACAACATCCCAAAAATAAATGTTGATATATAGGACACCAGCTGTTTCCATTTTCAGTGTTGAAAACAAAATCTCATATTTCAATACACGAACTCGAGCAATATTTAAAGCAAATAGAAAACTAATGAGTCGTTATGCAACGTGTGTTGGCGTTGCATAAAGCAGGGCAGTTTGCAAGTTCGCGGCAATCACTTATGTTGCTGTAACTGATTGCATGTTGCACGAACATGTTTGTAATGGCCCTTCATTTGTTGTTTAGTTTGTGGGCGATATGAATATCGCTGCCTTATTATAAAATGTATGTGCTTATGTGGCCGTGAATAAATGCATCACTTCCAGTATTAAAAGGTGCGAGTAAAAGATGGCTGTTTGCTTACAGAATGTGTTACGTCCTTACCTTCCTAGATGTATTTCTAGATTATTTATCAATGTTTAGCATATTTTTATGATTTACTTAATACATAGTTATAATGCGAGTTAATAGCTGTTTTGTGTTTAACAAGTTCTAAAGCTAATAATTATGATAATACAAAATCCGCTTAAACCCTATAAGCAGATTAAAACCTTTTTTATCACAGGGAACGCTGGCAAAGCACCAAACTCTTTTAAACCAACCCAATAACCAAACCACCAACCAACCAACAACTAGTCAATTTAAACTATTTGCAACAAAAAGTTAGAATATACGAGCGATTTTTTAACAGCATATCAAATTAGTTTATGTAACTAATATAAATAATCAAGTAAAAAGATCGCACATCTCGATGACGATGACGAATTATTAAACTAACAGGCATTTAATCGATTTGCTTCTCTTCCCAATCGATTTGCTTCTAAGACGACATGCCGCATTTGTATTACTGTTCGTTACCAGTTTTTGGAGATAGGCAGTTTAAGTTCTAAATCTAGGAGCACGACAATTGAAAAATAATAACTACCTATAGTCCACAAGAAAATCCATTGAGATGCAAGGAACATAAGACCGGTCGCTGTTGCGACGCTTGGGGAAGCCTATGTCCTGCAGTGAACGTCTTTCGACTGAACTGATGATCATGGCAAGACGAAACTAACTACAATATTTTTGGGAGAGTAAGTATTGAGAGCAACTGAGTATTTATTTATTTTATGTATAATCTTTGGAAAATGTACAGCTAATACATACATGCTTACGTATATTCTAATTAAAATGATGGCCAATTATCATTTTCTCTTACAGTACAAACGAATAACAATGTGCCAGATAATCAATACGTTATACTATAAATATAGATAAACTAATATAGATTAACTTATATAAACGTGATTCTACACAGGATTAAGAAGTAAAACTTGCCTCTGTATTAAGAAACTTAGGCTTTCCCAAAAATACACCCACAATTAATAATACACCTCAGCCCATCCATAGCCGTCCCCCAACATACTGCTAACGAACGATCTGGGGCTGATAATCCCATAATCACCCCGCCTGACAGATGGATTGTTAATCTTAGTTAGATGGTATCACAGTACAGGTGGATCTATTGCTCATTCATCTGATAGTAATCGACTGCTAGATTTAAGAGCTATTTACAGCACTAACGGGAAGACAGGGAGAGATAATTTTAGTTACAACATGGTTTTAAGAAGCTGGGTATATGGAAATATCAAAATATCGACCTTTATAATGATGAACGAAACTCAATGTTACATGGAACGAACACGCTCTTGACCATTTTTTATTTAGTTCAATTACAGGAGAATTAAAGACGTTGGTGAGTCCCATACAACGCACCACACGATGATACAAAACACAACTTCCATACACAGTATAACAGCTCTTGATTCAATTGAAATAATGGTCGGTATAGCGTGTACATAATTCATGTCTGAACAAACTCATTGAGCAGTACAATCATGTTGAACAATTAATGTTGATTTCTATACCGCTATTTGATTTGTATCTCGGGCTAACAGTACAAGGTTGTATGGGAAATGCGCCAATTAAATCGCTATAGAGCAATCCCAGCTATCGAATAGACTGAAGGATCAGACATTGTCGATCTTTAACAATAAATGGTAGATTAGTTTGCGTGTAAACCGCTATTGTTCTGGGACGGTCCTATAAGGGAAGGATTTAACGCTTTGCTATTTAATTTAGATCATTGCGAATGAATAGATGTTGGAGTACCCACATGTTGGTAAATGTTATGCTCGACGTGAGGACAGAACCAAGTTTATCGCTATTATGCTACCTTAAGGGAACTTGACTCTGGGCACGCCACCATTGCGGCGGTAGTGCCCCTCTTTGAGGAGTGGCTGGAGAGGCGTCACGGCGTCCTCATTTTCCGCCTGACGCAGGTCCTCACCGGACATGGTTGTTTTGGGAGGTTGCTGCTTCAGATCAGGCGGAAGGAAACGTCCGGGTGTTATCCCTGCGCGGATCGCCCAGAGGAGCATACGGTGGAGGTCTGCCCCGCTTAGGTGGAGCACCACCGTGTCCTTGTGGATGCGATAGGTGGCGGCGACCTCTCGCGCCCGGCCCTGGTTCAGGCCATGGTACGGAGCGAGAGGGAATTAGAAGCAGTCTCCTCCTTCTGCGAAGCAGTAATGCTCGCGAAGGCGGAGGCGGGCCGCGTGAGGGAAGCTCAACGGAGTGGCCCTCACGGCCTCAGCCGCTACCACCACAGGAGAGGCACTAGGCGTAGGACGTTGCGAGATGATCTCCGGCCACTGTAGATCCGGGCCTGCGGACGGCGAGCAGTGGGTAGCTCGCCGTCCGATCAGCACCAGGCCCGTGAGTCGACGGCGCGTAGTGTTCCACGCGCGCCTCAAAGAGATGATTGTCAGCCACCACTGATGCGGCCCATCGTGGTCGGTGCCTGCATACCTAGGGGTAGCAAATAAATTCTCAACATGAGTTACCGCACCCCTGGGCACTCAGGCAGGGAAGGAACAGGGGTGGGTTTTAATCAGTAAGAGTCTGACATGCCCTTCCGGTCCACCCAGAGCGGGAGAAGTTATTTGATGATTTTCCCATTAAAAAAAAAGGAGAGTTACGTTGGCTTTATATATTATAAGTATGTAATTATTTAAGAAGAAAATCATAACAATAACTGTAACTCCTTTAAATAGAAAATAAAACCTGGCTTAAAAAAAAATAGCGCAACAGAGCATCGAATAAAATGGAATCATCGCAAAGAAAAATAAAAGATATCAATAGCCGATTAGAATCTTCTCAGAAGCTTCCCATTTCTCGTAGTACAGTCTAGATACCTAAGTACCTAATAGTATACCCAGAGGCACCTATAATACCAGGTCTTAACAATCCACGCGCGCCATTTAATCGATACGATAAGGATTCTGCCGATGGCGTAATATCCAAAGATATAAGGGACATAAAAGCTAATGATACTGGCAGGTTAGACGGTAATGACTGCTGTCAAAACACATTATTCATGGCAAAGCGATCAATGTGCGTAACAGAGACCAAAGAAGAGAAGCAGATGTGCTTTTGCTTGATTTTTGAATGTTTTCCAAGAATTTTCACAGTAATACAGGCACAGCAATGTTTGATGGAAACGTCACACATCGAAGTTATCAACTACAAAGGAGATAAAAAAAAAATCTTTTACCTAAACTTTATATTTGTCAAACAGAGAATATTTCGGCATAATTTCAATCCATCGCCACAAACTGAAAAATTATGAATGTTCTTAAAAACCCGCCAAGAGGAAGTCTGACTCAAAGGGTTCCGAATATTTTTTTTTTTTTTGTCAGGCTTGAACAGCTTGTAGATGTCGTAGTCTTCTGATTGAATCCGCCAGTCAATGGGACGCCTAGGCCATTCATTAAACGCCGGCATTCAATTAAATGGCTGAAGGACAACCAGCCAAGTCGTTGAACGTAACGTTTAACCAGATGGCTGGATGTCGTCTAATCATTTTGTTAAATTGAATATTGATGAGTTTGTGATACCACTGATCATGATTATGTGTGTACAAAAAGCAATGTTAGGATGCAAGAGCGAGCGTAGCAAACTCGGGACATGCGGCATCCCAACTCGGATAGGTTAGGTTCGAAGAGAGGCGGGGCGGTCCGCGAAGCGGGGCTTCGACTACTCCTTTTAAATAAATTGAATCGCTAAAAATAATAATTTTAATCATTTTTCATTTAACTTGAAGTAAATTTGAATCACTTGGTCAGTCATCTTCAAAGGGCTGACTTTTTAACCGACGAAAAAAAGGAGGAGGTTCTCAATTCGACCGTATATATATTTTTTTTTTTTTTTTTTTTTGTATGTTCAGCCCTCACTCCGTCATTTATGAACCGATTTTGATTATTCTTCTTTTGTTAGATAGGGTATACCTCAAAGGTGGTCCCATGTCAAGGAAGTCGAGCTCTGACAGTGGAAACCTGATAAAATTGAGAGAAAACCTCGAAAATTGTGGGCACGTTTAGCGTTTCTGTATGTATGTTCTGCCCTCACTCCGTTATTTATGAACCGATTTTGATTATTCTTTTTTTGTTAGATAGGGTATATCTCAAGGTTGGTCCCATGTCAAGGAAGTCAGGATGTGACACTGGAATCCTGATAAAATTGAGAGAAAACCTCGAAAATTGTGGACACGTTTAGCGTTTCTATATGTATGTTCGGCCCTCACTCCGTTATTTATGAACCGATTTTGATGATTCTACTTTTCTTAGATAGGGTATACCTCAAGGGTGGTCCCATGTCAAGGACATCAGGATCTGATCATGGGATCCTGAAAAAATTGAGAGAGAACCTCAAAAATTGGGCACGAATATTGTTTCTGTTTACTTTTCATAACTTAATCAGGTATCTGCCGCGACACCTGGCGGCTCGGCAGACAGAGCTCCGACAGGATCTCATGGTGACATGGAGAGAGCGACTGTCGCAACCCAGCGCTGGGCACGCCACCATCGCGGCGGTAGTGCCCCTCTTTGAGGAGTGGCTGGAGAGGCGCCATGGCGCCCTCACCTTCCGCCTGACGCAGGTCCTCACCGGACATGGCTGTTTCGGGAGGTACCTGTGTCGGATCAAGGCGGAGGTGACCCCTAGGTGTTTCCACTGCGAGGATCGCCCAGAGGACACGGTGGAGCATACGGTGGAGGTTTGCCCCGCTTGGGCAGAGCACCGCCGTGTCCTCGTGGATGCGATAGGCGGCAGCGACCTCTCGCACCGTGCCCTGGTTCAGGCCATGGTACGGAGCGAGAGGGAATGGGGAGCCGTCTCCTCCTTCTGCGAAGCAGTAATGCTCGCGAAGAGGGAGGCGGCATACGTTAGGGAGACTCAACAACAGCCGAGTCGCCCTGGCACCCTCAGCCGCAGCCGCCGCAGGAGACGCCAGGGGCCGCGAGACGATCTCCGGCCATCGTCTGCAGACGGCGAGTAGTGGGTAACTCGCCGCCCGATCAGCACCAGGCCCGAGAGTCGACGGCGCGTAGTGTTCCACGCGCGCCTCAAAGAGTTGTCAGCAAAGGACGGGGCCTGCCACGGCCAATGCCTGCCCGGGGGTTGAGGATAAATTCGAAAGAGTTACCTCGCCCCTGGGCACGTAGGGCAGGGAGGAACAGGGGTGGGTTTTAGTCAGTAAGAGTCTGACACGCCCTTCCGCTCCACCCTAGAGCGGAAGAAGTCATAAGATGATTTCCCAACCCCAAAAAAAAAAAAACAGGTATTTGCATTTAGGAATCATCACATCCTGAAACTGAGCTGATGATGGACACCATACCATTCCTACACAATATAAGTTAGATATAAAACTGGTTTTAGTGACAAATACCACATAATATGCTTTGAAGAAAAGACGTCTTTACAATATTGGAGGTAACCTCAACTGGTCAATATCCTGGAAACTTCATGGAAGAATGGTTACATCATCAGCTCAGTGGCAAGAGGAATTATGGAGGATTAGAAATTAGCCTCAGAGTGTTAAAAGATGATGCGAGCCACAAAAAATCATAAAATAAAAAACTTTTTAACAAAAAAATTAACCGACGAAAAAGAACTAAAAAGCAAAAAATAAATAAACCTTTTAAAGTCTTGAGTAATGAGCATATTTACCTACATAAAATATCAAATTTTATATAAACTAATTTTGAGTCGGCGCCAAACAACAATCTGACGCCTGGCGTCTGGCGTTTGGTAGTTCTTTACTAATGTAAAGAACTACATTATATATTTTTTTCAAAATTTTAGACCGAGGGTTTCAGAGATAAGGGTGGGGATAACGAACATTTTTCATCTATTTTCTTAAATAACTTAAAAACTATACATTTTGATATGATATGTAACACACAGTTTGAAAAACTTAATTTTTTAATTTTCCGATTTGCACCCTAAAATAAATTCATTTATTTACGTTACATGTCCGTGGTTGGGTCACAGATATTTATGTGTGTACCAAATTTCAGCTCAATCGGCTAAGTAGATTCGGAGTAAATTTTCTATGACAGACAGACAGACACACGAGTGATCTTATAAGGGTTCCGTTTTTCATTCGGCCTTTGGGAATCCAAAAAACAAGTTTATCATCCAATAAAGTGTCATAATCACTATCCTTCTGCTACTACGTCAATATGCTCATTGCAGTCATATAGCTTCTTCAATTGTTTTCATTTCCTTCTCCCATCCCTGTTGCGTACGTAATAACGACGCGTCCTTCCGGGGCCGGTGTGAGATAACTAAGCTAATGGCTGTTCGATGGGTGCTGGTAGGTTATTTGTACACAGATGTATGTGACGTACCTAAGAATGGAATACATGGAGTGTCGGCTGATTGACGTAGGGCGTTGTTGGAGATGGGTGATGTTGAAGTGTACTTGGTAAGTTTTGGGGACTGTGTAAATGATGTGGAATTTATTGATTGTAACAACAAATACGTTAGACGTACTAACACGGTTATAAAAGTATAATTACCCAATAGAACCAGAAAGGTGAGGTGTTTATTGAGTTCCCTAAAATGTTGGAAAAAGCAGATATAATTATTCTTTACTGTAAATTATAAAAAAATACAATTGGACCTTAAAAAATTAATAGGAAGTAATAATGGGCGGTCTTGACGCTTGCTTTACAAACCAGATTTGGATGGATTAAGCAGAAAATGAAAAATGTGACGCAGGTAGTCCGTGGTGTGCTATTTATAAAGGTAGTTAACACTATATGCATGTTTATAGTTTAATGCCAATAGTATTAACATCACCGTCAAGATGGACAGCCGCAATAAAGAAGACTGTTGGAGGCAGCATATACCGAGCGGTCTATACTGCACTGGGTATTTATTTATTAAATTGCCATTATAATTATATAACTGGACTTCATGAACTGTGATAATTTCGGATTTATTTAGAATTCTAAGTTCAAATAAACTTTATACGTATATTTAAGGCATGTTATTATTTTTTCAAAACTTGTTAGTTTTTGTTTCTTTGAGTTATTTTTTTAGTAGGTAATATCGCTATATAAAACCACTTTGGATACTTCAATAATATAATTTGAGAATCTTCATTATTTCTACAGATTTTTTCCTTACGCCAACTGTAGCAATAATTAATGAACTGCCACAGTGCCACTGATATCTGCCAATATCACTCGAACTACCGTAACATGGCATGGATACGTTTCCGATGATAAGAATTTCTTACGACGATTGTTAGCGAGTGACAGTTGATTATATCTTCAATTGTTTTATCTCTGACCGCAAATGAGATATCATGATTATAGTTTTTGTTTGATGTCTATGGTTAGTTATTATTTTTTTGTCTTTGAGGCAAACAAATAGATATGGTTTAGATATGATTTTACCGATATCAAGACGTTCTACCAGAGTGTTGAGGTATATGCGGCGCCTATTATTTTTGTGTTTCCACGCACAATTGTTCTATCTGACCGCAGATTGCCGTGTTTATTTTAGCTTAAAGTGGGTTTTCCTATCTGTTTGGCATGACTCTGATATTATATGATAAGTATGTACCTATACTTAACAAATTCTACGTTTTAGTATTCTTGCAGCTACTTAGGGAAAGAAAAAAATAAAGAGTATTCTATTCTATTTTATTTATTCACATGAATCAGCACTTTCGAACGTCAAAGTATCGTAAGATAGTTTCACAAAGTTAAAATACTTCCTAATGTTTTAACTGGGAAGAAGAAGTGATATAATGTTATAGGGTATCATCATACATTTGTCGATATTTCTAGAAAAATTATTTAGGTAATGATTTTTGACACACCTTAAGCTTCCACCAATTTACTTCCCATCATTACTCAACGTAACTCCGCCTAATTTACATTTAAATACACAAACAATCGATTCTAAATAATCGGGAGCTATAATAGGCGCTAATATAAACAATGCATAGCAATCAGCTGGGTGAAAGCTTGCGTGGTCAATGACCCGAGATCTGAGATACGTTTTGGTGATGTATGGCCGTCGTGGTGAACGGAGGCGATTGGTGCCTTAGGGTCAAGTTCAATGGGTAAGGCTGTGTTTATATTGGAATACGTGTACAGATTACCTAACGAAGAAAAACGTATTTCCAACCACATTATTATCGTTAAGCTTCTACAAATATTTTCATTTTTTAAATTTGTAGTACAGTATAAAAATTAATGTATTACTTTCTGAGAACAATTCTCTGCTTTCAAAGCAAAAAGGTATCATTTGAGCTCGCTCCATCACTTACCATGAGGCGGCTTAGAAAAACAAAAAAAACTAAATGAAATTATGTGTTTATTTAAGTTTCATTGTAGAAATCGTCAATATAATCATTACCAAATAGTTTTGCCTGTAAACTGAGTGCTACCTATTTTCATATATTCAAAGAAAAAGTAGGTATCTTTCTTATTGAATCCTTTTCAATAGACATGTCTATTCTAGTTAAACATGTAGATACATAGGAGCAGTCAGTGATATACATAAACTGGAGCAGTGGTGGCCCAGTGCTATCGACTGTTCGTCGTGGTTTTAAACCCAGACAGGCGTTTTACTTTGTGTTATTTACATCGTGAGGGAACTGACATGTCCTAGCACCAAAAACTCGAAGACATGTGACATCCACCAACCCGCTCTGGACCCGCGTGGTAGATTACGGTCTATTGCCTCTCGTAAAGAGGAGGCCTGAGTCCCAGCACTGGGTACATTATAGGGCTGATTATATAATATTATGTACATTGGAAGTGTATATTACCGTTTCCCAGTATTACTCATCGTTGCTAACAGCACGCGACCTGTCACTGTTTACTTATCGTGATTTGCTGTGGCAATGAATTATTGAGAGGGGAAGGTTGGCCCCAGCATTCTGAACAAGTACCTAAACCAGCCAACAGTATTGATGTCACAAATTGGATCCAACGTTGGATAGAAGATAATTGCTGCTTTTGACTTTAACCAATATAAACGCTTTTATATAAATATATTCTGAACATTTTCGTAGTGGTCTTAAAAAAAAATAAAAACTTTTTACAAAAAAAATACAACCGACTTCCATAAAAAATACTAAAAAATGCAAAATAACTTTAATTTCGGAAGTCGGTGTTTCTAGTTTGGTTTCTTCGTTATTTGACACCGACTTCCGAAATTAAAGTTATTTTGCATTTTTTAGTATTTTTTATGGAAGTCGGTTGTATTTTTTTTGTAAAAAGTTTTTATTTTTTTTTAAGACCAGAAGATTGTCACCAAATTAAAATGGGACCAAATGTGAAGCAACAGCTTTCAAATAAAAAAAAAATCTTTAAAATCGGTTCACGTACTAAGCAGTTATGAGGTAACACACATAAAAAAAAAAAAAAAAAAAAAAAAAAAAAAATACAGTCGAATTGAGAACCTCCTCCTTTTTTTGAAGTCGGTTAAAAAATTGGTATCTATTACTTGGCAATGGACTCCTCTTACAACTTTTACTGTTTCCTATCTCTCGCTTGCATTGTTCTCCTCTATTCCTTTTTATGTCTCTGGGGTACCATTCTGTTCCAACTTAACTCTCTACTCGTCTAATCAGCGTAATTGAAATTCTGTAGTTCCAACTAAAATAAAAAGTAAATGTGGACTGAATAAATATTGGAACCAATATTGGTTAAACATCGTCACACATGCATGTCAAAAAGGTTTCTACGGCATACAAAGGGTTAAGGTTCGCGTGAATTAATGAAATAAATTATGGAATTTTAATACGGTGCACTCGTTAGTTGTTATGTCAAGATAATAATTTAGATATTCTTGTTTATGGGGTAGATAAAAGCAGAAATTAATAATTTTATACGGAACATGGACATGTTGAATTTATGCGTTCTTGCGTTGACATGAAACGTTTTAGTTCAGTAATTAAAAGTTAAAAGTAGAAAACATTGTTTAAATAAGCTTTAAAAGCCATACACCAAATTTCGTGTCTGTGCTGTTGAACGTTGAAGAGTTTTTCTATCTGCAGCTATGTCGATTAAGATTAAAAAAAAAAAAAAGCTTCGTCGATTCAGATTACCACATTTTAATTGGAACTAAACTAATTTGTAAATTTTAACTCTATAGGTTAAGCGGAAGTGGATCTAATTCAGCTTGCAAGATTTGACCTTTTTTTTTTGGGATTGGGAAATCATCCTATGACTTCTGCCGCTCTGCGTGGAGCGGGAGGGCGTTTCAGACTTTTACTGACTAAAACCCACCCCTGTTCCTTCTTTGCCTGAGTGCCCAGGGGCGCGGTAACTCTGTTACGAATTTATCCGCGACCCCTTGGCATGCAGGCATCGTCCATGATGGGCCCCGTCAGTGGTGGCTAAAGAGGTGGTGGCTAACATCTCTTTGAGGTGCGCGTGGAACACTACGCGCCGTCACTCGCGTTCCCTGGTGCTGATCAGACGGCGAGCTACCCATTACTCGCCGTCCGCAGGCCCGCGTCTACGGTGGCCGGAGATCATCCTGCGACCTCCGACGCCTAGGCATCTCCTGCGGCGGCTGCGGCTGTGGGCATGAGGGCCACTCTGTTGAGCCTCCCTCATCCATTCCGCCTCCTCCTTCGCAAGAATTACTGCTTCGCAGAAAGGAGGAGACTGCTTCCCGTTCCCTCTCGCTCCGTACCAGAACCGGGCGCGAGAGGTCGCTGCACCGTGTCCTCTGGGAAGATTTGACCCTAACACACAAACATTGCAAGTTAAATAAAATATTACAAAAGCGTATGAAGACATTGCTAGTTAAGCTTTTTAGGCGTAAATCATTATAGAAACAATAATTACAATCAGAAAGACGTTTTAAAAAATCTACCTGTATGACCCTCGGCCAAGTGGCGCCTTCATTGAATAAAAAATCGTAGCACAGCAAAGAAAATAAATATTAAAGAATCCAACGTCACGTTTGTTACAAAGAGGATAAAGTATTTTGACGTGACAACGTCTTATAAATTGGTTTGCCGGGTGACACTTCAAGAAACTGCGTTACGCTCCGCTCACGTTATGCGCTCACAATGAGAGCGAGTGAGAGGCACGCGTCCCTTCCACTCGGGCAACATTAAAATTATTTTACCACTCAAAGTCTAAAATTTTAGTAAAAGTAAAACTTTCGCCCGTATACCGACTTTACAGGCAACCAATTTTTTTATTTTTCACTTTTTAGTTGTACCCCATTCTAAAACTAAATTAATAGTAAAGTTATGCCCGAATTACTAGCTAGAACTATGATAAGATACAGAGATAGAACAAGAACTAGAACGAGAACTAGAACTAGAACTAGAAAGCACAAGCACAAGCACAAGCACAAGCACAAGCACAAGCACAAGCACAAGCACAAGCACAAGCACAAGCACAAGCAGAAGCAGAAGCAGAGCCGGATGCGGATGCGGATGCGGATGCGGATGCGGATGCGATGCGGATGCGGATGCGGATGCGGATGCGATGCGGATGCGGATGCGATGCGGATGCGGATGCGATGCGGATGCGGATGCGGATGCGGATGCGGATGCGGATGCGGATGCGGATGCGGATGCGGATGCGGATGCGATGCGGATGCGGATGCGATGCGGATGCGGATGCGGATGCGGATGCGATGCGGATGCGGATGCGGATGCGGATGCGATGCGGATGCGGATGCGGATGCGGATGCGATGCGGATGCCGATGCGGATGCGGATGCGGATGCGGATGCGATGCGGATGCGGATGCGATGCGGATGCGGATGCGATGCGGATGCGGATGCGGATGCGATGCGGATGCGGATGCGGATGCGGATGCGGATGCGGATGCGATGCGGATGCGGATGCGGATGCGGATGCGATGCGGATGCGGATGCGATGCGGATGCGGATGCGATGCGGATGCGGATGCGGATGCCAATGCCGATGCAGATGCGGATGCAGATGCAGATGCGGATGCGGATGCGGATGCCGATGCGAATGTGGATGCGGATGCGGATGCGGATGCGGATGCGGATGCGGATGCGGATGCGATGCGGATACGGATGCGATGCGGATGCGGATGCGGATGCGGATGCGGATGCGGATGCGGATGCGGATGCGGATGCGGATGCGGATGCGGATGCGATGCGGATGCGGATGCGATGCGGATGCGGATGCGGATGCGGATGCGATGCGGATGCGGATGCGGATGCGGATGCGATGCGGATGCGGATGCGGATGCGGATGCGATGCGGATGCCGATGCGGATGCGGATGCGGATGCGGATGCGATGCGGATGCGGATGCGATGCGGATGCGGATGCGGATGCCAATGCCGATGCAGATGCGGATGCAGATGCAGATGTGGATGCGGATGCGGATGCGGATGCGGATGCGGATGCGGATGCGGATGCGGATGTGGAGGCAGATGCAGATGCCGATGCCGATGCGGATGCGGATGCCAATGCCGATGCCGATGCGGATGTGGATGCGGATGCGGATGCGGATGCGGATGCGGATGCGGATGCGGATGCGGATGCGGATGCGGATGCGGATGCGGATGCGGATGCGGATGCGGATGCGGATGCGGATGCGTTGAATAGCAATGCTGATTCGTTGGCCAAAGAAAAGCCCAGCCCTCTGGTCACGTGAAGAGTCGACTAACAGCTTGCTGATATGCCGGAAAACTCGATGAGCACTCGGACCCCATGGCCCTAGTGTTTCAACCCCAAACGGCTCAAACATGTAACTCCCAATATGGTTGTTATATTTGCGCCGTTTGAGGTTTTCTGCACCTGCAGCAGCCGCCCCAGCACAGCCTGCCGTGCTAAGAAGATGGGATGGTGCAAGGGTGTCGACACATGTTGCATCCCACACCAAAGGCCTACCCAACTTCCAAGGCATTATGGTCATTCCGTCTGGCCTCTTCCCATCGTCACGTGCCAAGCCATTGGGTTCTAAAACAGCTGGCACCCGCCGCGGTGACAAGAGCGCGACGGATGATGTCATTAATGCTGGCGTGCCGTGCTATCCGACCAGCACTCCTACCGCAGGATAGGCCATGGTGTCCGAGGCGGTCGACTGCTTCACCGCATTGACAACGATGTGGAGCTCCACTCGGAGCACCCAGACGCAAACATGTAGCGATCCGGAAAGTGGCGTCACTCAGCATGGTACCAATGTTGGGTGACGGTAGTGCCTGTAGCCAAAGGCCCGACTCCCACTCACCCACAGCCAGTAGGCGGGCACGCTCAGCAGTATTGGTGGACGTATTAATGAGATTATTCCGTACCAACCTGCAGAGCGGCTCATCCCACTGTCTCTGGGAAGATGGGTTCTCGGGCAACGCCGTGTTCGGGCAAGCCGCTTTCCAGGCGTTAACAGCATCGGTCAAGCTCGGCACCTCACAGTTAACCAGCGATGGGGTTAAAATTCGTGTGGTTAACTGTCGAGTGCTGTGGACCGAAGACAGGAACGCCGGTAGGCTTACACTAGAAATTTTTACGTTGTTAAACTGTTTTAACATGTGTCTCAGAATGTTGGATTCTTTAATATTTGTTTTCTAGGCTATGCTACGATTTTTTTTTCAATGAGGGCTCCACTTGGCTGGTAGTAGTTAAAGAGACGAGTAACTGTGCACGCTTCCTTAGAAACTGTTTTCAATCAATGTCAGCTCTATAGATTACGATGACTTATGAACTCTATATGAGTCAAGTATTTCCCATTATCTGGGTACCAAACGAGATGTCTGACGCGCCATTCGGTAGTTATAGAAAGTCACTCAAGGTTCATTGGAAGACCAGCGTCAGTTGGTTTTGAGAATTGAAATTTGTATGGCAAAATTTCTCTCCACGCCCTGCCCATCTTTGGTGTAAAAGGTCTAGATGCGCGAGGATGTGCGAGGCGAGAATTGAAACATTTTTTAGTACAACACTGAATCTTATAGCTCTAAGAATAGAGTATTTGTTTACTTTGGCACCGGCTATCGAGGACACGCACGGTCTCTGCTGGACATCGCGAGACATCTTTCGGTGTGAAAGGGTAAGCTTGATTTCAATTCTCGCTCATCTCATTCACGCCGCGTCTCGCCGGTGTAAAACCACCTTCAGACAGCATCTATCATTGCTGAAATGAACCTTTTTGGCGCAACCGTGATGCACAGGCTATGTTATGTTGTTTGTTTTTGTGTATTTTTAAACACGCTTATAATAGCTTCACTTGTAACTATGTTAAAAACTTTATAAGTTAAATACTCGCTGCCCGGTTTCCGATTGAGCTGAAATTTAACATACACGTTTAGTTTGGATGACAATGTGTGGTTTGCTAAGTGACGTCATTCTAAATTCAATATGAACTAGTTATTTTTTATGCATTTCCATGATATGTGTTATCTACCAATTCAGTAAAACACTTGTGATCCCCAACCATTCATAACATTTTGATCACGTAAATTGCAGTCGTTTTACGTATAATTTATTGTAAATCTGATTTTGTATTTTCTTTTATTATTGTCTTCCTAACAAAAAATAAGTTTAGTTTAGTTTAAATCACAGTAAAGTAGTTCTCATAATTTGTACGTTTTTTTTAAATTTATATCTAAGTTCTTTAAGTGACAAATTCACCATACTAATAGATATATAAGTTCTTCTATGTCATCATCTGCCCGCGCCTTTTACCAACTATCTTGGTGTCGGCTTCCAGTCTAACCGGATGCAGCTGAATACCAGTATTTTACATGGAGCGAGTGCCTATCTGACCTCCACAACCCAGTGACTTGGTAATACGATACCCCTTGGTAAGACTGGATGTCAGACTTTCAGGCTTCTGACGACCCGTAACGACTGTCAAAGATCCGCGTTTGACAGTCGGGACCAACGGCTTAACGTGCTTTCCGAAGCCCGGAGGAGTCTCGGTATGTAAAGATGGTCACCCATCCACGGACCGACCCCGGCAAGCGTAGCTTAACCTGATAGATCAACCCATGTGGCTGTTATTACTTTAGCCACGAGCTCTTCTATGTAAGGCATAAGTTCTTCTATGTAATATGTTATTAGTAAATAAGTCGTTGGAGTACCATAAAAATAAATAAATAAGTATGGGTATTAAATCAAAGGGTTTGCTAAAATACGATAACAAAATGACGTCACTCTAAACTTGTTTTTTGTTACTATAATATTATTTGTATATTTCTTTTCTGACATCAATGTACGACGGTACGTTAACACGTACCCGTTACGTACGCGGTACGTACGTGTGGCACGTTTAACAACGTGCCACACGCGCAAAATTTATAATTTGTCACACAAATAAATAATAACAGAAATTAAAATTACTTTAATTAGTACAAACAGCTTGCTCAGTGCAATCGCTGTCGCACGTTTGTTACTGTTTTGGACGTATTCTATGAAAACACCAGCGTTTGACTTGAAAATTATTTCTTACAATATTTCATAGTTAGGCCTTTAAGGCAGCGACAAAAGATTACATCACATTTAAAATGAATGGACAGGAGAACGATTTAATTTTGTACCTCTCTACAATCCCGTAATTTTATGTTTTCTAGATAATATGTATTTTTAGCTGACTTTGAAAAGGAGGAGGTTATCAATTCGGATGATTGTATTTTTTTAATGTATGTTCGGGCATAACTTCGTCATTTACAGACGGATTTCCAAAATTCTTTTTTTTTTTTGAAAGGGCTTTGTTCCGAAATGGGCACATTTAAATTTCATACAGATTTGATTATTAGTTTCGTAGACAGACAACGGCACTCTTTAAATAATGACAGCAAATCAACCAAGATTGCTACTATCGCATAAATATGCATTGTTAACACAATTTAATGGGGAATCACCACTACAAAGTGAAAACTAAAAACTTTAAAATTGACTTAAAAAACAAAAAGTGCAAAATAACTTTAATTTCGGAAGTCGGTGTTTCTGCTTTTGTTTCTTCGTTTTTCGACACCGACTTCCGAAATTATAGTTATTTTGTACTTTTTGGTTTTTTTGGAAGTCGGTTCAATTTTTTTGTAAAAAAGTTTTTAAACAATAGGTAACTAGTATTCATGTATTTTATCTATATGTGTACGGTCGCTACGCCGTACATTTTTCTGCTTACTCTGTAACCTAAGTTAGGCCAACGATGCGCGTCATAATCTATATATATAAAAACCGGTCAAGTGCGAGTCGGACTCGCGCACGAAGGGTTCCGTATCTTATCTATAAAAATGGCAAAAAAATCATGTCTGTTGTGTGGGAGCCCCCTTAGATATTTATTTTATTCGGTTTATTAGTACCTATTTATTGTTATAGCGGCAACAGAAATGCATCATCTGTGAAAATTTCAATTGTCTAACTATCACAGTTCATGAGATACAGTCTGGTAACAGACGGACAGACAGACAGACAGACGGACAGCGGAGTCTTAGTACTAGGGTCCCGTTTTACCCTTTGGGTACGGAACCCTAAAAATGAATCCTTATTTCCTTGGTCACAGCATCACGCGTGAACATCATCATCATCATCATCAGCCTTTTAATGCCCCCACTGCTGGGGCACAGGCCTCCTCTCTGTGAGAGGGTTTGGGCCGTAATCCACCACGCGAGCCCAAATGCGGATTGGTGAATGCCACATGTATTCGAATTTTTGGGTCTAGGACATGCCGGTTTCCTCACGATGTTTTCCGTCACCGTTTTGAGAGCAGTGGTGATGAAATAATTTACACAAAGTAAAACGCCTGCCTGGGTTTTAACTCACCTTACCTACAACTTGTAAGTCGCCGTCAATTCCACTGGGCCACCATTGCTGCGCACACGCGTGAACGGTAGGACCGATTTCGCTAATTATTTTTTTGTTTGTGTTTGTTATTGTCAGGAGAAGGTTCTTATGAAAAAAAAAATTTTATTTGATTTGAAATTTCAGAAAACTTAACGACTCTTTAAACTTCGCGCGTTTGACAGTTCATAGCTAATACAGGACCACGTCTGTCGGATCAGCTAGTTTGTAATAAAACAACTAAAAAATAGTGAACTCATAACTGTCATGTAGCCAGGGACTTAAAAACACCTTCATAAAGGTTACAGAATTATAAGTGTTACATATTGAATGGGTAACATAATCAAAAATGTAACACTTTTATATGTGTTTTTTAATGTGTTAACCCAAAACACTTACAAAAGTGTAACCGTATTATATCTGTAACAGATATAATAGTGTTAACAGTGTTAATAAGTGTAACAGGTAAAGGCGACGTTGCCAACTTTACTATTAGACAGTCGCAATCCAGTCGCCGCGCGCCGTCTGTTATATCCGTGCAAAACACGTACTCGAAGTATTTAAAATATTTGCTGCAATGGATTGATCCATTGCAGCAAATATCATCAATGCTTTCTTTAAAAAACCGTCCAAGTGCGAGTCGGATTCGCGCGCAAAGGGTTCCGAACGAATCACATATTTTTTAAATGGCTTATAGTAAAATCTTTTTAAGACTAACTTTTACACGAACTTAAAAATACTAATTAAAACTTAGATACATAGGTATTTATCTTTTAATTAGTATTTGTATTATAGCGTACAACGCTTATGCGTGTTTTTTTTGTGTTAGGAAATCCTCGACTGACTGAGAGAGAACCTGGGTGCCCTCCCGCTCCACCCAGAGCGGGAGAAGTCATTCTCCCGCGTGTCAGATTCTTACTGACTAAAACCCACCCCTGTTCCTTCCTTGCCTGAGTGAATTTATCCGCGACCCCTTGGCATGCAGGCATCGGCCATGATATGCCCCGTCAGTGGTGGCTGACATAAGTAAATCACGCATCAAGCTGATCGGACGGCGAGCTACCCATTACTCGCCGTTCGCAGACCCGCGTCTACGGTGGCCGGAGATCGTCCTGCGACCCCCGACGCCCAAGGCGTCTCCTGCGGCGGCTGCGGCTGGGGGCGTGAGGCCATTCCGTTGAGTATCCTTCACCCGTTAAGCCTCCTCCTTCACAAGCATTACTGATTCGCAGAAGGAGGAGACTGCTTCCCATTCCCTCTCGCTCCGTACCATGGCCTGGACCAGGGCCGGACGCGAGAAGCCGCTGCCGCCTATCGCATCCACGAGGACACGGCGGTGCTCCGCCCAAGCGGACCAGACCTCCACCGTGTCCTCTGGACGCTTATGCGTACCTACTACTATAATATTTAGGCTTATCCTTAAGAGGCCGTACACGAAATTTTGGCCGATTTCACTGATTTACGTGATTTTACAGTTAAAATTATGCATTTCTATGAGTTTTAATGCACAACATGAAAGATAATTTGAATTATGATCTAATTAATGAGCTAGATTTGAAACTTGCGTTGCGTATTATAAGTCGAGATTTGGGTTGTTTTAATAGATTTTTTATTGCCAATTTTTTGTAATTTTTAAATTTTTTCTTGAGAAATGGATTGATGGTGACTCCAGTTCACCATCAATCCATTTCTCAAGAAAAAATAAAAGAAACACAGATAATATAATACTAGCGTAACTGGAGTTTATTTTTTGCTGTTTAAATTTTATGAACGAGAGTTCTAAATAGCCAAAATCAACAGCAATTCTTTGCCCATTTACTCTAAAATTTCACTAAGGTAAATATTTTTTTACTTATTTTTTTTTTATAAAAGTTGTAAAAAGTGATTCATACATTATTTATACGACTTTTGCAACAATAAATTCAAATTTTTTCATACCTTTTATACGTCAAAACGATTCGTAATTATGTGATACTAGCTGCGCCCCGCGGTTTTACCCGCCTAGACCGGAATAAAAGGTAGCCTATATGTTATTCCAGGCTATAAGCTATCTACATACCAAATTTCATCCAAATCGGTCCCGCCGATTGAGCGTGAAGAAGTAACAAACATACACACTCACAAACTTTCACATTTATAATATTAGTAGGATTCTAAACCCCTTACAGCGAAAATTCATAAAATCGTCGTCGGTTTGTGGTCGATTAATCGTAATTATAATAAAAATAAAAAAACTAGCTCATACATTAGATCATAATCGAAATAATCTTTCATGTTGTGCATTAATTTTGACTGGCCTGTTGGTCTAGTGGTTAGTGAACCTGACTGCTATGCCGGAGGTCGTGGGTTCGATTCCCACCCAGGACAAATGTTTGTGTAATGAGCACGATCATTTGTTCTGTGTCTGGGTGTAATTTATCTATAATATGTATGTATTTAGAAATATATAAGTATGTTTATCAGTCGTCTAGTACCCATAACACAAGCTCTGCTTAGCTTGGGACTAGATGGCGTTGTGTGATAGTTGTGGAATATTATTATTATTAAAACCTTATAAATACATTATTTTAACTGTAAAATCACGTAAATCAGCGAAATCGGCAAAATTTCGTATACGGGCCTCTTAAAACAGTGCACACCTCACGCTTTAAAGAAATGTTAGAGTTACAACTATAACATTTTCAGTTTACGTGGTGTATTTCCGTTTATTTTCTTTAATAACTTTAAAAGAATTTATTTTAAAATTATGAAAAAAAAAATTGAGACCCTCACAACCAGCCCTTTAATTTGATATGTCGCAGGTACAGTTTGAAAAACTTTATTTTTAAATTGTCCGATTTTCCCCCCAAAAGTTACCCCCATATTCCAAATTAATTTATTTACGTTACTTATCCGTGTTATTTAAAACAATTTATTTTAAAATTATGAAAAAAAAAATATTTGAGACCCTCACAACCAGCCCTTTAATTTGATATGTCGCAGGTACAGTTTGAAAAACTTTATTTTTAAATTGTACGATTTTCCCCCCAAAAGTTACCCCCATATTAAAAATTAATTTATTTACGTTACTTATCCGTGTTAGGCTCATAGAAATACACCTGTGTAGCAAATTTTAACTTAATCGGGCCAGTAGATTCGGAGGAAATTGGCTGTGACAGATGGAAAGACAGACAGACGCATGAGTATAAGCGCGCACGATAGGAAGTAGGAATCGCAACTGCAATAACATGATCGTCTAGTCGGCCTCAACGCCGCGCCCGCCGTCGCGCGCGTTGTTGCCATACCGTGCAATTATATCTAAAACCATGCTAAAGCTACTTATTTCTGTTACACATATTAACACTTATTAACAGATATAAAAGGTTACACTTTGATTCGGTAACATTATTGTTTCTGTTACATTTATAAAGGTTTCTTTTTAAAACAGTTTGAAAAAAACAGTGTTAAAAACACTTATAGCGGTTACAGTTTGAGTCCCTGCATGTAGCTATCAACCACTGAGAGATATAATCGCTCTCCAATGTAGCACTGTTACTTACTCTTAACTTAAATAAACTTATAATGGAACGCGTTTCTATATACTAACTAAACTTAAAACATTTACGACAAATCGGTGTACGGAGTTAACTATTACAACCCGTACAATATATATATATATTATTATGCGTGCATTTGTTTATTGTTACTTGATTAATTATTATGTATGATTTAGTTAAGTTATTGCAGTTTAGATTTAGGTTTCCTAATATACATATTTATACATACTGTGTCTATGTACATCTCTCACCCAACTCTCTTGTTGAAAGAAATCTGCTGAAAGAAATTTCTTTTGAAATAAGCTGCACCTTCGTGCTTTTTAGGGTTCCGTACCGAAAGGATAAAACGGGACTCTATTATTAAGACTCCGCTGTCCGTCCATCTGTCTGTCTTTCACCAGACTGTATCTCATGAACCGTGATAGTTAGACTGTTGAAATTTTCACAAATGATGTATTTCTGTTGCCGCTAAAACAAAAAATACTAAAAAACAGAATACAATAAATAGGGGGCTCCCATACAACAGACATGACTTTTTTGCCGTTTTTATAGATAATGGTAAGGAACCAGTGCGCAAATCCGACTCGCACTTGGCCGGTTTATTTTATCTTTTATTGTGACTGCAAAAGCGAAGCTTTTAAGTGTTTTTGTGTACATAAATTTATAATACCTAGTTACATCCTAAATTTATAATACCTAGTTACATCCTTTTCATATCCATAGGTAAAGCACGGTTAGATTTCTGAAAGCTAATTTTCGGACCTACTTTTAAAACGTTGAAATTTAAATCGCAATCTCATCTCGGCGACCACTCATTTCAAAAACTTGTCAAAATATAGGGAAATAAGAGATTTTTTTTGACAGATTGAGGCTTAAAAATACAGGTATTACCGCAGATATATTACCCATCTAATGCTACAAACAAAACGCAATTACCAATCAACCTGCAAGAGCGGTTTTGACAACGGATCCTTTGACCGCTATAAATGTCATAATCGACATTCATACGCTATTTCCCACATAATATCTCTAATAACAGTCAATTTAGTTCCCAATACATTGCAAGTTGTAGGTCCCCAGCAATTTTCGCCAAGAGTAATTTACAATAACACCTGAAAAGGTCCAATTTCTAGTTAATCGCTGTTTCTAAAGCCCCAGCCAATGCATGTCAACTGCAAAGTGTGACAGCCACTAATCATGACACGACAACTCTTCAATGCACTCAATTTACACAATTACCAACCTTATTTCGTCGAAGTAAGATCTATTTTGTATGTAAATGTAAGTTGGTCCTTTAATCCGTTCGTGTTTACCACAAATATGGTTCGTTGTAAAAAGAAATATTTAATTAGGAACAAATTAAACTTTAAATAATGTTAATTAGTGACACGCGTATGCAAAACGGAAGTGGAATTAACCCTGCGATTATTCGTTTGTGGCAACACCGGAATTAAAATTAAAATATGTGTAGTTAAAATAAGTAAAAAGGTTTTGTTTTGGTTTGTGATTAGGAAACAATGTGACAAGGGGTGGGCTTTTTGAAAAAATACTGAAAATGAAATAAGGCTTTTCATGTTTATTATGTATGGTATTTTTATATTGGAAAAACAGTTAATTTCTGATAAGGCATAGGGAAGGAAAAGTTACAGATTTAATTAAAAAAAAGATAAAATACAAACTTGATTTTCAGAAGCGAAGTTAGAAATGATTTTATGAAGGGAAAGAGGAAAATATTACCTTCATGATACTAATTCACTGCTTTTCCTTTTCCGCAGCACCGTATTAAAAAAATCTGTCCAAAAATAGAAAACCAGAATTGAAAACCACTTTGTCAGCAAACGTTTCATCCTTGACTAAATTTTTTGCGAGATAAATATAGTCAACGATGTGTTTGAATTCCTTCTTATTTTTTCCCTGTCACTTAGGTACAATTAGCCTTATCTTTCATCAGATTAGGCAGTTACCGAACATACGAACCCTCTAAATTACATTAAAGGGAGCAAAAAAAGTGACGAGTCATACTTAGTCGTTGAGAAGACGCTTGAAAAAAAGTTGATTCAGTTTTTAAATGTTCTAATTGTGTAATGATTGAATTCGTGGGTCTTGGCTGGTTGGAAAAAAGTTAGTTAAAATCAAAGCGAGTTTTTAAATCTGATGCGACCTCTGTCGATGATTGTGAGAGATTTTTATTTATTTGGTTGCTGGTAGATGGCAGTGCTAACTTGATTTGAGCGAGCGAAAATTTATGTTGGACTTTAAGGATATAAAACGATTATGTCTTCTTCATTGTGTTCTGTGGTTTGACTGGCCTGTTGGTCTAGTGGTTAGTGACCCTGACTGCTATGCCGGAGGTCGTGGGTTCGATTCCCACCCAGGACAAATGTTTGTGTGATGAGCACGATCATTTGTTCTGTGTCTGGGTGTAATTTATCTATAATATGTATGTATTTAGAATTATATAAGTATGTTTATCAGTTGTCTAGTACCCATAACACAAGCTCTGCTTAACTTGGGACTAGATGACGTTGTGTGATAGTTGTGGAATATTATTATTATTATTATTATTGTGGTTGCGTGTGGTTCTCAGAATTTCTACCAATTTTTTACCAATTTTTTTTTTCTCAGAATACTATAATTGATTCTGTGGTTTTAAAATGGTCAAGCTCTAAATCAATTGGATTAAGTTTAGCTGTAGGTATTTAGGTTGATAGCTTTACCTGAGTAAGGGTATTGAGCACCTTAAGTGTGGCTATTGATAAAAGTTTCACCAGATTCACCAAATGATAAAATAAAAAAAATAAAAAGGTGTGTGTGCGATTCACACACGATAGAAGTGAAACTTCAGTAAATCGAAAGAATGAGATTAATATAATATATAACAAGGGTAGGATAATTACAAAGTTTAATTGTTTAAAAATGAAAGTATTTTGATTCATTTTAAAAGATATTTTATATTTTATTTAACATACTCGTATGTTACATAATCTATTGCTCAAGTTCCATATTTTCAGTTTCAACAAATGATACAACAGGCTTATGATAACTAAAATACGATACAAATGTTTTAGTTTCAATTTGGAGATATATTTCTGTCTCATTCTTTCCTGGCTTCATCCTACACATTTTTGTATTTGTGTCTCTTACCTGTCGTTTTTTCCGTTGAATCCGGTTTGAAATCACAACGATTCTAAAGAAGTTTCACTTCAAAATCACCAGGCAAAAGATTCTACACTCTATCTACGTACGACCTTCACTTCTTCCCTTCACATCCAATCAGATAGGTAGCTCGTAAAGCCATTTCCCCTCGGAATGGGAACAAAACCTCAAACTCATTCGTTTGTCGTTTTACAAGAGCACATCTCGATACGTCACGCGAATGGTTTCGGCACGTGTCAACCGCCCCTCAGCGATAGCGTACAGCAGCGGTAAAATGTTAGCTGTTTACATGATACTGGCGGTTGGGCGAGGTCTCTGTGAGAGCGGATGGAAGTTTTAGGTGACGAAATAGAATGTGAAAATTGTGGCATCCCTACTAGGTCATTTATTTCTTCATGTTTTAGAGGTAAAGCTTTCGCGATTTATATAATACTAGCAAATAGGGTGAGGTGCGTATGAGAGCGGGTGAGAGTTTGCATTAGAAAATCTTTGCGACACTGCCAACAAAGTATATTATTGTTGCAGATACTCTATCCTAAATTATTTTAGAATTGACTTTACACTTAGTAGAATATTTTTAACCGACGAAAAAAAAAGGAGGAGGTTCTCATATGTTTTTTTTTTTGTACTTAATAACTATGAATATAAAACTCTATAAGCGTGAAACATTTGATACGTAACAGGTTTAGATTCTGATTCTTACCTAAGGAGGTTCATCATGTTTACTTTATTCAAACAGATCCGTAGCTAAGGGAACCAATAGTTAAACATAGTAATGCTTAACTATTGGTTCCCTTAACTACGGATCTTTATTTTTAATTTACATTAAGATTAAAGCTTTATGATGCCAGTGTTGATTAAATATTTTAAACAAACGCCTTAAGGCACCTGGTTAATATCCTGTGTCACCAAAATAAGTTTATTATCACGCTATTGTCGTGATAATAAACTTATTTTGGGTTCATAATGTTAGCATATTTTTTTGTTATTTACTCAGAGACGACGCCCGTTTTAAAAAACGCTGGCGTGACGATTTCTACTCGTTCATGACCGACTGGGTGAAGAAGATAACTCGCAAAGAGAGGGTGGTCTTTGCCCAGCAGCGGGACAGCGTAGTTTTCTAAAAAAAAACTCCGAAGCTCTAAGTTTATTTTCCCTCAGATGATGGGTCCAGGTAGTAAAAAAAAAAGGTAGTGATAATTTTGGCACACCGCAATTACAGTGGTAAGGCCCCTTTGTTGTTGTGTTAATGTTTCGGAAGGTTCCTGTGTAGGGTAAGCGGCGGGAAACGCCCGGGTGTCAACAATGTGCGGATCGCCCAGAGGACACGGTGGAGCATACGGTGGAGTTGTGCCCCGCTTAAGCGGAGCCCCACCGTGTCCTCGTGGGGGCGATTGGCGGCAGTGACTCGCGGCCCTGGTCCAGGCCATGGTACGGAGCGAGAGGGAATGGGAGAAGTCGCCTCCTTCTGAGAAGCAGTAATGCTCGCAAAGGAGGAGACGTAACGGGTGAACGAGACTCAACAGAGTCACCCTCACGACCCCAGCAGCAGCCGCCGCAGGAGACAACCTGGGAATCAGCAATACGTGACGGGGCCCGTCATGGCCGATGCCTGCCCAGGGGTCGTGGATAAATTCGAAACAGAGTTTCCACGCCCCTGAGCACTCAGGCGGGGAAGGAACAGGGGTAGGTTTTAGTTACTAAAAGTGTGACACGCCCTCTCACTCCACCCAGAGCGGGAGAATCATTGGATGATTTTCCAACCCCACAAAAAAAAGGTAGTGACAATTTGGGACCAGTATCCAGTTTTGTGTTCCAAAAATAACTACCAGTAAGTTTATTAGAAACCTGATGATGTGTAAAAACTTTTTTACAAAAAAATAGAACCGACTTCCAAAAAAAGTGCAAAATAACTTTTATTTCGGAAGTCGGTGTTCCTGTTTTGTGTCTGTGTTTTTTGACACCGACTTCCGAAATAAAAGTTATTTTGCACTTTTTTTGGAAGTCGGTTCTATTTTTTTGTAAAAAAGTTTTTATTTTTCACTTTTTGGTTGTGGTTCCCCATTAAACTGTGTTAACAAATCATAGACATACGATAGCAGCAATCGCGGTTGATTTGCTGTCAATTTTTGAAGAGTTCCGTTGTCTGTCTCCGAAACCCATAATCAGATCTTTTTTAAATTTGAATGGGACCATTTCGGAATAAACCCCTTTCGAACAAAAAAAGAATTTTGCAAATCCGTCAATATATGACGGAGTTATGCCCGAACATACATAAAAAAAAAAAAAAAAAAAAATACAAACATCCAAAACACAATTGATAACCTCCTCCTTTTTCGAACAATCCAAAAAACAATTGATAACCTCCTCCTTTTTCGAAGTCGGTTAAAAATGGCTTAATACCTTATTATCCAAGAAATGTCCATGAGGGTTCCTACCTACCTAATATCAAAGTTTAGTCCGCCCGCACTGTGACCAAACCTTAAATGTAGTTAGAGATTTTTTCTTTGATATCAACACCCCCGGGAATAAATCAGTTTGTTATTGATTGGCAGTTAGTAACGCCCCGGTTAATTCGGTTTCTTCCTCATTTAGGGGTTCATGTTACATTATGATAATGTATGTGGGAGTTTTCGAACGAGTTTTTTGTTGCAAAAATATGCACCGTAAAATTATAGGGCTGTATATTTTAGTATTATTAGCAACTAGCTTCTGCCAGCGGCTTCGTCCGCGTGGAATCAGTATTTCCTCCGGTTAAAATTTATACCCTATATTATGTAATTCTGATGTACTTAGGTATATTATACTAATATTATAAAGAGGTAAAGTTTGTGAGTTTATCAGGTTGTAGGGGTAATCTCTGGAACTACTGAAACGATTTTGAAAATTCTTTTATTTGTGAGTATCATATGCTGTAAATTTTATGAAATCCATGCGGACAAAGTTGCGGGCGAAGTGCTAGGAACCTATATTACTTTAAAGTTCATCAAAATCCGTTCTACATATAAGTAGTTATTGCGTAAAAGAGCAAAATTTATCCATCCATCCACCAACTCACAAACATTCACATTTATAATATTAGGAGGAAGGAGGGCGTAACGAATAGAGTTCGGTAAGGAATGTAATAGGTACAGCATAACATTAAGCTAGTATACCTAGAGGAGTATTTGTAGCACACCCAAACTCTGCCAATTATGCTTACGTGTCCTGTAATAGAGAATGCGCCTATTGACATGCATAAGCCGGACACAAATCCAGACTCTGGACTTTCACTGAGAAGATTACACAATAAACCAAATAACTCTTTGTTCCGAGAACCCCGGACCTTATGCTAATGCCCAGGGGTCGCGGATAAATTCGAAACAGAGTTACCGCGCCCCTGGGCAATGAGGTAAGGAAGGAACAGGGGTGGGATTTAGTCAGTAAAAGTCTGACACGCCCTCCCGCTTTACCCACAGAGCGGGAGATCTCATTGAATGATTTCCCAAACCACAAAAAAAATCCTTATGCTTATCAAAAGCGTTTGCGACCTACCTGCAGAGTGCGCAGTCTATTTCAAGTTTTCCAGGTTGGCCACTCCAACGCGTACTCAGACGAGAGGCTGTCCGACGGTCCCATGAAATCATCAGGAGGTTTAATTATTTATTTATTTTCAGATCAATGAAATCCATATATTGTTAGTAGAAGTCTTAACCTAAATGTAAGTAAAAAACCACTCTATATACAAAATTGAAACGACTGACACCTACGTGTGCAGCCACCTACGTATCCAGTGAGCTAGCATGGGGCTGCCTCGACTATCACACAAAACACTCCGGATGCTGTGGGGGCTAGCACGTATTCTACCGAGAATAGAAGCGCACCGTTTCCGTATAATGGCATGAAAGCCATCAACCCTGGCCTCTGAACATCCCGGAAGTGCTATAAAAGCGTGGTAGACCCAACAGCATAAGCGTCTCCCGCAAAAGAATGCATCTCTCCGTGGTGGTGTTACAATGAGATGGACTCACGTTTCCAACGACACTTTTTCGATTTGTAAGTCTCTGGGGAACCAAGCTATATTTGTGCATTGGGACGATAATTTCAACTCAATAATTACGTAGGTACCTGTTTAACATTTCCTTGTTCTGCTGTGGTTTTCGTTCTGCGAACTATGAATAATCTTGATGTTTAGAATCAAAGCCGCAATAATAAATATAAATATTCATTTCAGAGCATTTGCAGTGTATTATTATTGTCTCCCAATACCTACCTCATAATAATAATGCCCTTTTTTTTTTTAATTTTTTGGGGGGTGGGAAATCATCCTATGACTTCTTCCGCTCTAGGGTGGAGCGGAAGGGTGTGTCAGACTCTTACTGACTAAAACCCACCCCTGTTCCTCCCTGCCTCGAGTGCCCGGGGGCGAGGTAACTCTTTCGAATTTATCCTCCACCCCCGGGCAGGCATCGGCCGTGGCAGGCCCCTTCCCTTGGCTGACAACTCTTTGAGGCGCGCGTGGAACACTACGCGCCGTCGACTCTCGGGCCTGGTGCTGATCGGGCAGCGAGCTACCCACTACTCGTCGTCCGCAGGCCCGGGTCTACGGTGGCCGGAGATCGTCTCGCGGCCCCTGGCGTCTCCTGCGGCGGTCGCGGCTGGGGGCGCTAGGGCGACTCGGCTGTTGTTGAATCATGCCCTTTATGTCGAACTTACATTTTTCGCTTTATAAACTCACATTTATACAACTAGAACTATATAAAGTCTCATAACTCGGTGTGGCTATTGGCAAAGGTCT